>CM037843.1:2183819-2186319 GCA_021234535.1 Stichopus chloronotus | reverse complement strand
TGTGATTTTGTTCGCTAGGACTGTATTGCATTTGATGTCGAATATTACTTTCAGTGACCTTATTTATAGACAATATCTTAATCTTGAAGGTGCAGATTCCCATTGTTTTTCCCCTCTCTCTTTGTCTCTCTCTCTCTTTCTTTCTCATCGGTTCTGTTCATTTCAATCGATTTCAATTTGATAAGAAAGCTTAACATGTAGCAAAGCTGGATTTCTGTACCGTACGTAATTCAATGAAACACAAAGATTGCATTATACTGTTAACATTTATGGTAGGGTTGCAGATAGGTAGATCACACTTAAATCACATGACATTAGTTAAAAAGTGAATTGCAGTATTTTAGACACATTCTGTCCTCTCTTTTTGTTTTGTAATATGATTTTTCCGTGATTTCTTCCTTCGTTTTCCGCAAAAGGCACCCAACTGTTGTCATGAAACTTACTTCAGATCTTCAAGTCAAAATGGCGCGGTGCGTGCTAGCGTAGACCTATGAGAAGAGAACTTTAGGGTGATATACGAAATTTTCCTCCTGATAGTTTTCCCTAGTATATGTGTACACGAAAAGCCGAGGGAAATGTCCGTAGTACTATTATTTCTTCATTTAACCTGGACAAATGTAACAATGATGAAAAGTGGGTGCAAAGTAACCCCACCTGAAAGCCTCACCCCCAATCATGTAGCCATTGATTTCCTGACAAACCATAAACTACATAAATAAAAACAATCCCCCCCCCCAACGAATCCCAATTTTCGAAGCTGGAAGAGGGAAACCATCCCAGCAAGTGGTGTGGGTTTTGTGGTACTTGTATCTTTGAATTGTGTTGTATTTTAGAAGGATCCAGGTTTCAGCCGTCTACAGTTGCATACAATGAGTAGTACCCCCAACTAGCACATATTTTGGTCAAACAGGCTGGAAACCAAGTTTCTCGGTTAATACCATGTTACCACTGAATTTATTGAGCATTTTTGTCCAAATATGGTACTGCAATACAATTGGTCCTTATTATCGCCGGTCAAGATTTTTCTCTGAGAGTTCTAGCAAAAAATCTTAGGTAAACCTTGAGTCAGTGATGAACATGAGCAGTGACTTTTGTTTAACTTGTTAATCCAAGTCTGTTCCAAGAAACCTGTCAAAATGACTGTTCTCTATTTTATTTCATGCGAGGTGGACTTTATTAGGAAATAAGTACTCAAAAAGAAGAGAGTTATTAAGTCCTGTTGGGAGGTGGGGGTGGGTAAGGTTAATGCAATATGTTCAATTGATCAGATCAGACGGAATTTTAAACTGTCGAAAATGCTTAAATGCAGTGATGTTAACAGCCTTTTCATCGCGGGAAGAGATGTGGGCGGGGGGGGGGGGGGGGTTGGGCCCAATGGAGGAGACAACAGGCTGAAGTGCAGGGAAACACTGAGGAATAGCGTTTTGGGATTTTTTGGGCATTGCTTTTTTTTCAATAGCAGTTTCCCATGGCGAATGATGTGGATCAAAACTCACAATCCTTTTTACTTTCTACTTGGTGAAACATATGCTTGAAGTACCCCCCCCCCCCGAGATCTTGGACACAAGTTGTCAGTTTCATCACTGAAAATATCCTACTGATAGGACAATATCAAAACCATGAGGGTACAGTATCTAAAATCCAGGATCGAGGGGAAAAAAATAGTAGTCTACCCCGTAACAAAATCAACAAAACTAAAAGTTGCTTGCACAACACAGTATGTATTTCAAACTAGGGAAGAAATAATGAAAGAAAATTCAACGAGGCAAACCAATTTAAAAAGTTTAATTTCTAATCAACACAACACTCAATGTAATCATTACACCACTTCTTTCAGCTGATTTAATACCAAGGGTTTCTAACATGAAGCATTTATTGAGATTAAATTTCTTCCTGCTTTCTCAGATAGAGCAGTTCTGATGTGATTTAGGCCATTACCTTACAAGCAGTAATCTTTACATATACAGGGCTACACTTTAACATTATGAAGTCACATTCAGGGGATGACAGATGGACCTACAGCATTTCCACCCAGGTTGATAATTTTCACTGTTTATTTTATCAGTCTTTTAGACCATTAACTTTTCATAATTGTGGAACCAACCCCTTCCCTTGGATCGTCTTGAATAACCATGTGCTAAATGAGGATCATCACGCTTTTCAAAGAAAGATATTAGAAATGTAGGATGTCCTACAATGAGGGATTGTTGACACATTGTGCTGCTTTGTGATCTGCAAAGTAAAGTTATGAATTCGCTCATTATCTTAGCAGGGAGTTGTTATAAGGAGATTGGACGGAAAAATTAATAGCTGCTAATACTTGAAGACCCACCGAACTGAGTGAAGATAAGTTATTTAATTCGCTCAAAGGTATTTCATTCTTTTATTTGGTAATTCCAGTTCAATATCATCCACCTAGCAACATCACTCAAGTCAACTAATCCTTAAAAACCTAGCTCGCTCAGAACAATGTTTTAATGCCAGGTGTTTAGTCGCCAAC
>CM037843.1:1816020-2176197 GCA_021234535.1 Stichopus chloronotus | reverse complement strand
TTACTCTGCGCTGCACTGATGAGTCTCACAAGGACGAAACAGTACTGTCTGCAGATTGAGTTTATATATATATATATATATATAGTATATATATATATATATATATATATATATATATCTATATATATATATATATATATATATATATGACTTAGCTGATAAGGTAACTTTATTTATTCAAAATAAGTTATCGCTTACAAATGCTTCTAATGATATCGCTAATCTTAGCCCAAGTACATTTTACAACCTTAGCTAAATCATTAAAGTTTTTCCTCCTGGTAGGCCTATCGTTTCATGTATTGGTACACTCACTGAACACTTAAGGTGGGTTTGTTGACAGTATCCTTAACCCCTTATTACCAAACACTGAAGAGCTACATCCAAGGATACTACACATTTTCTCAGAATACTGAATGACATTACGTCCCTTCCATCTGATTGCTGTCTTGTCACTATGGATGTTAGTGCCCTTTATACTAATATTCCACATAGGGATGGCATATTATCTTGCAAGTCAATCCTCTCCTCGAATGGTTATTCTCAAGCGTACATAAATGACTTCTGTTCCATTGTTGAGTTTATCCTTACTCATAATCATTTTGAATTTAATGGGCAACAGTATCTTCAAATATGTGGAACTGCAATGGGCACCAGAATGGCTCCCAGTTATGCAGTTATTTTCATGGCCGATCTTGAAGATAGGATGCTGGCTGGGTACCCTATACAACCATTACATTACTATAGATATATTGATGATATCTTTTTCATTTGGCCTCACGGCAAACTTACTTTACATTCCTTTATATCGTATTGTAATTCTTTTCACCATTCCATCAAATTCACTTTTGACTGTTCTGACAAGGAAATTCCTTTTCTTGACGTACTGGTTAAGTTACACAATGGAACCCTATCAACTACTCTTTATTGCAAACCTACTGACACACATGGTTTCCTTGATTTTAGCAGTTCCCACCGTATTAGTTTAAAAAGATCAATCGTATACTCCCAATGTATTAGGATTAAACTCATCTGCTCTACGGAGAATGAATATGATAAGCACGTCAGCAATCTGACAGAATTCTTACTTGATCGTGACTACCCTCTACATGTTATCAGGGAGGGGATAAACAAAGCTTCCATTCACCGTAGGAACAAACTACCGTCCTACAAGCCCAAAGTAAAAAACTGTCGAATTCCTCTTGTCTTTGATTATTCATCTAAAACCGAGGGTCTACATCAATGTATTCGTTCGGATTTCAGTATCCTCCAGTCAGATAACTCAATCTCAGATCTTTTTAATGATCCTCCATTAACTGCTACACGACAGCCACCTAACCTCAAGTCCCTTCTTACATCCTCCATTCTTCCCACCACTAGAAACACAGGTAACAAAAAGTGTGGCAAACCCAGATGTCAAGTTTGTCGTTTCATTGTCACTGATGAAACTTTCACCCCTCCTGGCACTACATATAACATTCGGCCCCCTCCCCTTGATTGCGATACTCCTAATGTAGTCTACTTATTATGCTGCAACATATGTAATAAAGGTAACTATGTTGGCCATACAGGCAATAAATTTAGACTAAGATTTAATAATCACAAAAAAACAATACAGGATGGGTCTTTGGGCTACCCTGTACCCAAGCATTACAGCGGCGAACATAATCATTCACTTTCCAATTTGAAATGTATTTTGCTGGGTAACGGCTACTCTTCGGTGACAAAAAGGTTAAGAGCGGAGAGTAAGTGGATAATTAAATTATCCACTCATTCCAATGGTCTAAATAAAGACCTTGGGTTGTTGAGTGATTTTCCCTCTGTTTGGGGTGGGGCGGGGTGATAATGATAAGTAACACACACTTAATTGGGGCGCGTAACACACTGATTGTATATTGTTGCGTTGATACAGCGCGCGCTGGACATGGGCGTGTGCAGTCTGTTGTTTTTGAAAATTGTTTTCAATATTAGTTTGTGCTGAAGAAGGACACAGGCGTGTCCGAAATATACACCTTTTCTTGTTAAATTTTTTGTGCTTCAAAATTGTCATATTTGTTAACATATTTATATTTATATCAATGGAGCATACGTGGATTTTCACGTATTATATATATATGTATATATATATGTATATATATGTATATTTCCCTTGATGGTCACTTTCGTGTACATCCCATAGAGAAAAATGCGTCATTTCGTGAACATTGACATTTGGTGAACATATACGTGTTCACTAATTGTTTGCGTGTCTATCTCCAACTCGGTGTGGCTTCTTTTACAGCACTTGCTCGGTTTCTTGCTTCTATACGGCGTTAACTTCATGGTGTTGAAGTTAGAAGGTATTATAAGTTGCAGTCTAGGTGTGACGTTAGCTACAAATTGGTGACCGTATATCTCGCCGGTTTTAAATTGAGTCATTTAGACGACATCAAGTTTTTAGTAATTTAGGACCAATTTTAGTCCGTATATCTTTATTGCAAGTTTGCTAATAAATTTCTTGACTACCAAGTCTAACAATAAAAGGAAAAAAAATCTATAGATAATTCATCAGTCGAAGCGGAAAACACAATATACGAAAAAAGGTACCTATTTTTCTCGAGGAAGAGAATATATATGCAGCATGCGCATTGGCGCAAGACACACTGAACCATGTTGTGTGTATAAGCATTAACTGCCTTATACTATAGTAATTAGTATACTGTCAATGGTCATGTTTGACATAACATTAACAGTGAATTGACCCACAAGGTACGTGCGTATTTACGTCAACTATTCGATTGAGGCCCCAATTTTGCCATTTTTGGTGGAATAAGTGCATGCGAGGCAAAGACGAAATAAAAGGTAGGCTATGAACATTTTCTTGTTTGCAAACTCGTTTTGAAAGAAGTCGAGAGTAATACGTTCTGACCACATGCACTAGGCCTACAGTACGTGTTATTTTTGGAAACTCAAAATTCACGAAGGATGAACGTTACTCAGGGCTCAGGCATTATGGAACTCATAGTGAATGCCTTACTCTTATTGTCTTAAGCTCGACATACACAATTTAGCCTAATGTTAGACCTAATTTAGGCTCCTAAGGCTAAGGTTTGCCAATGCCAACTTAGGCGTTACTAGGCCTAACGTTAGTTAACTTAGTGATATTATTAATAATTGGCCAGGAAAACTAGTATTACTAACGTTAGGCTATAGTACTCACTAACTCAGCAATCCGATTGGCCACATTCTTGGGTTCCCACAGAGGCCTGACATAGCCCTTGATCAGGACGGAGCAGCATTCCAATTCTTAAGGCCAGGCCTACATAACCCACAGGCGGTCCTAGTGTAGAATATGTGGGGTTTTAGGGGTTCTCAGTCGTGTTATGACTGCCCCAGCGACGGATTGTTGACATAGAGAGACGTCAGAACCGTAGAATCCAGAGAAGGAGAGTTTCCTTTGATTTGATCAGAGTTCCATTTATTATTTGATGATTCGACTGGCACACATAAATCAATTTAAATTAGTTAACGATGATGATTGTAAGAGAGAAACGAAAGGACGGAGAAAGTTTACAATTACATTGGTAACACAGGCCTACATAATACACGGAGACGGACGATGTTCACACTTCGATACCCAGAGAGCCAGTGCCGGCGGCGTGGCGAGGTCGATGGATTGACCCACGCTAAACTGCTAAGGGTCAAGGGATAGATTGCCGACACTGGCCAATCACAGGTCAAATGGTTTACCTACGTAACTAAGTAAGGTGGTTGCCATCCGTGATTAACCAATCACGAAAGGGTTGCGCAACCTTTCTGAGAACAGGGTCTAAGTTTACTATTTTTAATGTGTTGTCTGATCTGACTGTCTGAGGGAAAATAAAGAAAAAGTTAAACAAATCTGGGGTAAACACCGGAAGACTGAACTTTGTACGACCTTTTGCGTACGGTGGGGTGGAATGACCATCTCTATACAACATCCCTTTTCCCCTTTAAAATTTTGTTACGCAGTAACCAAAATTTTACTAAAATATGAGGTTCCTGCCAACACCCACCAAAGCATAGCGACCATAACAATAGGAAATTGTGAATGCAATATAAAAAAGAAAATGTATATGAAAGATGATATTTGACAGTAATAACACCATGTAAGTAAGAGCTCTTGTACAGTAAAATGTTCTGTACACATTGGGAGAGGCGGGACAGTGGATGGGAAAGTCAGAAACATCACAGTCAATGATAATCAAAGTGAATCAAAGTTTTCAAGGAATAAGACAAAGAAAAAAAAAATTAACTGTTACATTGTAAGTGGACACACTCACAAAGATAATAAAGTATGCGACTGAAGACAGTGGTCACACACGAACAGATGGACCCAGGAAAATACGCAATGACCCGTAACATTGCTTTCCTATCTGACATGTGAACACACAGCTCATCAGAAGCACAGTACATTTACAATTTCATGTATTGTTACAAGAAAGTGTTTTCACATTACATGTTGACGTTCCTTGTCGTCCAACATTCACTCTGTTAAAAGAAGGTTAAATCCCTGTGAACCAATTACACTAAAACAATTCTGTTCACTCTTGTGATCTCTCTCAAAGGAAGAATAAAAGGTGACCATCTCACGCATTTGCATATGAAGACAAATAACATGTAAACAAACTTTGTTGTACATATTGACCTTGACCGTTGCCATGGCACTAAGGGCGTACAATCCAGAGTGGAAAGTAAACAATAAGAAATATTCCCTGTAGGTGCGTAGAAGAATACCATGAAAGGGTGGCAAACAGGTGCAGAAGTGAAAACTCCTTTAAGATTATTAGTAGCGTGTAAATGGTAAACATGAAACAAAGAACATTTGCATTACTTCTGTCCAAAGAGATGCCTTTGCATTTTCTCTGGAGAACCTGTTAAAGGAACATTGTTCTCAAAAATGAAATTCACAACATTATCTGTATTTGCATAACGTGACACATTCCACCAAAAGTAAAAGTGAGCAGTTGGGTCACTTGATTTCAGAAGCAGTTGCAAGTCACCTGCCTTATATCTTGCTTTCTCGACAACAAAACCATCATTCGGAGAGAGATCAGATAAGCATAAATGTTTCACAATTGTCGTGTTGTCCTCGCGACATGGCAAAGCAAGACATTTGTTGTCTTCAAAACACAAAAGATGATTGGAAAGATTGACTGGACTTGTACAGTCAAAGCACAAAATATCTGAAGCTGTGATTGGTGTTAACTTGTCACCATGTTCATCACAGAATAATTGAGGAGACTTTTCCTCTAGGAAAACATTAACATTATTACTGGAATTCTTCTCAAGAATTTCTTTCAACTTGGAAACATCTTGAATATTTTCCTTTACTGCTGAAGCTTTAACATAGCATGGCTTCAGTCTGTTAAAATTAAAAACATCATTTAAGATTTCACCTTTCAATGTTGCTAACAGGAAGTGACTCCTATCGAGCACTTGATGCACTACCAGTGGACCTACCCACTCTGCCGCAATTTTCCTGGAATTGGCAGTGAGACTTGAACTAGAGGGATGGTAGACATATACCAATTGTCCCACTTTGTAGATTGGATTACTTGACAGACACTGTGCAGTCTTAGCTTGTTGTGAAGACTGGTGTCGCCTTTGAAGATCTAACATTACCTTTGACAAATGTGCAAACCGACTTTTCATTAGATCTGCATAATCTTCATAAGAATGAGAAAGACCTGCCATAGGATTAAAGGTGACTTTCGTAAGATCTGATGGCTTTCTTCCAAAAATTAACTCGAATGGACTGTAATTGCCCAAATATGGTGAAGCAAATGAATTATAAGCATATGCCGTAGTAGGAACATATCTTACCCAATCTGTGCCGAATTGGTTCAAGCTCACTTTCAAAAAATTTGACAATGTCTGAATGTGCCTCTCTACTTGCAGAGACCCATGGTTACAAACACTAATTAATTTCTGATCAATGTTGAGAGCTCTACACAACAAATTCAATAACTTTCCTGTAAGGGAGGCAGCAGCGTCTGTGATTAGTCTAGTTGGAGGACCAAAAATCGTAATAACGTTCTGCAACAATGCTTCACAAATGGTTTCAGCATCCAATGTTTTAAGTGGTACACACACCAAATATCTTGTAATTTCATCACAAGCAACCATAATATGTTTGTAGCCAGCCATGGACGTTGGCATACTCTTAAAGTCTAGACTGATGCTGTCAAATGGCTTATAGGAATCTGGTATACGAGCGTGAAACATACGTGACTTATCTGGCTTACCCTTGAATTCTTGACATCTGAGACATGCTTGTACATAATTACTCACACATTGGAACATATTATGCATGTAAAAATGTTGACGTAACGTCAAATATGTACCCAAAACACCTTGATGACAACTCAAAAGATTATCATGATATTTCGAAATGACCTGATCAATCATATTGTATGGAATGACCAATTGTAATGTTGTTCTAGACTTGTTCTTAGGATGAAGATACACTCGAAAAAGAAGACCATTGCAGAGAATGTAATTCTCCGCTTTTTGAGAAACTGCACGTGCACCTTTAGAATCTGAAGGCAAAATATCATGAGCCAAATAATCATAAATTGGTTTGAAATGTGGGCAAGACTCTTGCTGAAGTTGCAATTCATGTGCATTGAATGGTAAATCATAATCCCTGATGATCTTACTTTGAATATTCTTCATTACCTTTTGCAATTCTCTCTGTTTAGGTATGTGACCTGTAACCAACTTGTCTATGCTTGGAATAAGTGGCTTAGGAGGAGTATACAAGGCAGGAGGGGGGTCATGAATAACTTCCTGTGGGGTAGAGGTTTTATCTACCAGGCGTGGTTCAGGTTGCATCATTTCAGGCATTTCATGCTGTGAAGAAGAGTGGAAACTAGGCAAGGAAGGCAAATTACGTTCAGGCAATGGCAGTGGCAAGTTACATGAAGGCAATGTAGGGGAAGAAACAGGTTGCTTAATGACAGAAGATGGCTCTGACAGAGACGTAGTCTTTGAAGATGCTGACTGTGTCTTTGGAACATTTGAAGAAGCAAGCGTAGTTTTAGGAACAGTAACATTTGTTTGAGTTTCCTGTTCAGGTGCCTTTGGCGTTTCCTTACTTGCAGTCTTTTTGCCTGAGAACAGATCTGGGATATGCACACCTAGAGCTTTAGCTTTAGATCTGGTAATGATAGGGTGACATTGCTCTTCAGTTACAGGGGACACATTATCATTAGAGCTGTCACTGAATGCAAGTGGCATTATACGATCTATCTCTGAATCATCTGGAGGAGGAGCACGTGCCAAATAATCTGCTAACACAATTTCAGAGTCTTTCTTATAGCCCACTTTCATCGTATATTCGGACAATCGAAATAGGAGTCTACTAACTCTCTGTGTTGGTGGCTCTTGCTTAGATTTGAAAATATCTGCAATAGCTGAATGATCAACATAAGCATCAAATTCCACTCCTTTAAGAATATACGTAAATGCAGTAACATTGACAAGAAGACCATACAATTCCAATTCTGTTACACTGTAACGTTGGCATGCATCAGGCAAAATCTTTGAGTAGTATCCCAAAATTCTCTCTTTACCGTCAATGATTTGAGTGAGATATGAACCTGTTGCAGTTCGTGACGTATCACTGTACAAAGATAAACGACCTGTTTTCCTGGGCATATACAAAATTGGTGACTCACACATGAGGTTACGTATTGTATCGAATGCATTTTGATGAACATCTGTCCATTGAAATTCTTTGCGTTTCTTACTCAATGTATGCAATGGTCTCAGAGTTGTCTGAATGGATGGATAAAATTGTGAAACATAATTCACTGCACCAACAAATCTACGAACTGCTTTGAGATTTCTGGGGCATGGTGTGTTTCTGATTGCATTACATCTGGATTGTAATGGTTTAAAGCAAGCATAACCTTCATTGTCTATACCAATTAAGTGTCCCATATACGTAACTGACTTACGAAACAAATGACATTTCTGAGGAGAGATTCTAAGACCATGGTCAATCAAGGCATGAAAGATGGATTGTAAATGACGTTTATGTGACGTAATATCCTGCGAAAATACGATCAGATCGTCGTGATGTGCAATGACGAAAGAATCTGAATGAGGAATGGTTGTTAAGACATCATTAATCTTTGCCTGAAAGATAGCAGGTGACAAATTCAAACCTTGAGGTAATCTCCGATAAAAGTAATGCTTAGAACCTGCAAATGGAGCAATACCTGTGTATGTCTGTGACCTTTCACTCAAACGAAGACAGAAGAATGCACTCTTTAAGTCTAGTGTACTCAAGACAGTGGCTTGGGAATGACCTATTTTCTTCAATGTGTCATTCACCAATGGAAATGGATAATTGAGACGTGTTATCCTGCTATTCAAATAGCGAAAGTCTGTTACAACTCTTTTCTCACTGGAGTCTTTTTTGGGGATCAGAAATACTGGAGATGTATATGATTGGTGTCCAATTGCCAAGATACCCATTTTGACTAGTTTGTTCATTTCCTTTGATGCCAATTGTTTGTCTCTGTCAGACAGTTTGTAAGGCCTAATGAAAAATGGCTCGTCATTGTCCAATTTGAAGTCAACCTCTGAATCAGTACATGGCGAAATTTCACCGTATAGAGAAAATGCTTCTCTGTTTTTCTCCAACATTTTGTACATTTCTGACTTCTCTGAATCGTTCAAGACACTACCATGAAAGTTAACATATTTGTGAAAGACTTCACGGTCAGTAAGTGACGCAATAGGGTCAGTAGGATCCAGATGAGGATACTTATTACAATTCTCCATTACAATGGAATGACGTGTCTGGTTGTTAGAATATGATGACATAACATTACAATGCATAACATTATCACTATACACTGGCATAGAAATAGGCGTAGGAAATACTTCAGGAGGACACTCTTGCAAAACATTGACTATATCTTGTGTGGTGACATACGCTACTGGACGATTTTCTTTGATAACGAACGGTGTTTTACCCTTATTAGTCAGAAGAATACGAGTGCAATTTTTGTGCAGTTTCAAGAGCATTATTGATGGGCAAAGGTGTTTAACAAATCTGCATGGATATGCGGAGACATCACAATTTTTGAGTGCATTCGGCAAATGAGTTCGAACGACAACATAACGACTTCGACCTGGATAGATGACTGTACGTTCAAGTGGTTTCAGAAAACATTTACGTCTGTGTAGACGGAACGTATTGTCTGTGAAGTCAAGGCTACCCTTCAGATTTTTCAAAGAGTTGGATCCTAAAATAAGATCAAGGCCTGTCAAATTATGTGCAACAATTGCCGAAAATTTAAATGGGTGACCTTGAAGCATAACTTCAAATGAGAGTTTACTGTCACCATAAAAGTGGTCTCCATTGCCCAGGCGGAATGCCACCGGTTCAATGTTCTGTTGTGGAAGACCAGACAGATATTTGGATTTGGCCACAGTGTCACGAGAGATGAGGGTTTTGTTGGAACCGCTATCTAACAGGATGAGAATAGAGGCATCCTGCAGATAGCCCTTAATGAAGTTCTTATCGTCCAACTTTAGTGTGATTGTATCATCACTGTGGCCTAGGTATGTATCGACGGGCTTACCTTTCGGGAGCAACGATGGGTGGGTCCTACCCGTCGTGTCCCCTAGTGAAAATTCTGAAAGTGACCTGGGTATGGTGGACATTGTCCTTGGTACTGAGGATGAGGCCTGTTTCCCCTAAAATTTGGATTATTCATCTGACAGAAACGACTATAGTGACCGGGATTGCCACAAGTATAACATGTAACACTGGGGAGAAAGTGAGGTGGCCTTTCTGAAGAATTTTGAGCATTATTACGACGTCTATTACGTGACTCTCCGTTAGGTTGTCTATGTCGTGAACGACCTCGAGAGGCACTGTCATTTCCATGTGGCATGTCAGTTTCAGTAGGCTTTCTACGAAGAGAGGTTTCTAGTGCGTCAATTTTATGACACAAGTCTGCAATTTCTTTCGAAGACGAATTGTCAGCCATTTGGGTTGACATGGACATGTCCGTAGAAGAAGAGTGGCCTGAATGACTCTGATTTGAGTTGAGATCAACATAGCATTGCGCCTTGTCAACCAAAGAAGTTAGACTTGCATCAGGTGGTGATGCCATCAAGACTGCAGAACGACATGACGATGGTAGGGTATCAAGAAATTTATCCCGTATCTGAACTTCTGAGTAGCGTAATGGTAACGCTGCCTTTTGGATTTTAGAAAGATGTACTCTCATACTATCACCTTGAAGATATTGTAAATCTGTGAAGTGCTTCCTCTTGGCATAGTGAGAGAAATTCGGGCTAAACCTAGCAAGAAACTCACTTTCAAGTTCTGAGATGGTGGAGAAGATTTTGTCTTCGATCCACAAACGTGCACTATGAGAGAGAGAGTGCGTATAAACAACTGAACCACACGGTCCATATTTGAAGAAGGATCGATCGCATGTGTTTCAAGATAATCAGCAAATGCCAACATACGTGCTCTAGCGAGATCGTCATCAAGGTTTTGACCCTGAAATTTCGGGGGAAGAAAATCTGTTACTCTAAGTCTAGGCTGAGAACTAACATTAGAGTCTTGACAAGTTGGAGACGAAGTCTCCTCGTGAGTAGACATGTTGGTAGAAGTCGAGAAACAATTGGCTATGTAGGCACAGAACAACGCAATGAAAAACAAATAGGGGTATATTGACATTTCGTTCCCTTGTACACACGTATAAAACGTAGGCCTAGCCTATTTGCGATATGACCGTTAGTTACACTGCAGGTGGCTACATATACGAAGCCAAAATGTACCAGTTACGCAAAATTATTTTACGCAATTCACATGACAAAAAAGAACACACAAACGTAACGCTTCTGACTCGGGGAGGGGGTGGGACTGGGAGAAGAGCTCTTACTCACCCTTAATTTTGTAATTGATTTGTCTCTCGTAGTCGTCGGTGGTGGTTTGTCCGGCGTCTGGATGCGCGAATGGTGTTGGAGAAGCCTCGGTAGCGTTGGCTAAACCCGAGTGTACGTAGTGGCGCGTTATTCGTCTAGCCTAACGGTAGCGACGTTACAACCGGAGTATTAGTAGCCGATGGATAGGCGCTGGCTTCCAACGTTACGCTAACCTAGGCGGTGACCACTGGTTTCCGGCGTCAAATTTCAGGCCAAGTCCACCGCAAGACCACTTTCTGACCATCCAATACCAGGTCATCTAAGGTGACCACATCCAACGTAGACGATCCAGGGGGTTATTTTGTAGATTTTTCACCGACTACCATGTAGAATATGTGGGGTTTTAGGGGTTCTCAGTCGTGTTATGACTGCCCCAGCGACGGATTGTTGACATAGAGAGACGTCAGAACCGAGAATCCAGAGAAGGAGAGTTTCCTTTGATTTGATCAGAGTTCCATTTATTATTTGATGATTCGACTGGCACACATAAATCAATTTAAATTAGTTAACGATGATGATTGTAAGAGAGAAACGAAAGGACGGAGAAAGTTTACAATTACATTGGTAACACAGGCCTACATAATACACGGAGACGGACGATGTTCACACTTCGATACCCAGAGAGCCAGTGCCGGCGGCGTGGCGAGGTCGATGGATTGACCCACGCTAAACTGCTAAGGGTCAAGGGATAGATTGCCGACACTGGCCAATCACAGGTCAAATGGTTTACCTACGTAACTAAGTAAGGTGGTTGCCATCCGTGATTAACCAATCACGAAAGGGTTGCGCAACCTTTCTGAGAACAGGGTCTAAGTTTACTATTTTTAATGTGTTGTCTGATCTGACTGTCTGAGGGAAAATAAAGAAAAAGTTAAACAAATCTGGGGTAAACACCGGAAGACTGAACTTTGTACGACCTTTTGCGTACGGTGGGGTGGAATGACCATCTCTATACAACACTAGCGTTAAGTATACACTATTACCTACACCTATATATATATAATAAGTCTTATTATATATATATATATATATATATATATATATATATATATATATATATATATATATATATATATATATATATATATATATATATATATATATATATATATATATATATATATATATAATAAGACTTATATATATATAGGTGTAGGTAATAGTGTATACTTAACGCTAGAACCGCCTGTGACATAACCTAGGTCTAATTAATCTATACTGGAAAGTTTGTCATACGCCAGAGAATTACGTCAAAATGTACTTACAAAAATTGAGTGTTTTATACGCTACCCACAACTTACCAATTTTACGTTGCGCCAATAACAATACTCCAATATATTCGACTGTAAATAAGGCCATCAGAGGCAACAGTGGCAGCAGCAATGTAGGCCCAGCCTACAGTAGGCCTAGGCTGCTGTCTAAGCTAAAGAGTAAGACTAGGCCTACAGCCTCGAATTTAGAATCCGTGGTCACACGTCACACAAATATACCGCGATATGCTTCAATGAGCACTCGTAGTCCTGCCCGCAACAGTGTATATACGCTCTTGTAGCGTGGTGGATTTGGGTTATGAGTGGGGTGCGACTGTTCTCTTACCCGCGTTGGTTCGAATCCTCTTCCAACCTTCTTTTGCAGGTTTAATTTCTCTCCTTTCACTTCACAGGTTTTCTCAGAACGTCTACAACTTTGTGAGATAAAAAGACTAAGGAAAAAACAATCTCCGAAGAAATAAAAAACTACTTAAAAAGTAGACATGGACCCATTTAGTCACTATTTTAGTTGTCTGCTACACTTGTTGTGACCATGGATTCCAAATTTCTATTGTTTATTTATGTCAAGCCGCATGCTGACGGAGTCTATGGACATTTCTTTAACTGTTAATTATACTTTATAGGCTAGGCCATGCCAAAAGCATTGGCATACAATTTCATACGCCAAAGGTCCTTGTGTGAAATATCGTTACTGTACAGTACTTTCCACTATGGGCCCTAATGTAGGCATATATGTTAGCGCTACTCCCTAGCTATACCTGCCGCCTAGGCCCCTACCTGAAATTGAAAAAAATGTTGACTTGTGAACGAGTGGCTAACGTAACTTTGTCTAGGCATAACGTTGACTGAATGAGGAAAATGAGATAGCCTAGGCGCATGATAGATACGGTCACTATTTCAGGGGTGACAATTTTTAATCGAGGGTTGACTGCTTCCCTAAAACCTCTAATGGAGAACACTGCCTTCCATACATGGCCTGTCACAAATAAACTTACTAATCCCGATTAATTTTTTAAATCCTTAGGTTAGGATCAGAATACTGTCCTACAGTGTGTTTGATCCTTGGGACTGGTAGCCTACACAGAAACTACTGTTCACCTATTTTCTTGGCCTACAGTACTGTATTGTACAGTATCAATTGTATTGTTGCTAGGATACTTTAAGTACTTCTACCAACATTCTTTGACCACCAGTAAACACTGATCGACAACCTTAGTCCTTGAACAGGGCTGCAAACTGCAGTACTGTATTTGCAAAATTCTCTACAGATCCCTGGCCTCTATACTACAGTACCATTTGTTAAATTGTGCAGTTTTGACGTTGGCATGTGAACAGCTTATGTTACTGTCAGTACAGTACTGTAGACTGCATCACATTTCACTGTCAGTGTCATGATGCAATATGGAGGGTAAACACTGTATTTCATTTGTAGTACTTTCATTTGGTAAATTTACATACATTTTACAGTACACTGATTAAGTAAAGTACAGTAATTGGCATGCCTGTAGCTCAAATGTACTGTGTGTTAGTCTCTTATTGCACACATATGATTCTGTATCCAAGTTTGATTTTACTATGGTC
Organism: Stichopus chloronotus; assembly: GCA_021234535.1. Taxonomy (NCBI): domain Eukaryota; kingdom Metazoa; phylum Echinodermata; class Holothuroidea; order Aspidochirotida; family Stichopodidae; genus Stichopus; species Stichopus chloronotus. Next base: position 2,162,368 of record CM037843.1, on the reverse strand, counting down.
CATACAGCACAAGTTATGTGTGGAGGGCATAGACCTTCATGATGGAGCACATTCTAAACTCCTTATTGCAATTTCGCTTAATAATATCTTACAGATGCAGGAGAGAAGAGCTCTACGGAGCACCTCGCGCCCATCTTGTAATCCCATCGAAGAGGCGAAAATCTATTGTCTACATCAAAAAGATAAGCCAGGGTTTACTGTGAGACACATCAATGACTTCATTGGTACGTACTTTTGATTGCTTTGTATTTAAACATGATGTTGATGAAATAGATTAAACTTGAAGATTAGAGTATGGTATATTTTGCTTATGCAAGCATCTAAAATCTGTTATCCGAAACAGGTTTCTTAAGTTTGCCAAACTGCATAGTATCCAGGTTTTCCAGGTTTTTATTGCATTTAGCCTAGCAAATAAAAAAGGAATTAACTGTATTGATGTGTTTTTTTTCTTATGGAGTAATGGTCAGGTGTCATGTCCTTTACCATAAAACTACTAGTGTTCCATCAATCATCTGTTAGATAATTGGCATACTTTAATGCCAATTTAATACCGATGATTGGGTATTAAATCGGTTAATACTCAACATTGGTAAAATTCAGAGTGCTACCGATTACACAGAACCGATTATGACCACTTTCAAAATCTCATTGTTTTTATGCAATCTTTGCAAACTTTGCTTGCAAATCAATTTTCTCTACCCACCATGAGTCATGCAGAATGAAATGCAGAAAAAATGTTCCTGTGTCTTCATTCCGTCCTTATTTACTAATAATAATTACAAGGCATGTAAACTTTATCATTGTCTTTCTCTACGTAAAAATATATCTTATTTTAGAAACTTTCCCCAAAATTGGTATTTTCCGCGATAGCGGGAAATCGTCGTCCGTAGTTTTTGTCTTACTCGTTTTTGTTGTTTCAGTTTTATGCGAGCCGCCAAACCATATTTAGTGGTAAATTGGGAAAAAATTGCTGATAACGAACTTAAAAATGCGTAGGCCTACGTCTGCGGCACGATTCTCATGATTTAATGCAAATGAGTGTATGGTCCTGTTGACCAAACCAACACTGACGCCGGTTGGCTGGTGCAGCGAAAACAAAAACGAAATCATATGACTTACATTACAGAGACCTTACTAACTGTAGCAAAAGCCAATGTGAGTGACATAGGAGGTCAGACAAAAGGCTAAGGACTTTATGCAACATGATTAACTTTATACAAGATGATTCAGTGCCTTTATATGATTTTCTGCTAGCCTAAACGAAATTCCTGTTGAAACTCAATTCTGCATTCAGAAAAGAATAGAAAAAAAAAGCGTTCACCAATCCAGAGCGATATGAGGCAGTTTCTCATAATTGCTAAGTTCCAATTTAAATATTACAAGCAGGCCTTGTTCTACCGAGTCTCACACTTAAGTTGGCTCCATATAATGCATAAAAGAAATAACTCACCAAAACATGCAGTGTCCGTGCACAAAAGAATCCCATGTTAATGTCAAAGTTTTCATTATTAATTCCATTAAATTTCCAGATTGCGAGGCTTGCGAACCGCAAGTTTATACCGATTTGATAAGATACATCAGACAGCAACCTACGTGATAGTCATGCCGTTCCCCCCCCCCCCCCCCTACTCCCTTTCACTAACAACTCATACTGTTCACTTCGACATTAAATTGAATGAATTGTTGAAAAATTGTTAACTAATCCAATCAATTACACTTTCATTTTCTTTATAGAAAAAAAGTAGTTTGATAGCATGACTTAAAATTAAGATATAATCTACTTTAATAATTTAGTAGGTCTTTTGTATATGGAATCTCCATGTACTGTAATTTAGACCAAATCCTGAAGGATTCAATCGCCTGATTTTGTAAAAGTGTGAAATGTAGGCTATCCTTGTTTAAGAGGCAAATAGCGCACTGACACAATGCCCATAGGGACCACAGCTACTCAGTTCTGTTTATACTTGCACATATATGTCTCTGGTAAATCCTTGTCTATATTTTTGTTGCTTCGAATCAGTGAAATTTGGATTACGTCAAAAGAAAGGAAAACAAATCTGAACAAGAAAGAGCTGTCTTCGCACATTGCAACCAATCAGTATGCGATCACTGCAAAGCCAGATGATTGTCCTTTTACTGCGGTAGTGTACTGCTTTTGTGCACCAGTGTATGCCGTTACTTCAGTCTGTTATCTCCCCGCTACGTATCTTTTTTTGTTTGAAAAATGACTGGGAATAGTCGGCCAACTTTTGTCAACATTGGGCCACTCTCCCCTCCCCCCCCCCCCTTGCTTCTCGGCGCAACTTTCACAGGTGTACTTTGCTCCAATTACTTTTTTTCCCTTGAAAAGAATGGCCTGGAAACTTTTTCTACCTCTATTTTTCTTAAGATATCTGGGTCAAGACCCTGGTCATGCTCGTCCCAGAATTTTTCAAAACCACCTGTGAGCGCAGCTTACAGCTGCATAATTAGCCCCATGCAGAGAAAACAACTGAAAAACTTTACAGCAAGCAGCATCCAATGCCAACTGGGTAAAGACAAAATATTTATGTGTAACCTTACAGCAACGTTATACTACAGCCTTCGGCGCGAGGGAAATAAAAAGTACCTTCTTTTAAGTGGACTCTCCTTTGAGAATACGGAGCTATTTGGAGTTGCACAACGTTTTTTTTCACCAAAACCCAGGTTTGATATTCTAACGTACGAAAAGTTGATGAAAAAACCGATGTGTTTATTGTTATGTAAAAAGTTATGTACCAATACGTACATGACAACTTTTTTGCAACTAACTTTTAATCAATTCAGCCTACTTTTGTATTGCATATCGTTAGCGAACAGTACCTCACAGAGAGAGCGGTATTATTTTGCCCATTCTCTCTTTTTTTCTCAGTTAAAAATTCCTCACTCTGGTTTTCTATTATGTCGAGACCCTAACGGAAAAAAAGAAGCATGTTTGTCAATCCTTAAGTCTTTGCGGTTTTAATGACCACGATGTTGCGTTCCCCTCAACAAACACATTGCTGCTTTTGTCAAACCTGTACACTATTGACAGTACTGTTATTCACGCTAGGCTTTCATTACGCTAGGTCCTTAGTAAGCGTTTGAAAAGCTGTTTGTTTTTATGTACATGCTGAACGATAATTTACCACGGCAATGTTATCAAGTTCTCGGTTCCCTCTATCTTCCAGTGTAATAGCGGTTTCTCTAACCGCAACTCTGTCCGGCCGCTAAATCAAACGGCTGAAAATTTTACACAGTGATGTAGTATACATGATTGTACGACCGTATGTGCGTACAAGAGGCAATCGATATCGGCAAACATAAAGCAGTTTCTCTATACGCGCGTATGGGCATTTGTAAAACATGAAACCAGCCAAAACCAGCAAAAACCACCCAAAACCACCCAAAACCACCCAAAACCAAATGCACCCCAAATCCGCCGAAATACAATATGATTCAGAGGGAGTCAGACAGGCGTACTGCGCGTACCCACTACCATGATAATGTCTTCTCAAATGTGCCCCGCACATTTCAAATCGAAAATTTCGATGTGTTATTGAATTTTTTTTTTTATTTGGGGGAGCATTTCCGTGGCATGGTCGTGCCGATCTTCTGTTTGTCGTCTTATTACCTTTTAATGGTTGCATTGCAGAGTATTTTTCATGTGTCGTCATACATGTTGGCTTAAATAAAATTATGTTCTTAACGACTGAGGTAGCATTATGAGGAACGAATTAGTCCAAGCCCATAGCTTCGATTCTTGGATTTACTCAGCGAGTCATGTGATTTTTTTTTCTGATTTTCATCTGCGTTGGTGCCCATGAATAGTTATGTATATGTTCCTGCGCACACAAGTAAAATGCAGATTCAACGTACAGGTGAACAGTGACGCAGACGTTTCTATTGTTTTATTAACTGCTAATCGCCATTTTAGCCTGCTTGCAAGACCCTTTGAATCTTGAATTTTATCAGAGTGTGTAACACAGAGAACCCTTCCGAAATATTACCGACTTTCACTCAGGGAAAATAGAGGAAATGATTGCTTCAAGTCGTTCCCACCCGGTAGCAACTCTGTTCATTGTAGCTTGTACTGACAGTGACCTGTGCAGCTAATGCCCAAGCTGCCTGGTATAGTCGTGTACTATACTGATAACTACCATACCACGACCAACGACATATAGTGCGATCATTGTGTTCTTCGTTGTTTTTTACCATATTAATTTTACTTCGCTATTTGAAGAAGTATCTTTACCGCCAGAATCCGTTGCTGGCGGATTATATTAGGCCTAGCATTACTCCGGCTTCTGTTTTAACAGAGTTTGTAGCTTAATTTATATCAGGCATTATTTGACATGTGTGAGTTTTCTTTCACTGTGGTGGTGTTTCGTGCTCGTTCTCGAAGCGATACATCGTGGCTCCTAGTGCGTGCCGTTATACCATCTAGGCTAGGCTTATTTGTTTGTGTCATCTCATTTAAGATGTACATATCTATTAGCCTAAGTAGTACGTGTTACTGGGTGGATCTGCAATCACGAGGTGCAGCATATGTCCACAGTCCCAAGGGGCTTGTGGCAAGCACAATTCTACTAGTTGAAACTGTATTTCATACTCATACACAAGGCGTATGGAAATGAGTAACAAACTGGGATGTGGCATCCCCTCCTCGGGTGTTATAGTCTTTTATTCTGTCTAATGCCTACCCCCCGGCTCCCCAACCGCCCCTCGATAAGTTGACACAGGCTGCTCTGCACGTATAGCCTATTGACTATAGTGCTCAGTTCCATACCTACAATGCTGTGTCACATTACAGGTCTACGTAGCATTTATCGGCAAGTGCTAGGTCTACACGCACATGATAAATCACATGGTATGCGCAGTGCAACATCGTAATCTGCTGACTCAAAGCGATACACTGTCCGATTGGTAGGAAGTAAACCTCTCTGTCATGCACAAGTTTCGCCTGTATATATTAACTCCCCTGATATAACACCGCGAATACGCTCTCATGAATCCTAATGCCTTCCTCATGCACATGTTGAGAGGTTTCACCACGATCCTACACGATGCGACCTGACTGGTTTGACCGTCTCTCGCGGGCTACATCAGTTGAAAGTCGGCCTCACACGCCTAAGTTCTCGCACGTCATATGGTGATTCAACTAGTAGCAATGAAATCCTATACTTAAGCTGGAGGAAGTATTCCACAAATGTTCAACAGTGGAGAGTGAACTTGCCGCGGAATCTGAAATTACGGTGCGTAACTTTGGACACCCAAACTTTTGAATGTTTACATAGATGTAAGATGTTCAAAAGATTTCACCGTACCAGCGTTCTCCTCTGGTGCAATTTCGTCCGGGCGCCTTTCTCTGATCTGGTTGATGGAGGGAGGGGCTAAGGGTATTTGCGCACGTAATACAGGCGTGATGCAAATTTGTGTCAAATCTTTGGCTTGAATACATCACCAAATAGCCTATTCTACCTTTTTTAGGGGATATTTCATCTTGTTTCAGGGGTGTAGCATGATTTCTTTTTTTTCTTTTCTTTGTGAACTGAGGGCAAAGTCGACTCATGCATCCGTACTTGACCGCCTTCCTAACGGAGGGGAATAGAGGTAGGGTGTCGCCCACCAAGGCTTGAACCAGGAATTCAAATCAGTCCGTCCACAGATAGACCTACGAGGCATGAGGAGATTTCTAAGGGGATGGGTTACCGCCTCCCCTTTGTCTAGAAAGAATCATGTTTGCCATTTTTAGTCGCCCAATTAGGCTGCAGAATTGACTTTCTTTGACACCTGCACCCATGAGCGTAACATAAAGGTAAACAAGTATTGGAGGGGCTGAGTGGAGCGCCACCATCCCGTTGACGCGGACCGTATAACAAAACTTTTGGCTTTTCAAACCCAGATTGCGGGAAACAGCACTTCCCGAGTGTTTCAAGCTGTACGAAGCTTTGAAATATGATTCCATGCCTGCAATTTCTCAATACGGCCTAATCAGATAAAAATAAATGCATGAAAAACAGTAACACATATTAGGTGTTTTGAGATGACATAAAAATCATGACGGACTGACAACTTGTCGAACTGAAACTTTCGGACTCAAAGCGTGTACTTTCGGAAAACGTCTTTTTTACGTTCTCGCTAAAAAAGTTTATCTTTCGGACTAAAAATGTGCATTTCACTTTCGGACTGAAAACTTGTCGGACTGAAAACATGTTGGACTGACTGAAAATATGTCTGACTGAAGGGTTGATCCCATGTTTTACTGCAGATATTGACTGTACTTCGAACCTGCGTGATTTCGTTTGGCACGTGGTTGTAAATACAAAGAAATAATCGAAAGTTTGTACGTGTATCAGAGTGATCCGCATTTTAAGCAGTTTTTTTTTACCACAAAATAAGAGTTCTTAAAAATCTTTGTTTGTATCTTAGTCGGGAACTTCAGGTATGAAACAAAATGAACGTAAGTACACATGATCTTAACGATGATGCAAATGTGTCACTGAATTTCTTGTATTTTGTAGGTGAGCTGTGACGCCCCACGTCCAGACTCAGAGTGCCCATAGCGTACATTTTTTTTTTCTTTGGTGACCGTCCTGAATTCACTTCTCCGCGGTGAATAGCTGACCGAAAAAGTTCCTTACAATGTAAGCCTGTATGTACCACTACACTCGGTCACATAAATTACTGTATTTACATCCAAACACCCATCAGTGGCCCCTAACTGAAGTATCTTCTGTCAACACGTGCAGTGATCTCACAGTACAGTGGTCGTAAGGCAAACGCAATGAGGGAAGTCATTGTTAAAGTACACGTTAAGAATTCTGCACCCAAACGTTACGTTGAACGTGTCGTGAGTTGTGATTGGCTGGTTAACATCCAACCAATCACGAAGGTTTTAAGATCTACATTTGTAGTTTTTGCGTACATGAATCTACTGGGCCTCGCATTCTGAAGTCAAGTTGTAAAAGTCTCCGATGGCGTGACATGGTGACATGTTTTTGTTGTCCGGACGGCCAAGACTGTTTGTGGGCGGTAAGTTCAAGCTTGGATCCTGAGCAGGCTTATCAGATTTGTCCGGCATAGTAGGCGCGGTTGGACACAAGGTAACAGCAGTGGATAACACCACTTACATGGCTGTTCCCTGTTTATACACTCTTGTACCAACTTTAAAGCTAGGCCCCAGCCTAGCTATGTTGCTAATCGACGAGTGCGTAGCCTATACATGCAATGCACACTGGAAAGACAAAGTAGGGTTCTCTATAAAGGAACCCTAAGACAAAGGGCTCAACAGCGCCACACACGTTGCTAAGGAGCTAAGGTGACAGGACTCTAGCCTAGGTACAGCATTACGTTTTACAAAATACACTTTCAGGTTGAGTGTGTAGCTTAGTGTGGAGTTTCAGTGGGAGGAAAGTAACGAAACTTTAGCCTGGGGAAAGCCAACAGGTCCAGAGGGTAAACTTACCCCATTCCAGATAACCAGCATTTATTGTACCCATTACATGAACATTTACATTCCCAAAGTTGAGCCACCTATTATCAGTTCTAACTTTGCTAGCAATATGAGCTCTTGTGGTGTCAGGCAAAGTGGCAAACCCTCTGTCGATGCCTCCCAACCAGATGAAATACATTCAGGCCTTAGGTGGACCATTCCTCCAGAAAGCACTAATGTTTGTTGCTTAGATCTCTCAGTCACAACCTCTGCCTTCTCATCACTCTGTTTCACGGCTCTAGGCCTAGTCCAAGCTTTTTGGCCCAATATGCCCTGCAAGGTCATCAGTGGTGTTTTTCAGTACCGAGCACAACGCCTCTCATAGAAAGAAATAACTTAAATTCTTCCTTTTTCATGCATAAAAACTCTCTAGATTTTAAAGCATCCAAAAAGCAATTCAAACCTCTGAAGGTACCGTAGGCAAGGTATGTGTGCATGCTGCACAGTTGGCAAAAATTCCATCATGTGAACGATAATCCATTTTCAATCCCATAATCCATCGGTGCAGTGCGTGAAGCTTGCATTTCTCCAATTAGCAATATAGCTTATAGGCTACGCAGCTTTGTCTTGTCTTTCAGGCTTGTAATAGCATGATCCTTTAATATAGGCACAATCTAATCATTCCAGATACTTAAACAGCGTATGGGTTTACATCGATATTGGCCTACTTGATATGTTTCACCGAATAAATGAGCTTAGACAAAGGCTAAACTAAAGACATGCCAAAAAGAAAAAAAAAGTCCAAAATTTAAACAAGGAATCACATTTCCAGTATAATTTTAGGCCTAATATTATTACAATTATGCTATAGGTCCAGGCCAACTTCCAATTGGTCTGTTCAAGTTCTAGACCCTTGGCCCTGGTTAGCCTAATAAGACAAGCTTTGGTGTACCTGTTATTGTAAGGGTTAGGCCTAAATTTGCTATGGAAGGCATACAATAACCAGGTGAAACTAAGGTTATTTGAAAGAACTGCTAGAGAGAGAGAGGGCATGTTGTTAACCTTGTAATTCTTAGCACGAGCAACAGGAATGTGAAAATATGCTGCATGCACCCAACCTGCAATCAAAGTAGTTACTGTCATTTTTGTTCATTGAAAGATGTAGTCCGTCCATGTACAACCTCACATGTACATTTGAAAGTATCACAAAAAAAGAGAAAAAGTGAAAGTTAAGATCAAACATAGTCTTATCCTTCTGCTTTTTCAGTACACTCACAATCTTTTTAATATAGCCTACGGTGATATTTAAGAATAAATGACTACAAACGTTTCAATAATATGTATCACTTTGGAATACAGGTCAACCAAGATGGTGGAAATCCAAAATAAAATACTTATAAAAATAGTTCATAAACCTTAGTTTTAACTCATTCGGAAAATCCCCCAGGATGTAGCAATAATTATTTTAACATATTTTTTTTCAGTCATTTCTTTTCTGATCCTCATTAACCAAGATGGCATAAACTACAAAGTCTGCTAATTAAGTTTTTGTGTTTGTGCCATCTTAGTTGATATGAATCGGTCAAACAAATTTGAAAAGTTACAAAAAACGTTAGACATAAGTTGGTGGTTACCAATGACCAAAATATGCTTACATTTGCTGCAGCTTTTTTTTTAAGAATGCAGGATCCTGGGTCCAGTTTTCACCGAGGGACACAAATTCCTCCCACTGCTTGCATCTATGGGATGCAACATTTCTAATGACTTAATCACCAAATCAAAAAATCTGTAAAACCCCCTTGAAGTATTATACCTTTTCCCTAAAAGTGATTGTGTGAGTATGCTGAAAGTAAAAACATTGAAATTTCATCTCCAAAAGTTTGTTAAGGCTTTTAATTACACCATTCAGACAATCTGGGAAAAAGTAGGTTTCAGTTTGTTAATTCTGCTATACGATTTTAAATTCTTCTAACATAACAACAAAAAAGTGTAGAATACAATAATGTAGTGGTTGACAGTTTTCATTCAAATCAACGGTGTGCTTCTTTGAGCAAGCCAATATGAAAAATACTAGTATTGAATATTCAGTTAGTCAAAACAACTCAGGATCACTGACCTCGCAATGTTGTGTTCAATTGGTAGGTTATTTGTAAATACAGTGCTTCCTTTCACCAAATACTACAATTCCTGATACCTACAAAGGAGTGATGACTTGAGTAGTATGTTTTTGATACACTAGTGAGACCTGTACTGCTGCATATTCATTATGTAGGCGCTTATAGTAAGAACCATTAATTTTCCAATATGATGTCTATTTTTTACTGTTTTTATGCCAATCCTATTGCTTTTCGAAGAAGTTACTGTCATTTTCCTTCATTGAAAGACATAGTCCGTTCATGTACAACCTTGCGTGTACATTTAAAAATATAGAAAAAGTTAAGATCAAACATGATCTTATCTTCTTGGTTTTTCAGCACACACGCAATCACTTTAAGTGCAGAGTGATAAAGCCAATATGTGCTTATGTTCCTTCTCAAATTTGCAATCAAGATCAGTGCAAAATCTTCCCAATCATAACACAATATATTACAGGGTTACAAAGAAAAGTCTGCCCAAACACATTGATAGCAGAGATACAAGAAACTCTGTAGTTTGTCTATTTTCCCCCTATTGGGTTGATCCTATTGGCTAATAGTCAGCAGTTTGGAAACATTTCCTTCAGTACCAAAGCAACACAAAATTCTTCAGACCCCCAGTGAGTTTTGTGTAAGCAATTTACCACTGCACTTAGACACAGAGTTTAATACAGTGGTTAATTCTTTGGGTAAGCTGCAAAATGTTTGTGCACAAAACTCATGAGGTTAGGACTTACAGTACATGAATTTTTGTGATTGCTGTGATATTCTTTCTGTATGAGCTTTCTAATATAACCGTGAAATAGTTGTTATGACTCATTATGATAAGCTCTCAGTTCTCTTCCCATGGTCTTCTAATTGTGGCAGGTTTGGTGGCCTATGTGACCCTAGGAAACCATTGTATCTTTTGCTGCAATTTTAAACCCACAGTAATATACTAACATTATGTTGAAAGCTTAGGTATGGGACTAAATGTTTTCTGAAGTAAATGCACAGGCAGCCTGGGTAGTCACACTTGGGTTTATTATTTTATTGTTTGTATTTTTTTTAAGTGGTTGGTAATGAATGGTACAAAGCTGTGTGATTGAAGGTATTCACATTTGTTAACATTTCGCGTATGTTACTTTGTTGTAAGAATAGTAGCACTGGATATGGTATAGTGTTGACACAGTGCCAGTTACTGTATGTATTGCATGCAACTCATATGCATTTTCAAGATGGGAGGACTCAAGGATTTTTGGTGGTACGCATACTTTTTAATGTGGCTGCATTCCTGGGATGTAAGTTCTCAGATCGTAATAGAAACACTAGACTACTTTAAAAAAATAATTGAAGTAATCATTGTACTGACAGCTATTTTACTTTTCCACAATCGTGGTTGACCTGAATGGAAAAAAAAATATTGTAGTAAATAACTTAAAATCATTTATTTTCAAACATGGTCATACCTTAAAGGCACTGGTGTCAAGGCTCCTTTTTTATTATGATAGGAGAAACTTTTACATTCATGATGGCGCATGTGTATGCGTATATGTGTGTGGGTGCATTTGTTACACTCTGCTTGTTAGCATGATATCTCACGCAAGGAAACCCTGACAATTCTCAAACCTGGGACATAAATCTTAGACGGCCCCCACAGAAGGCTAATGTGGCCATGAAGTAATGAAATACCATAGAAAAGCTTTTTGCTCTTAAAAATGTTGCAACAATTTTAAAACCAAAGGAACTAATTGAAAACAATGTTAACACAATATCTGGATTTCGGAATCATGGAAATGTTTGATAATTTGCCCTTACAATGCATTATATTAAGTAGAAAAATACCGTTGTTTCTATGGTGGTCAAAGGTCATTCCTGAAAGGTCAAATAGGGTAAAATTGTTAAAATATTAGGAACATGATATCTCAAGAAGGGAAGCTTGGACACATGGGATATATTGCTGTAACCTATTGAGCGAAAGTACCTTACTGCTTTCTACAGAGGCCTCTGGTCATTTGGGTTCAAGTTGTGAAAACCTTGTATATTTTATTTTCAGATCAACTTTAATGAGTGCTAGAATGAATCCTACATCAGCTTGTTGCATCACTGCAGATAATGTAAACACTTTTATCTCCTATTCATGCATGACATTGCAGTGGCAAGATGGCTTTCAAAATTCCAAAGTTTGGGACAAAGAAAAGTTCATCGAGGTGAGAGTTTCCTGTGGAAAGACGTCATCGATCTGCAGTATCTTGCGAATGGTTCTTATGGCACTGTGTTTACAGGAACGTATTCGAGAGAGAAGATAGTTGTCAAAAAGTTGGAATGATGAACTCAGATGATGAGGAGAAGAGTTTTAAGAAAGAAGCAGCTATTCTACAAGCATTGAGACATGAGAATATTGTTTCTTTCAAAGGCTTTTGTAATGAGCCACTTGCAATAATGCTGGAGTTTATATCTTTTGACTTTCAGTTGTTTGAGGCAGATAAAATAGTAAGTTCACTCAAGGAGGTTTTGGACCTTGTAGACAGAACATCAGATTTTATTGGATTTGAAAACTTTCCAGCAAACATTGAATTAGATGTAGCAAAGGGATTGCAGTATTTGCATGAGAAAAATGTTGTGCACAGAGATCTCAAGCCAGGAAACGTTTTAGTTTCAAATTCACATTATAACCTTATCAAAGGTGATTCACTGAAAAGAGCGGCACTAATTAGAGAAAACCCCATCATATGCAAGCTGACAGATTTCGGAGAGAGTCGGTCAAATCTCATTCAGACCCAGACCTTGGTGCAGACACATACTTCTAGAGTTCAAAGAGCAACACCAGTCTACATGGCACCTGAAATAAAACATCCACCTACATGCAACCTTGGTATGACAAATGATGACTTTAAAAAAGCAGATATTTGGCCTTTTGGGATGACATTATTTAATATGATAAACCCAGATCTAAAGGCACCATATTCGAAAGAAGTTTTCCAATCAGGTCAAAATTGGACTTCCATTCTTGAAAGTTTACTCAGAAACAAGCAAAAACCCCAGCAATCCACAAAGTACAAATACCTTCATCTCTCAGAGTGGAAACATTTGGAACATGTGTTTGACAAGTTTACCTCATTTGATGTCTCTTGCCGACCTCTAGCAAATGAAGTTGTGGAAATGTTAACATTAACATCAAAGCATCCAAAATATCCAAGTGACAAAGATGAATCCAGCTCAGGCATGAGATCTGTGGAAGAGGTCACAAGGTCAGACAGAAAAATCAGTATACAACTGTCTGTAAGCCAAAGTACAGCTCTGACCTATTATGATGAGCAAATATGTCAAGGTGTGGACCCAGGTGCATGGCCAGCTAGTGATGGCACCAATGCTTGCTCCTTCCTGTCACTGTGCATTGCAGTTGATCTACTGGGATGGAATTACAAAGAAACAGAGACAACATAATTTTGTAGATTCTTTGAAGGCAAAAGTGGAGAAAATTATTGCAAATGCTCCATACCATTTCAATACTGAAAGAAATGTGGAACAAATGTATGATATATCAGAAGCATTATCTATACTATGCCAATGTGGAGTTGTATCAAAGAATTCACTTAGCCTTGAAGAAGAAATGTTATGTCAGTTCTCTTACATGTCAACTGCTGGTAAAAAGCAATTACATGACTGCATTTTGAAGTTGCAAACAGCTACTGAGAACACGGCAACATTTTTTACATGTGGCCAACTGATACCCTTATTCACATGGAAGGAAAGTTGATTGTAATAGATACTCATCCAGTATCAACAACGGTCGGAGGTAATGGAAATGGTCTAATATTAGTATATGAGCCTGTCGATGCCACAACAGCAGAGAGGATTTGCCAGTGGATTTGGAAACGAATGGAATCAAGTGGAGTTAAACCCTCAAGTGTGCAATTGTTTATGGTATTGAATAAAAGGTAATTATAAATCTTTGTATGTATCTTTGTATGTTGTCTAAAACCCATGGATCTTTAAATCCCATTGATGAAAACTTAGGAGAGTGTGTTTTATTTGGGTAGTCAGAGATGATGAGTTTCCTCTGAGGTTTGTGTGGAACTGAGCAGAATTGTATTTGCTATGTTACTCTTGTTTTTTGGAAAATAATAGAGTGAATTTTCCGGTTCATTTAATTGTTTGGGGGGAACTTTTGAGCTATGTAGCTGCAGGAAAACTGTAATCCCTCAGCCAACACTGTCTCAAGCAGAGGATCTTTGATGACATTTATACTTGACTTTTAGATATTAAGTTACTGGGCCCTATTTTGGTCGTGGTGTTCAAAGGTTATGACTGGATCATTCTAAGTTAAAGGATTGAAGCCTCATAAAAATGATATATCAAGCATAGAAATTTCAATGGATTTCACACTTAGCAAGTTGGTAATCCACATTGAGTATAGATGGTCTTGTATGTTTTTGCAAAGGTAAAGGAATCCTTGTGGTTACGAAAGGTCACAAGATCAAAAGTTTGCAAACAATCTCAGCCACGGGAAGTAATATGTGTACAGTATGGCGTATATTGATTTAGTAAGGTGGAAGTCAAAGGTTGTCATAAGAGCTCAAGTCCAAACTTTGTAAACATTATTCCTCTCACATGAAAACTTTGATGGATGTCATACTGAAGATATGAATGGACTTTTATAGGGAGGTTTCAGGCAAAAATTAATTTTCACATGTGAAAGAGGAATTGTATCTATATAATCTGTTGAAAGCTTCTTTCCAAATCGGACATGTATTTCTCGAAATACCAGCAAATAAAGTTATTAGATTTGTGTTCTAAAGTAATCTTGAGGGCAGCAAATTTGTATCACTTCCTTGCATTGACCAGAAATGCATTGGCTTTGGCTTTTTAGTCTGTTGTGCTGACCTTAAAGTAATTAGGACATTATGGTAGCGACAGTAAGTTTGTAAAGCCACTTGGACAATTACATTTGCATAATATGGGATTGTTGAGGGAAAAAAAGGTTAAAAATGTGACATAAAAACAAAAGAATGTTCATTAATGTGAGGGTATGATATGATATATGCTTGCTTCAAGATCACGTTTTGTTGAAAATGTGATGACATATCTTGATTACCATGCTTTGGATTTCAATGAAACTTTAATCATTAGATTGCTTGGAAAAAGTACCCCTGTACCAAAACAAAAATTGATTTGACCCTGGGCCCTTCCTCTTAGTGAATGCCCCTGGATTTGGGTGGTCAAAGGTCATTTGGGGCAATTTGAAGTCTGTTTGTTATCAGTATGGTATAAATGGTTTTATTTGATCTCTGGATCCTAGACATTCTGATCCTAAATTGTAATGGCAGGAATTTAGTTTGAAACACTGTTAATGTGAACAAAAAAGGAGAATAGAAGCAAATATGTTCATTTCAGCAGGAGGGGTATCTTTTCACTGTCTGGTTTGTACATCTGTACTCACTACAGAGCTTACGGTATACCTGTATAGTTCACTATATACCAACTACCTCTGATTAACAGGGTTTGTGAACAGGATGAAGTGACTACCCAGACTACAGAAGATTGTCTTCCAAATGACTAAAGGAAGGACTAAAAGACGGACAGTTCAAGAATGAAGAAGTCCGTAAAAGTAATTCAGAGGAGCAGGAACAGAATCCTCAATCAAGTGACTGTGCAAGCCAAAGCTATGATCAACTTGAAGAGAAACCTTCAGGCCAAAGCAAGGCCAAATTAACCTCTAGTCAAGACTCAGATATTGAAGCCAGGGTACCAGTCTGTGACTTGACAGGTACGGTGCCATCAGAACTTGTCAATAAAGTTTATGAATTTCGGAAGGAACCATACTCTGCTGCAGAATTAATAGATACTTTGGTGCGTGATAAGCAGACTTCTTTGATATGTTCATCAGTGCCTAAGCCACCTTTTGTAAATGGTGTTCCACAGAGTTGTTCTTTCAAAGTCAATCGCACAATTGTGAAAGATAGTATTGATTCTAGTAACTGTGGTGCTTGGAAAGTTCAGGGAACAGCCACGCGGAATTACTATGCTGTTATTAGTTCATTTTCACCAAAGGTTGAAATGGCAAGCAAAGTGTCTATTACAGAATTTAACGAACCAGTTTTGAAAACCAGGATTGGTTGATCCTATCATGATAAGTATGTTGATTCGCAATATGTATTTGTTTTGAAGAGGTATTATGCCATGAACAAAAGCAATGAAAATTATAAACGGGTTGTGACAGCAGTAAGACCACTTCATGCAAATGAATGGCTTGATCACATGCTTATTCACTACTTTTGGGAGGATGAAGCAGGAAAAATTGATATAAAGCCACATGGCAATTCTAAGCATATAGCAAGGCCGTACATTCGCACTCAGCAAAGCATTATGGAAAACATGAGAATGTCCCTGGAAGGGAACCATTCTTATGGCGAGGTCTATCGAAAGACCTTTGAAGATGCTGGAGGTGTTAACTCCATGGACGCATCTGTAGAACCAAGAGATCGCCAACAACTGTACAACATCAACAGAGCAAATTCATTAGCAGGACAAAGGGGAAAATATTGTAATGATTGGTTGGGTGAGGTCATATCCCAGCAACAGCTACACCTTGATGCCACACGTAGATTTGTTAGAAATATTAAATTGGGAGAGAATGGCCCAGTGGGGGTTAATTTTACTGACCAACAAGTAAAGGATATTGAAAGATTCTGTACAGTGCGTGGATCTTGTTGCATATTTAGCGTAGATACAACATACAACCTTGGTGATTTCTATGTAACAAACACAGCTTACCAGAACCTTAGTCTTATAAATCCCAAAACAGGAAAGCATCCTGTATTCATGGGTCCTTGCGTTGTTCATTTTAATCGCGATGAGGAGCCTTTCTCTTTTCTAGGGAGCGAGCTCAAATTATTCTCCCCACACTTGGAAAATATTCAGTTTATTGGCACTGATGATGAACGAAATATATTTGAAGGTCTTAGAAAAGGTCTTGGTGGTGATGCTACAAATTTATTGTGCACTAACCATTTTAAGGATAATATCCGTAGAAAATTACGAGCTTTTAGCTTTCCTGATGAAAAAGCTAAGGAAATCATGTATGACATTTTCGGCAAACAGGAAGGAACACTGTTTAACAGAGGCTTAATAGATGCTGATAGCGAGTATGATTTTCAATGCAAACTTGATGTTCTTATTCCAAAGTGGAATTTGGTTGAATCACAGTGTACAAAGAATGAGCCACCTAAGTTTGCCGGTTATTTTGTAAAACATAAGGCAACTCCAATGATGCAAAAGATGATTAAGTCGGTGAGGGAACAAGCAGGGTTGGGTTGCCCCCCGGCTTATTACAATCAGAATAGTATAGAGTGTGTCAATTTTTTAAGCAAGCAGTCAGTAGATTGGAAGCGAAACAAATGGGTAGTTTTCAGTTAAAAACAGTATGAAATTGTGGATCGTCAGTATGCAGAAGCTCAAAAGGCAGTCTTCAGTGCAGGAGAATATACACTGAGCTCAGAATTTGGGCATTTTAGAGTTCCACCAAATGTTTGGCGGTGCAAAACATCTGCTCAAAGGTCTTCTCATTTAAAGGAGTTTTTTTCATACAAACCCAATGTGTCCTCAGTTGCTGAAAATGTACAATGTAGACAGTTATTGCAACCAGAAAAAAATTCTTTAACTTATGTAAAGTTGACAATTCCTGCATCATCTGTCACAGGTATATGCGTATCGACAGCCACACTTGGTGGAATCTGGGAGAAAGCTGAAAGGTTACTCAATTCAAAAAATGGTATAATGCCTGTACCTGGTAATGTTCCTAATGGGAGAATGGTTACCAATAAACTCTCTACAGAAGAAACAGGTGTGCAAAAGAAAAGCTCTCCAGAGTCTCCAGCAGTATTTGTTGTATTTGAGGACAATAAAATGAAGTGTGAATGTGCTTTTTTTGCCAGCACAAGGATATGTGCACATGCTGTTGCAGTTGCTCAAATATTAGGAAGACTCTCAGATTACATTCAATGGTTGGGAAAAAGGAAGCGACCAGCAAATTTGTCAGCCCTTTACAGGGACAAATTACCCAAGAATGCAGGCAAGAAACCGAAACAAAGGTATAGGAGCAAGAAAAATGATGTGAATGTGGAATTGACAAGAGAAAGAATACCTCTACCACAGGCAGAATTTTCCCAGGTTTACCACAATGAGAACCCATTTTACTTAGAGTATCTCTCTGGAAAGAAAACAAGGGTATGTGCTACTTGCAAGGTTGATTTTCCTACAAAATTTGTTGCAATTCCGTTTGATATTTGCCTGAAACATGAAGAACGTTACATGTACCCAGATGGAGATGGGAAATGGGTGCCAACTGTTAGCCGAACAAGGAATGCCTACTATCATTTAGACCTCAAAAAATGCATATTGCCTAGACACCCCTACTTCACTTTAAATTTAACGAAGATAACAGATGAAGTGAAAAATTCCCTAAAGCATGGACACCTGACATTATTAGAGAGAGAATTCGGCTACAAACTGTAAATCATGCCTCATTAGCACCTACAATCATCAATTATCACTTTATTGATACATGGTATTTTGTGAGGAAGGATCATTTTAGCTGTCTGAGGCAAACTAACAGTGATTTACTTTGTAAAATTGGATGAGCTTGCATTCCTTCTATTTTCTCATTCATATGCTTGTAAAACTAGTGCCGTTTGGAACTACTTAAGAACTGCGCTCCTTAACAAGCAGTTTGTCTTCTTGAACGTATCTTTAATGTTAACCTGTAGTATCTTCCTTTCATGTACTGTACTTCAAACGAAATGCATATACTGTAGCCTCTTGAATTATAAATTCATTTTGGAGCATTGACTGTCTTTAAATAAGTTTTGAACACCTCTTTTACTAGTCAGTAATGATTTTTTGGCTGTTAATATCAATTGCAACTAGTTCCTTCATTGCTTTCTGTCCAGTTAGTAAAGTTGGTAGTACGTTTTGCTAATAGGAAAATTTTGATTTTTTTTATAGCTTTTCTTTTTTCAAACAAAAAGTTTGTTATGGAAATTTTACATTGTTATGAAACAGACCTATGTAGGGGCTTAGTCTCTGGTATTATGTTGGGGAGGAGTTATTTCCTCTCTTTTATTCATACTAGTAAGAGTTATGGCATGGGAAGTGTATAATTACTGCAGTAACTGTATTTGTATATCGTCCTATGTGAGGGATATACAGAATTCTCCAGCTACTGTACCATTCACAGAGACTTGGCAGGTAACTCTACGTTGAAGAGAATGTTGGACAGCTTGTATAGTTGAGTCATAAAGTAATTCAGTTCTGTCTCGGAACCTAGTGTGTAAAATAATACAAAAGGGGGTAAATTGAGTAGGGCAGGCATTACATCACAGACTACTGAATTAGATAGCTGGAGTTACAAGAACAATACTTAGTATACGTTTTTCTTTAGTAGTTTTAACATTCATTTTCCTCCCCTTGTAATACAACCCTATAAGTTAAGGGTCTCTTTTAAAGCAAAAGTGTTTTTTCAGAAGTTGAAATATTAACTATGCCAAATTTAAATTGTGTATAGATTATTTTCCTAATCATCAAGCTTTAAAGCAACTTTATTCTCAAGTAAACAGGGACAGTAATTTGAGGCCAATTTTAGTGAAAAAGCAAACTTACCGCTTAACTCTTTTGAAGTGATATTTGAATAGCTTGTGAGTAGGTCATTCGAAGTGAAAACATCTTGAAATGTATAACCTTTGAACATCGTCTTCGTGAAGCCTCCACTCCACATGAAGTTTTAGTCTCGGTCTACCGAAATTTGTCCAGAGTCATCAAGGAACGTCCATAAGTGGGCAGAGTGGGGGTGGGTTCAGTTGTTTCAAGGAAAATATGGTGCTTTGATTAACACTTAGGCGACACATCCACTTCAATGTTTTTTTTGTCTGTGGTAGCTGTCTTCGCTTTCTTTATCCTATCATGTAGTATCATGTTTTTGCTTCAGCAGTTCATAAATCATATTCTGATGCACATAAGTTGTATTTTGAACGTTGGAAGTTTTTGTCAGTTCTTTACCACTGACTGTGCTGCATTAAAGGGATTCAAAGGTTTGGAATAAAGAACATAAATGAAACAGGATAAAAACTTACGCTGCTTCATTTGTGTTCATACTCTCTGTAACGCGGTCTAGAGCATTCGTTCAACGTTTCAAGCGTTTTTTTTTTTCTTTCGAGTGTTCTACTATTCCCCCATTACTCAGAGTTTTACATGACTGTTATGAAAGCTCCCTGTAAATTTGTTATTTCTCAACTAATATACCAAGAGTCGAGGTTTTATTGGTGAATGCAGCAGTCAGACTTTTAATCTATCGTCAGTTTATGGGAGATAGGGGTAGTTAGATACATCACACTCTGTGTATACTCCTGGTAAGCATGCCATGATATTCCATCAATTGCAGCACAGGTGAAAAATCAGGTACAGCTTGTAGGATGAGTATGAACCAACGATGCAAACGATGTCTCAAAATCCAGATGCCCTCGTAAAGAAGGTTCCAGATGAAACGTCTCACTAGTTCATTTAAATTTATAGCCCAACTCCCCTTTTCATGATCATTATTTGTTAGCCATTATACACCTTTACAAAAGCAAAGCACATCCCTTCATCCGTGGGCCTTTGCATGACCTGAATAAACCACAGACAAAACCAAGTCGTGACTGAGTCACAACCCTCCAATTCTCTCTGAGAAGATAGAAAACTCAGGGAATTTCTGCTATTAGAAAAGTAGAGACTCGAGTTGATAACTACACTCAGTTGCTAAACTAGCTGCAAATGATTTGACATCCTAAGAAAAGAGACACTTTGTTACATTTCTGGGATGAACTTGTCACATTGATAAAGTCTTGCAGCAATGTGTCATTAGCCTGAGAGTCTTTACACAGCCAGCTGGTCAAAATGTAAGGAGGAAGATAAGGTTGCAACTGAATTGACAGACAGAGGAGGTGGGGTAGACATGGCATAGTTGAAATAGAAGCCAAGCACTCCAGTAGGGGAAGCCCAGGTTAAATCAAATTCTTTGTTACTCAGTCCCATATCTCTGATAGCAAACTTTGGTCGGCCGGAGAACTGACCTCTGGCGACCACGCAGCCGGTCCGCCGAAGAAAGGGCCATTGGCTCGACTGCATATAATCATACAAGATTTTGTTCAACCAGGTGGCTCTGGTGGCCCTCTGTGGGCCACTTTGACACTGGCGGTCAGATATTTCTGGCTGGGTCATATATAGTCTGTGTTCAAGTCAATTCATTTTTATCCAGTATCATGTATCACAATCATTGACAACGTTAAACAGTTAGACATGAATGACTTTTGAAAAATATCTTCTTAAACTAGCAACCTTGAAGGAAACAACACTCAAGTAAGCAAGGCATCTAAAATTTCGCAAACCCATACCTCTGACGCTGTATACGCTAGAAAAAAAAACAGGGCCGTACCGGATTCAGTCACCTGATATTTAGACGGCAACATTTCCTTTCACCATGTTGAGTTATTATAGCTGTGTTTGACTTCTTTTGGGTAGTTTTGGGGCGGTTTTTGCTGTTTTGGGGTGTTTTTGGCTGGTTTTGGGTGTTTCGGGGTGTTTTTGGCTGGTTATGGGTGGTTTTGGCTGGTCATGGGTGGTTTTTGCTGGGTTTGGCAGGTTTTGGGTGGTTTTGACTGGTTTTGGCTGGTTTTAGCTGGTTTTGGATGGTTTTGGCTGGTTTTGGATGGTTTTGGCTGGTTTCATGTTTTACAAATGCCCCGCGCGTATATGGTGCGTAGAAAAACGAGTACAAACAAGTATACAAAAAAGTATAAAAACATATAAACAAGTGTAAAGGAGTATAGACAAGCATATTCGCGCAGCTATGGGAGTTATACTTGAGCTGTACTGAAGATGTCAAAAAAGGTTTTTCAAATCTTATTTCGTGGTCAAGAAAAAAAGAAAATGTGTCTAAATTGAATACTCCATGTAAGGTGCAAAGCTCAAGTTTATTCCCTTGTATTACGGTCCGCAAGAAAGCAGCTCTATGTACTATATACAGCTGCAATAAAAATGTGGTCATCATATTATGTACAAAAAATTTTCTGATGTGTGTTCAAGGCAGTGAGGAATTTGGCAATTTGCACCTGTTTAAATGCTAACCTCTGATTGGCTCTTGCAGAGATGTCATTCACAAACTTTCCTTACTACTACTCTGCAGTGCAAGGGACAGTCTCTAAAGTTAATATATTAAGAAATTAATGGTTACGGGTAGCTTCTGCAACTGGTAGTTGTTGATGTTCGTGAATTTGTAGTAGAGCTGAAAAATGTGGTATTTAAGTATGTACACTGCACAAGCTAGGGCAGAACCAATTTCAAAAATATCAACAGGCGATGACTCCTCTACTACAGTATAATCGTCACATTGATTGTACTTTCACACAGTACCACCTTTACATACGTTTAACACTGTTTAAGGGGAATTTCCACTTTTTGGATGGGGGAATTGTTGAGCTTATCCTTTCAAATATGTTAAATGAGCTGAGGAAAAAGATGAGTGGGGTATAAGGTACTGTACAATGTAATCTTTTTACTACAAATTTGGAACGTAGGTCTACGTGTTGGTAGCAAAATAAAGTTACACTTTTCCCGTAATTCCCGCCAAAAAAAAACCTCAGTCACTTAGGGTGGGAATGCAGATTCCGCCAAGTACCACAATCACTGACAATATTTTAAGCCCATTCATCTGTACTTTATACATTCGGATTCTGCGCAGTGGTCTTCTGCTTCCAGCCGGCCACACAATACGTATGTACACTTCTGTTAGTTGTGTAATTGTAAGTACTGTACACTATGTAGTAGTCAGCAACAACGTTATTAGAACTTGACTACAGGCCAATGTCGTGCATATGAACAGGGCATAGTCGGGACAAATCTGGAACTAATGTTAATTCAAAGATGCATTGTTGCAGTGCAATATGTTTAGTTTGCATAGCAAACTAAACATATTGCATTGCAACTTACACCATAATTGTACCATGAACAAATACTGTACCCATTGCTATACTCCATTGATAAGACTGCTGTACAGTGACTTCTACTTGGTAACCATTGCAGGTATTTCCCTCTGGTTCACTAATACCTATTTGGGCAAGCAAATTGATATGAGAAGTTACAGTACTGTACAGTATGTCGAACTTGATTCTTCATTTGCCCATAGCGATAGAGCAAGTGTGACATACAGCCCTGACACAGCTACAATAGGATACAAACTAAAAAATTAATGATCCTGTAACTTCACAGCTTCATATGTGGTTTACTGATGTCAGATGCTAATTCAGTAAAGTATTTCTTGAGAATACCAGAATTGAATGCAAGTTACTCTACAGGATCAATGCTTCTGTGGAGACAGGAGACTTCTCTACACTTATAAGGCCATTCGAAACAGTGCAAGCATTACAGTATTTCTTTTTCTTTGACTGAAGGTTCTGGAGTATTTGCTACTCGAAGCTTTCTAAAAGGTGAATTTCTTCTGGAGTACCAAGGAGAACATGTAACTGCCGAGGAAGGGGAGAGAAGGGATGGATGTTATTCATCTGAGGAAGGAAGCTTTTTATTCTTTTTTGGAAGCAAGTGGTATGTATATAAACAGTTAATATTTAATACATAGAAATTTCCCAGACTGTATTGTGAAACATACTGTTGAAAGCAATTCAATCCAAAGTTGTGTTTTAAGGCAAATTATCTTAGCCAAATAAGCTGATGGCTCTTTGCATGGAGAGGGACAAACACTTTGCACCCGGAAAACTTTGCATGAATTTCTGTATCAACAACTTTTTGAAAATTTCTGATTTCTTGCTAAAGACAGGACTATTTGCCAAATATCATGTATGTATACATTACATTTTATGTGTATTATTGTATTTATTCTAATAAACACCCCCTCTAGTAAATGCCTCCCTCTTTTTTTTCAGGACTAAGAGATGGTGATCAAATCATGCTTCGCTTCCCCGCCTGCCATTGATATCACAATAGTGTAAAATTGAACTTGTTTTGAAAGGAAGGTGTGGATTGCTCCGTGACAAACTGATGCATTCTGTAGGCCTACACACGTAACGCTATATCACAACCCACAACAATGCCAGCTTTCTACAAGTTCTAACCTTGAATGTAAACATTTAAAGCCACTAGGATTGGTAAACAACAAAAGATCATTTATATGCTTCTTTCAATAACACGACCCCTGTAATTTACAAATAGTCAGCTGTTCACTTTCACCAGCGATGAAATACGCAATCGCCAAGGTGGTTGGGCTATTTGCTATACATCTCACCACATTAGGATATAATCATTGTAAATGTTTGGAAGGCTTCACAAGATCTGTTATATTTTATTTTCAAGAGACACTTTTGCATATTTTAACTTCAAAAATATATCTAATATAGATTAGTTTACATGACATGTGTAACATTTCCTGGAGCATTTCAGTTTTTTTTTTTTCTGATATAACTTCGTCATGCTGTAAAGGTTTTCATCCTTACGCTGCACTGTGTTTAGCAAAGATTCTATAGTGCCACGCATCTTCAGCGCTCTACAGTAGAGTAAATAGCAACATGGAATTTGCAAGGTAAGAATTTGTCTTGACAAAATGACCCTAATAAATGCCCCCCTTTTGAAAATTGCCCCAGGGCATTTATTGGGTAAAAATGGTATACAGTATGTATGTATGTATGTATGTATGTATGTATGTATGTATGTATGTATGTATGTATGTATGTATGTATGTATGTATGTATGTATGTATGTATGTATGTATGTATGTATGTATGTATGTATGTATGTATGTATGTATGTATGTGTGTATGTATGTATGTATGTATGTATGGGTGTGTGTATGTAAGGGTGTGTGTATGTATGTATGTATGTATGTATGTATGTATGTATGTATGTATGTATGTATGTATGTATGTATGTATGTATGTATGTATGTATGTATGTATGTATGTATGTATGTATGTATGTATGTATGTATGTATGTATGTATGTATGTATGTATGTAAGGGTGTGTGTATGTATGTATGTATGTATGTATGTATGTATGTATGTATGTATGTATGTATGTATGTATGTATGTATGTATGTATGTATGTATGTATGTATGTATGTATGTATGTATGTATGTACGTGTACTGTACATGTGTGTGGGGGGTGTGTTTGTATGTATGTACCTGTATATACAGTATGTATGTACAAGTGCATGTACAGTACAGTATGTATTGTATAGTGTGTATGTACAGTATGTTTATATCTATGTACACGTATGTAAATGTTTGTTTATGTGTACATTGTATAGCTGATGAAGTGATGATCCCTACACTTTTTAGTAGAGGTCGAGTGTCATGTGGGGTCACCAGTGGTGAAGTGAAAACCTTTATCTCAAGACTAAGCTGTACCTAGCATATGCTAGTTTACTGTAAATTAAGTAAAAGCACTTACAGTACTGTAGGCCTACTGTACAGCACCTTCATGTGGACTTAACAAAGTCTGTCATCATGACTTCAAGTGGGATCAAGAAAGGAGTTGAAATACTGCATATCTGAGGTTTTTAGCTATAGTCCGCTTCTATTTTAATGTTTCATTAAAAGATAGGAGGCATAATGTTAAAATGTTAACTGTTATTTCCAATTTCAGTGATAGATATTATATACTTCCTTTAGCTTAAAAACAGGCTACATGCATTACAGTTATGGCACGCTACATGTAACTCTGTTACATCTGGATTGTCCCTCCGTTACCATTAATTAACAAGTCTAGATTTGAAATTTGATAAATGTTGACCTACTTGCCACATGGAACACATAAATTAATGTACTAGCCAACATATGATATCAGTTACATGAAAGTTGTGATTTTAAGAACTGTGGATTTGACATATTTTAAAAAAAAAAGTGTGAAAACACATGTTAATGTTGTGTCCCTCTGTTACTATTACATTTTCGAGACCACAATTCTACCATGGTGACAGTACTAAGAATTTATTATATGGCAATGAGGCAAGTATTTCCTTGCCTACAGTATATACAGGTAGCCACATAAGAAATTGGAAAATATTTCCATAAACTAATGCAAAGGTAGACCAAATGTGTAAGGAGTGCAGTCAGATGTCCCTCCGTTACTGCTTGACCTTGCCCTAAGGCAATGGTCTGACTTTACTGTTACGATTTCTCTCACAGTTAAGTCATGGGAGGAGTCCCATATACTTACAGTAGTATAAATCTTTGCAACAACGTCACTCAGTCGAATTCCTCCATGTTGTGTTTTTATTCCTTGCCGAAGGCTGTCAAGGAATCTTTGCGACCGTGTGTGTGTTTGTGTGTGTGTACCAGAACTCATGTGATTGCTCAGATAGCTTTTGAAGGCAATCTGAAGATGGATTTTAGTCGGTCTGTGGGTAGATCATGTAAAGATCTCGGCTTGGATTGTTCTTGGTGTATGTCAAAGGTCACCTGAGGTCATTAGCATGGAGCTGTAGACAACCAAGTTGGCAGTATCTCAGGAACCACATGTTGCATCAACTTCAAACTTGGAGGGTATTTAGGCCTAAGTACTGCATTTTAAGTAAATATGTAAGATTGTGAGGGTTTTCTTGGAGGTCAAAGGTCATATGAGGCCATCTGAGGTCATAGAGTGCAAAAAAAGTGTATTCTAATTTCAAAAGGAAATAATGGGACGCTACAAAGTCGGTGTGTACAGGGTAGGTGCACTATGTAAACATCTCTCTTGGGATTGTTTGGATGTGGGTCAAATGTCATCTGGAGTTTATACTACATTAGGAGCAGGGATTCCACCAGAAACTCAAAAGGGGGGGGGGGGGATTTATTCTTTCTAAACCATGATTCCAAATTGACGCTGTCCTTGGCGAAAGTTGCAAGTGGATTCAGGGGGACAACATGCAGCTTCAAGGCTCGCATAAGGTGTTATTTGAAGGGTTTTAAAGGCCATCTATTAATGTAAGGTCAAACATTGCCATAAAGTCTCCTCTTTTTAAGTAACAAATGAAGATAATTGAATATTTACAGCATATTTTATGGAAATGAAAAGGAGGGGATTGTACAGTACCTTGTCACTTCCTTTCAAAGGCAGAAAAATGAATGTAAGGAGTACTTTCCTTTATGAAAAGTTACATTTAAAACAGTTTTTATGTGGATATTAGCGCTGGTCGGAAGCAGCGTTTTTCATCAGGACTGCTGGGTGGAAATCCCCCGTGCTGGTCAGGCCTGACTGATGCCGACCAGGCGACCACTGTAGAACTGATTCAATACTTTACAGATTTTGGCCTGTCTGTCATTTGTAAATTTGTCAGTGTTGGTGACAGTAAAGCAAGTGTTAATTAAGTGTACAGTACATTCAGTTTCTACAGATCTTTAAAATATGGTGGTTTGCAACTTCGCACTCATTGCAGTATTGATGCAACTTTCTCCACTGGAAAAGGGAGGATGGTAAATGATGAAGTTTCCAAGAGGACAAACTGCATGATGAAAGCTGTAAACATTGGTGGTGATTATAGACTTTGTCTGTTTGCAAAATGTGATATTAAAAGTGGAACGGAACTAAGGTATGACTACGGGATTAAAAATTTACCATGGAGACAGAAGGATGGCAGATTGACAGCTGATATTGACACAACTGTGAGTACACAAGGAGAAGCTAACAGAGCATGTGAGGATGGCACATTGACAGCAGATATTGACACAACTGTGAGCACACAAGGAGATTCTGGCAGAGTATTTGAGGATGGCCGTTTGACAGCAGATAGTATCACAACTGTGACCACACAAGTAGATGCTGGCAAAGTATGTGAGGATGGCACATTGACAGCAGATATTGACACAACTGTGAGTACACTAGGAGAGGCTAACAGAGTATGTGAGAATGGTAGTTTGACAGCGGATGTTGGCACAACTGTGAACACACAAGGAGAGACTGGCAAAGTATGTGAGGATGGCACATTGACAGCAAATATTGACACTTCCCTGAGCACACAAGGAGAGGGTAACAGAGATGGTGAGGATGGCACTGTGACATCAGCTGTTGATGCAACTGTGACCACACAAGTTGATGCTGGCAGAGTGTGTGAGGATGGCACATTGACAGCAGATTTTGACACAACTGTGAGTACACAAGGAGAGGCTAACAGAGTATGTGAGGATGGCACATTGACAGCAGTTATTGACACAACTCTGAGCACACAAGGAGATTATGGCAGAGTATTTGAGGATGGCAGTTTGACTGTGGATGTTGATGCGACTGTAACTGTGAGCAAGTCAAATCAAAGCTGTGGAGAAACCAGTGGTAAAAATGAAAGGTCGAACAGGAATGTCAGAAAAAAACACAGGAATACTAAGCTCAAGAGAGTCCAATTACCTGCATAAACTCATTTGAGAAGACAAGTCAAGGCACCACCCACAATGACAGAGTGTGCTTCTGACAGTTGGTCCTCCGCTTCTGATGTAAATGATCCTGACTACAAGTGTGATGACAGTGATGCAGAAGAAAGTGATTCTGGCTGCTCCCAAAAAAGTGAAGAGATACCTGTGTACAAATCAGAAGGAAGCACCATCTCTTCTGGTGCTTCTGATACAGTTTCCACCACTGAACCTCAGAAATATGTCAGACCAACTAGACCTTGTCCGTTTTGTGGTGTCTTCCAGACGAGACTTTCTAGGCACATACAACTACGGCATAAAGATGAGAAAGAAGTCTCAGATGCTATGAATGCTCCTAAGGAGGAAAGAATGAATTTGTTTGCTAAATTCAGAAAACAAGGTATTTTGGAAGAAAACAAACAGCAAGCAAAGCAAGCCAACCCAGTGTACCAACAAGAGCGGAAATGCAAGACTATCTCAACCAGAGTTGTGATGTGTGGAAACTGCAATGGATTTTATCATTCCAGGTTCTTGGGGAGGCATAAAAAAAAATGCTTTGCAGAATCATGTGAGGTAGTAGCAAATGTTCCATTGTTGGTCTTGTCAAATCTTGATGATCACGCAGATGGCTTCCTGACAAACGTTCTCTGTAAACTGAGAGATGATGAGATTGCAACCATTTGTAGGAAAGATCCTGTCATAACACTCATTGGCAAGAGAATGTGGATGAAGAACTGGCTGAAGCAGGACAAGAAAGGAGAAGTTAGAAAACTTGTTATGACATCAATGCGACACCTAGGCTCCCTGTATAAGGCCTTTCTTGCTCAACAAGAAGAACTTGGTCCAATCCATAAGACAGAAGGGACAGCTGCAGATATGTTTGTGAGGAGGAACTTCAGGTTTCTTGAACAAGCTATTCATGCATGCACTATTAAAGGCAGTGGCAACAACTTGGAAGATTTGAAACATGGGCTCAAAACAGGGTTGTATTACTTAATTAAGAAAGCATGCAAATACCTAAAAGGGACATATCTCATTGAAGATGCAGATGGAAAGGCTGAAGCAATTGACAAATTCCTGTCTGTCTTTGAGCTTAGCCGTGATTCACTGTTTGGCGATGCTGCATATGCAATGAACAAATGTAGAAACGAAAAACTGAGAAAACCTGAGATTTTGCCTTTGGAAAAGGACATCCAGAAGGTGAGAGAATACACCATCTCCCAAATGCAGTCAATTATGAATGACTCATACTGTGTATTCAACAGCCATACTTTTATTGAAGTAAGAGACTTGCTAGTTTGCAGATTAAGATTATTTAATGCCAGAAGAGGAGGAGAGTCCTGCAGATTACGGATTTCAGAGTGGAAGGATGCAGAAAACAATGCATGGATCTCAGATGAGGAAGTGCAAAAACTTGATGACCCACTGGACAGATCGCTGGCTAAGAAGCTAAAAGTGGCCTATCAGACGGGAAAGGGGATCAAGCACCTTGTTCCTGTACTGATGCCAAATGATACCATTATGCCCCTCAAGAAGATTGCTGATGAAGAGACAAGAGCCCAAGCAGGTGTTTCTCGTAGTAACATCTACTTATTTCCAAGCACTCAGAATTCAGATTATCATGTCTCTGGATGGCATGCTGTAAATGGGGTATGTGAGAAGTTAGATTTGGACAGAGCCGACCTTCTAACTGCAACCAAAAACAGACATAGGGTCAGCACTCTATATGCTGCCATGGAAATTCCTGAGACAGAGAGGCGTTTCTTTTACAGCCGCATGGGCCATTCGAAAGAAATGAACCAAGATGTTTATCAAGCTCCTCTAGCACTTATGGAGGTTTTGAAAGTGGGAAGATCTCTAAATATGATAGATGAAATGGATGCCTGCTCAACCGAAAAAGCAGTGACATCTTTACCGGGTAAGATTTTCAGAATACACAGCACTGCAGTAGAAAATACACATGATAAAAAAGGTAGTTCATAGACCAACAAAAAGTCTTACTGTTGGTAAATGATTGCACAGCCCTTCCCACTAGGGTGATGTTTTGTTTTTATTCAGAAAAATTAATATTGCACTGAGTTTTACTTTACTTCAAATGTAACCAACAGAGGTCATTCCTTCCTGGCTACAGGTCATTGGACAGCAAAGGTATATGCATTTGTACAGTAGTACACAGCTGTTGCATTTCATTGGCTCATTGTCTCCAAAGATTCAATTCTAAGTGTGCATTAAAATGAGATTTCTTTCATCTGTCCAGATGATATTCACAAAGAATGCTAAGCAGATACATGCTAAGCAGATACTATCAATATAGCCAAAGCTATAGTATTCAACAGTTCAAGAATAATTCTGTGTTAATTCCATCATTGCATCTACGATCAATGTGTACAGTATGTTAACTTTCTTGCTGTTCAGCAAAAATGATCACATGGTACAGTTTGAATTAGTTTCCATTCAGTTGTGTATCAGTAGACAATAGTAACTTTGTTAGTGAATAGGCCTACACTGTAAACAGTAGATACAGCGTTAGTGTTGTGTAAACATTTTCAGGTTCTTCAGGTATTAACTGTACAAAGGGGAAGAGGCAACATTATTCAGGTAGATAGCTATTCACTGAGTTCTGTTCGTGTTAATGTGGGTTATTCTTACTGTAGTATTAGTACCACTCATCTGACACTTTGGTGTCCTCATTTATAGCAGTCATATTTTCTGTCTGTATGGACTTCAATCAGAAAACCCTACAGTAACTAGATGAAGGTAGTTTCTCTTCAGACTTTTAGAATGATATACATGTGTTCACATTAGAAAGAAAAACTTTGTAAATTAATCATCAAAGGAAACACAAAGAAGGGAGGTCATTGAAATTTTGTTTGAGGTCATTGAAATTTTGTTTGAGAGTAACTGAGGACACCAAAATATCTCAAACATGTCTCCCAAATATAATTAATGCCACATGTATGTGTCATTTGAAACAGCTGTATAGCAACTACCTTTACCACTTTGTCACAGATTCCCTACTTACGTTTGCATGCCTGTATCCCTCACTGTTTTTCTCCTACTAAAAACTGACACAAAGTACCTGTAGTTGAGAAAAGGAGACATACTGTACAGTAGTATGTTGCTGGCATGCTCGCCCTTACGTATGAACCTATATGTGCGACATGAATTAATCCTCTGACATGTTCCTGATGTGTAGCCTACAGTGATCGTTGCAATTCACCTCATACTAGAGTTGGCCACATCCTATTGCATACATGCCTATTAAATATATATGTCTCCAGATGCAGGTAATGCCAACAGCATTTATGAAACATTGAATATGTGTTTGCCAGTTCTCATATTAGTTCTTTGTTTCAAAAGGAAATTGTTGCACAGTACTTTTGTGTGTTTCCAAGTGTGTACTGTACTTTACATTAGACCATTATCATAAAACTTTAATGCATGTCTGTGGAATATTAGATATGAGTGTTCTTATGTTTCCCAGTTGAAAGTGAAATATTATACCAGACAACTGTTGCAGGTCATGTCCTGTATGTACTTTTAACGTACCTTTTGTAGTTCAAAGACAAAGGCAATGCATTATCTTTTGAATTGAATTCCATGCCTATAGATACTGTGTGTATATATACTCCTAGTGTTAGTCAGTTCAAAATGTACATTTACAGTGCAGTATAGAAAGCATTATCCTACTGTTCATCTCCTCAGTGACAACTGTGCATTTACTGTATGTCACATCCTTTGGTCATGTCCTTATACATTCACGTGTATATAGCACTTATAAAATACAGCACATGTGCAGTATTCTTAATGCTACCTAAAGATGAAGGGCCATGTCTCATCTCTCACAGTGCATTAAGCATGCACTTGTATGTAGTATATGTGTACTCTTAATGTTGGTCAGTTCAAGGTGTACATATATGTACAGTATGGGAGGCATTATCCATCTGCAGTGATCATCTCCTCAAAAACTGCATGTATATGTCACAGTAAAATACATTGCATGTGAACTCTTTAGGTTACTCTACTTTAATATTGCAGTTGAAAGATAAAAGGCCATGTGTTATCTTTTAAATGGACTCCATGTAGACCTATTAATACCCTGAACTACATATGTACTCCTGATGTTAGTCCGTTGAAAGTGGACTTTACTGTAGGTTACTGTACATATGTACTGTACTGTACATATGTACAGTATGGGAGGCATTATCCTTCTACTGTTCATCTCCTCAATGAAAACTGTACATGTGTGCAGTATGTCAAATCCTTTGGTCATGTTCTTATTAAAGTTATACAGGCACATGTATTCTTAATGCTACCTACAGTATACTGTAGTTGAAAGTAGAACTATGTCTCACCTGTTAAATTGCATTCCATACAAATATATGAATATACTCCTAATGTTAGTCAGTTCAAAGTGTACATACAGTACAGTACTGCATATATAGTACAGTATGGGAGGCATTGAACTGTACATCCTCTCAGTGTAACTGTATTTCTCATCTTCTGGTCATATCCTAGCTTACATTGAAGTTTCTTACCTGTAATATATACACCCAAATGCATTCCATGTCTTTAAATACGTTACTGTATGCACTAGCACCTCGCATTAGTCAGTTCAAAGTGTACCTGCTGTACATGTATATCGGAGGCATTATCCTCCTGTATCACCTCAATGTTATTGCATGTGCACGTCGCATCCTTTGGTCATGTCCAAGTTACATTCGCATGTAGCACTTGTAAAATACAGTGCATGTACTACCGTGATCTTAATTGCTTCCTGTTGTAGTTAAAAGATGAAAGGCCATTTCTAATCTTTCAAATGCATTCCATGCCTATAAATACAGTGTAAACAGTACATAAATGCACTCCTAACCAGGGTTGTGGCTATGGTGGTCAGCCATTGTCAGTTATAGCCAGTACTCATCTACTGTAAGCCGACCACCACAAAGAAACAAAAATACAGATACCGACCACGACTGTAGAACATTAGATGACCACTACTGTTGTAAGAGTTCAATAAAAACATTCAGATCCATCACTGTGGTAGCCTTCATTTTTCACAAAATGTTTAAACAAGAAAAACTTCTTGCAAAGAAAGTTAAATACTACTGTACAAGCAGTTTTCAGCTTTTAACACACTGTCAATTTTTCATAAGAAAATCAAAGTGACAACCAAGACTATCAACAAAGCAGCATCAACATTGACTAAAAACATGGCCCGCAGGTACCAACTCCGCAATATCCAAGCTGCACGGTGTTAGGAACGCAAACATTGCACAGCTGCGAAGTCTTGTGGCAGTCCTTTCCTTCATTTCATGATTTACAGTACTAGCAACATGTAACACTGCGAGAGTCGATGATTCTGAACACCACAGCGTGAAAAGCGGCAAGCATAGAAAGCTGTGATGCACAGCATATATTGTGGCTGTATTAGGAAAGAATGGCTGCATTACACACGCCAGTGATATGCGAAACTTTAGAATTGAAATAATAGTAAATCAGCTATAGTCCAGGAGCTCAAGAGGACTTTTCTCCCTTGACCCCCACCAGGGGCCCTAAAGCAGGATCTTGAACTCTAAGCTATGTCGGCGCACAGCTCTTATGGGCTCACTTTGCCCGCCACCGTCCACAAATTTGCCATTTTTTTTTTCTTTTAAACCAGCCACTCCATGCAGTCTGTCTATAGCTGCAATCCTGAGCCTAGCTTAGAGTACATTGAAGTATAAGTCAGTTCAAAGTGTACCTTTTTATGTGAGGCATTATCCTCCTGTATCACCTTAGTGTAATATTGCATGTCTATGTCTCATAGTTTGGTCATGTCCTTTATAGACATTTGCATGTAACTGACTACTAATATGCAGTGCATGTATTCTTAATGCTATTGAGATGAGTGAGGCTGCATGTCTCATCTTTCAACTGAACTGCATTCCATGCCTGTACATACAGTGTATATACAGTACATGTTGCACTCCTGTAAGTTCAAAGTGCACATACAGTACTGCATATATGATTTACTTCACTCCTCTCAATGCCTGTCTCTGCGCAAGGAATGCACTACACAGTAGATGGTTCCATGTGGTAAAGCTCTCTGTATTTGGTACTTTTAACACTGTACCTGACCTACCTATTCTACTGCAATACTATCAGATAAATACTGCCTATTAACATGCCTACAAATTCAGTGTGTATACAGTACATTTATGCACTCCTCATGTTAGTTCAAAGTGTACATACAGTACTGTATATATGTACAGTATGGAAAACATTGAACTGTACATCCCATCAGTGTAACTGTATGTGGTTGTCACATCCTTTGGTCATGTCCTTACTGTAGCATGTAGCACTTATGAAATATGTGACAGTGCATGCTACCTACTGTATACTACAGGTACATTAGTTGAAAGTAGAAAGACGATAGACGTCTCTTCTGTTAGTTTGCAATTCATGCCTATATACAGTGTATACAGTACATACTGTATATGTACTCCTAATGTTAGTCAGTTCAAAGTGTACATACTGTTGATATTGTATGTACAGTATGGGAGGCATTATCCTTCTGTACTGCCCATCTCCTCAATGAAAACTGTGCATGTGTATGTCACATGATTAATCATGTCCTTTTACTTGTAATAAACAGCACATTTACTCTTACTGCTATCAACTGTAGTTGAAATACCTTGTCTCATCATCTTTTAAATTGCATTCCATGCCCTTAAATACAGTGTATACAGTACTGTACATACAGTATATATGTACCCCTAATGTTAGTCAGTTCAAAGTGTACAGATACAGTACAGAACTGCATAAGTGTACAGTCTGGAAGGCATTAAACTGTACATCCTCTCAAAATTGTGTGTGTACAGTATGTCTCATTTTTTAGCTGGTTCATGTGCTTCTTCTGGAATGGCATGAGGGTTCATTGGATAAGTAGCACAATATTTAAAGCCATTCACAGCATTTTTCACTATTGCTGCCTTGCCCTGTGATTCACTTCTTCAAAGAGTGACCCAAATCAGTACTTAACAATAGAACATCAGACACGTTTGTTACCTGCTGGTGAAATCCTTCAGTGGCTTGTATAGGCTCCTAGTGGCTGGAGGTACAATACTTTGTTGCATGGGGACTTGAGGAGGCAGACAGAACATGATGTTTTGCATGGCATGTTCTAGAGCATTAATGCTTTTTGCATGACTGGACTGACCATCCACAATATAAAGTAAAATCTTTCCCTCACATGCATTGGCTTGAAATAGCCCACCTTACTGTACATTGAAGTCTTTTACTTGTAATATGCAAATTGCATTTAGTATGTATGTCTCTTACTGTATTATTGTATGCACAAGCAGTTCCTAATATTTCAAAGTGTACAGTACCTTTATATGGGAGACATTACATCTTTTTGTATTGCCTCAGTGTTATGGCATGTGTAATATTTGTATGCCACATCCTTTGGTCATGTCCTTTACATTTGCATGTAGTACTTATAATATACAGCCACATTTACTCATATTGCTACTGTATCTACTGTACTGTACTTGAAAGTAGAAAAAGACATCTCATCTTTAAAATTGCATTCCATGCATTTAAATATACAGTAGTTTATTCAGTATATATGTACTCCTAATGTTAGTCAGTCCAAATTGCACATACAGTACAAGACTGCATATACAGTATATGTACAGTATGACGGCACTGAACTGTACATCATCCCCTCAGTGTACACTGCATGTTTGCTGTAGGTCACATCCTTTGGTCATGTCCTTTACACATTTGCATGTAGCACTCATGAAATACAGCGCATGTTTTGTTAATATTACCTATTGTAGTTGAAAGATGAAAGACCATGTCTTATCTTTTAAGTTGCATTCCATGCCGTTAAAATATAGTGTATACAGTACATATGTTCTCCCAATGTTACTTAGTTCAGTGCACAGTACATGCAGTTCAGTACTGCATATATGCATAGTATGGAAGGCACTGACCTGGTACAGTACATTTCCTCAGTGTGCAGTGGTTGCATGTGTATGCCTCATTCCTTGGTTTTGTCCGTGCATGTGCATGTAGAACTTATAGAATGCCGTGCATGTATACTCTTTAAATGCTACTTTAATATTGTGGTTGAAAGATGAATGCCCATGTCTATTTTCTTTAAATGCATTCCGTGTAGACCTATAAGTACAGTAAGGCTGTTCGGAAAACCAGTTTTGATTTGAAAACCGGTTAAAACCGGTTTTGTTTGATTCGGTTTTTGGAATGTTTGAGAAGCCGAAAAACCGGTTACTAGGAAAAAACCGGTTAGCAACCGATCATGATTTTTGTTCCATTTCAAATTTTACTTCGATAAGGCATTCCACCCTTTTTGTTAATGGAAAGTTTCTACTTATTGCTGGTGTGTTGAAGGATGTGTCGAAAAACTTGAGTTTCTGTTTAACTTTTGACCAACAGTTGTGCGAATTCTTATTCAAAATAATTTTCAGTCGCCGCCGCGGCACAGTGGCGGTTCCCCTAGCCCTATGGCATTAGCCTTGTAATCATTAGGATCATTATCTAGATGTGAGCAAAATAAAATCTAGCAACGTAACAATGCTTCTTATCAATTTGTTATTCTCCCTTGTACCAACCTCATTTTATTTTAGCCTAGTATTCTCTGATCCCATGTGGACTGGTTTTTGGGCACGATTGCAGAAGTGTTTATGAACATGAAGGATTTATCGTAAGTCACGTTAGCTCCATAGGCTTGGCTGTATGTGAGAAGATGTGTGACAACAGCATGCAGTCTTTGGCAGTACAACACACTGGCATTCACACTAGTGTACGTTAGTGTTATGTTGTACGAAGGTCCGTGTATGCTAAGCTGTGGGCTGTCGCTGTCATGTCTTCATTCTCAGAAAAATGTTTCTGTCACATGACCTATCTGAACCAATAGAATCGTACAAACTTAAAATTCATGAAGCAAGTATTATCACCAACGCGAGTGAGCTGCACACTAAAGAAGTAAACAGGTGAAATGTTTCAATATACAGGAAGAGCAATTAAATCATGGAAGTTCATTGGTCATTCGAATACACACTTAACAGAAAGCACTAAGCACTTATATATGTGAAAAAGGGAAATACGTGTAGTTTAATTTAGAAGGGAATGCTACGAACAGTTAAAAAAATAGGAGTTAAAATAATAACCTGGATCCCCCTGGAGATACTCCAAATCCCGAAAAGGGGAACATAAAATAATTTCTTTGTTGCCTTGATAGCTGAATTTCCCGTAAGCCTACAGGTTTTCTTGCCACTTCTTCAAAGTCTCTACGGGTGCCTTCGCCCGCACGCGCATGCTCATGTCACTGCGTAACTTTGTGATTGATTAGTCTCAAAACTTTGCAGTTCTAACTTCTTAAGCCTGGTACGCTGATTTCTTCTCTCATCAGTTTAGTACTTATTAGATTAATTTTCATGAAGCTCATTCAGCTTTGGTGTTGTACGATCCATTCCATTATGATTATAATTATGAAATGCAAGATTGTGTGAACACATGGGAACAAGCTAGCAACAAGAATGGTTAGGATAAAATCCATTGAAGAGTCAAAATCATAACTGGAAAATTTGTAACATTCGGCGGAAACTGCGAATAGGATGCTCTAGGCCTAGCCTACCTCACCTATGCAAATGCAGCACTGTAAAGATGACTAATCAGACAAGGGCGATTAAATAAACAGTGTGTTAGGTTTCTTTTCAGTCATTTCAAGGCATTATAGTAAAAAATTTGTCCAGCTAGTTAGGTCATCGAATTTTAGGGCTTATTTTTTAGGGATGCGCGAAGTTTGGCAGTGCGCGAAGTTTGGTGTATGTACTGTACTGTTTGCTTGCGGAGTGGCTCAGTCAAGCTGTATTATTCCAGTACTGTGTACTGTGTTATAGCGCACTCCAATATGGTCACACCCAGCCTCAGCTGTATGTTCTGTTCTCTGAACTTGCTGTAAGCGGTGAGCTACGGGGCAGTGGCACTGAATATATATTGTACACGTTTTGATAGTTGTGATTTCTGTAGTAATAAAGAAGTACGACAGCTTATATATTTTAGGCCTAGCCATTTCTCTTCTCAGACATTAATATTGATTTGATCTTCACATAATCGTTCAGAATTCAGAGGTGCTAATTTGCGCTGCAAGAAGCATAGTAGCCTTAGTACTAGCAGGCCCTACGGCCATTTAGGAAGCTGCCGTACGTAGAGACATTTTAATGTTAATCTGTGTACCGTGTACGTATGACAAGTGTTAGTTCTTGAAAGAATGGTTTCGTTACCATAACAAGTCACTGAAGATCGAAGGAAACTACTGTAAGTTCTAACAAATAAGTATGTAGAACAAAAGAAAAACTTGTATTTGTAGTCAATATTTTTTCTCTTGTGTTATAAAACAAAACATCGTTATTCCTCTGTCTGTAGGAGAAGAAGATAGACGCTTGTTGTCATAACCTGTGGCGCCTAATACAGTGTACGTACGTGAACTACAATAAAGAACTCCGTGTGCGTACGTAAGTGCGTTATGCATATGGTCAGAGTAGATTTTGAAAAAACCGGTTTTGATTTAAAAACCGGTTTTCACGGCCACCAAAACCGGTTTCCAATTTTTTACTAACGGTCACAGCCTTAAAGTACAGTGTATACATACTGTGTATATGTACTCCTAATGTTAGTCAGTTCAAAGTGTACATATATATATAGATACTGTACTGAAGGAATCCATGTAGACCTATAAGTACAGTGTATACATACTGTGTAATATGTACTCCTAATGTTAGTCAGTTCAAAGTGTACACATATATATATAGATACTGTACTGAGGGAATCCATGTAGACTTATAAGTACAGTGTATACATACTGTGTATATGTACTCCTAATGTTAGTCAGTTCAAAGTGTACATATATAGATACTGTACTGAAGGAATCCATGTAGACCTATAAGTACAGTGTATACATACTGTGTATATGTACTCCTAATGTTAGTCAGTTCAAAGTGTACATATATATATATAGATACTGAAGGAATCATTCTTCTCTAGCTATAGGGAGTATACAGTATGTACCCTTCAATGTAAACTATTCATGTTTATGTCTCATCTTTCTCTAATTTCCTTACATTCAAGTATAGAGTTCTTTTAACATACAGCACAGCACATGTACAGTACTCTTCATGCTACCTGCTGTACAGTACCGTAGATGAAAGATGAAAAATGAAACCTGGCCATACATGTCATCTTTCAAATTTGCATCCCATGTCTATAAATGCAGTGTATACTGCATGTGCAGTTCTCAAAATGTATGAATGATCAGGCATTATCTTGCTGTATCCCC
Organism: Stichopus chloronotus; assembly: GCA_021234535.1. Taxonomy (NCBI): domain Eukaryota; kingdom Metazoa; phylum Echinodermata; class Holothuroidea; order Aspidochirotida; family Stichopodidae; genus Stichopus; species Stichopus chloronotus. The sequence goes on along the minus strand of CM037843.1, from coordinate 2,123,050 downwards.
CAAATGTAAGTGCATGTACATGCATGCTTCATCTCTCGTTGTATGTGAGTGTTAAACTTTTTAATAAACACATGCAAAATTTCCAGTTTTCCAATTTCACTACAAATTTCAGATTTTTTTTCCCACTATACTACAGTAGACTACATATAGAAAAAAAAGTGAATTTTTTAAGTCAGTTGAGCCACAACTCTGGTGAATAACCCACTACATACTGCACAGTATCAAATCTTTCAAATGCATTGCATGTCTGTTAATGTGTCTGCAAATGTTAAATGTTCTCCTAATGTTTACAGTACTTTGGTACAGTAGTTGAAAGTGTACTTGCATGATTGCATCAGTGCTGAAGGCCATACTGTATCTTATCCCCTTAATCCATTTGCATGTTTGTTATACAGTGCAGATAGTGTGCCAGTTGTTTGTACAGTATGTTGCACGTGGACCTCACACTCATCAACTGAAGTCCATATCTCATTCTTAAAGTGCATCAATTACTCACTGTGAGTCATCATATACAAACTTTTCTCCTTCAGGTGTTTCATATGAAGGGATAGAACATGTCCTGGTTTCTCAAAATTGTTGTTCATGCATGGTAGAAAGTGGAATTTAATGAAAATGTGTGCTAACGTAATCATTAACACCGTATCTATTCACAAAGGTGCCCATTTGAAAGTAGATCTGCAATTCATATGTTGTGATAAAATCCATGTGCAATCTTCCATTTCTGTTTCTGCACCTGATGTTTACTCCTATTATTGCTGTATACATGCAGTGAAACGATTTATTGAGTGAAGATCAAAATGGAAATGTCCAGTGAATTAGTACAAATCCATCCAAGAAATACTGCTGCATAAAACTTTGCAGTTGTCAGTATGCTCTTTCATTATGCTATTTACAACATTATGGTCAAACTGTGATATATTAAATAAAGACATGCTGTTGTCAGTTATTTGCATCTTCAAAGGTTAAAGATTTGTTGTGAAGAAAATATGAAAGTATCAGACGAACTATTACACCAATTTTTTAAGATCTTAAAAAATGGTGTGATAATTTTCCATTGTGAATACCCTGCAGATACTGTAGGAAGACCAAGCTGTATTTTGTGGATGTGATTATATAACCTCTTTTCATTTACCATGGAATCATTCTTAAAATCAAATTACTGCTGTGATGTTAATGTACTATACAAAACATATTTACAGTAATGTTAAATACTGTTAAATGTATCCCCTAATCTGTTGATTCTCCCACTGTCCTACCAGATTCTTCTGGAAATGATTCAGGCGATGAATACTGTGAAAATATCCGACGCAATGAGAATGCATCCAAGAAGAAGCTTCATACCACATCAGCAGGTAAACAGTTTAATCAGTAGTGTAACAGTCCAGAGACAGTGAAGTTTTACAATATTAACATACAATGCATATTTACAGTTACTCTAGTGTTTAATGCTTTTAAATGTATCTTATCTTAATCTGTTGACTTTCCCACTGTCCTACCAGATTCTTCTGGAATTGATTTGGACGATGACTTTGCGAAAATATCAGACACAATGGGAAGACATCCAAGAAGATGCTTCATACCAAGTCAGCAGGTAAACAGTTTAATAAGTAGTGTAACAGAGTCAAGAGACATTTAGTGAAGTTTTACAATATTAACATGCAAAGCTTATTTACAGTTACTGTAGTGTTAAATACTGTTAATGTATCATCTGTTAAATGTATCTTATCTTAATCTGTTGACTCTCCCACTGTCCTACCAGATTCTTCTGGAAGTGATACAGATGATGACTACTGTGAAAATATCAGAGGCAATGGGAAGGCATCCAAAAAGAAGCTTCGTTCCAAACCAGCAGGTAAATAGTTCAATTAGTAATGAAAGTTCATGCCCTTTTAATGTTCTTCACTGAAGAAGAGTATGTATGCTTGTGGATGGGTCAAATATCAATATTCTCTGGTATATGTTATTGTTTTAACCACAGACCTGCCAACCCTCCCGATTCTGCCGGGAGGATCTCGGAAAATAGTTCAAACTCCTGCCTTACGGCCGTACATAAAATCCTCCTGATTTTCTGGAAAGAAGGTTCCAACATTAATTTTTGTACCCACTAAACAACAAAAAAAAAAGTATTTTTCTGATATCCCTTGGCTGTAACTTGCATGTTACTAGCACAATGTATTTTATTGAACGCGCTGTTGTATGAAGTTTACTTACACACGTAGAGTTTTAAGTAACCCAGCATTTGGTAGTCTATATGTATGTTGAACATTGTTTTTCCTGATAAATTCTGTGTTAAGTCCGCTGGACAGAACAGCTACTGCTAGCAACGTTGTGTATGTACACGAACACACTGTAGCAACATGGGCCATGCATCAGCAGCTGTTATGGAACTTCCATAAGCTGTACAATCTGCACACATACAAGAAGTATGGCAGACACAACGTGGATATCTTTGCCGCATGTCACTGCTGTGGCAAATTCCACGTGCATTTCCACAGCGGTGCTGAAATCTGATCTCTGTGATCGGTAGGATATTTAATGATCGTATTTATCAGATGATAAATGATTTTAGTCATGAAAAATCAGTTTTGGTAGGGTTAAATACTGGTCACATTGATATTGTGACTGTGCAAATTAGGCCTAAGGAAGGTCTAGTCTAACATAGGTTTAATACAGCTAGGCCACCTTAGATTCAAAGTGCATGTGTAGGCTATATCCTGCCATTTGAAATGGCCTACTGTCACTGAGTGTAGACTTCCAAAATGTTGGCTGAGAATGAATAATTAAAATGAAAACATGTGTTCATTTCAAATCTTGCCATTTTGTATCTAAGGCATCCCTCCCCAGGATGGTGATTACTGGGTCCCGTGATAAACCTCCCTGAGAGTCATCTCAAAATGTTGGCAGGTCTGTAACCAGTGGAACTACTTTTAATTCTGTGCAAATCCCTCCCCATTTGTATTGTACTGCTTTCCCTGAGTGAGACCTAAGTATTTTGGGTTTCAGTGCTTTAAATTAAATTAAACCTCTGGTTATGTCATCACAATGCATTTTGCGTTCTGGTTGTTGTTTTCTTCTCTAGGGAGGAAATACATTCAGTGGAATGTATGTGACACACAAATGGTACTAAGTGAGTTCAAGGAGTATATTGAGGGGGATATTGCCAGAAAACTACCCAGTAAGATATATTTCTTTTTGCTTCTACAAAGTGCATTAGGCACTGATTGCATGTACATACTGTAGTGGACAGTCGTGATAATTTGAGTTTTCATTGTGTTGAAAGTACAACATAATCACATCCTGAAGATTTACAAGGTATGCAATAGTGAGGTATTAGACTTGCATGACTCAATACAGCAGGCATTTTCACCTTTTCTGCTCGTTTCTGAACACCACAATCAACAAAAACATTTTACTTTGCCTGAAAGGGCAAAGTCATGCATTGTTATTCACACTTACTTCTCAATTTTCCAAAACGGTTAGACTCTGGTCAGGAAACAACTGCAAAATTTTCTCCAAAATACCAAATGAGTTTCTTAAAATGTGGGAACCGTGCTTTTGATAGCTTCCATCTTCCAAGTTCAGAAGTTTTATAGGCAAAGTTTGGCATCAGTTGTTAAGACTCCGTGAGTTGTTACTCGAATGTATTATTGTTTTTGTTTTTATTTCAGGTCGCCAACAAATTGAAGATTTCAAATCAAAACATGGAGTAAAGCTAGATTGGATAACTATTAAAACCAAAGTTTTCAACGAAAGAAATAAGCAAAGAAGGATTGCCCAGAAACGAATGAAAGAGATGAACATGTCGAAGTAGTGAAGTTTACACACTGTGTGTGCGGGCATGTGTGTCAAATGTGTCACGTTCTAGCTTGTAATTATGCTATTGCAAGATAATGTAGTCTCTTTAGTTTTTGTAGGTAGAAAAAATGTTCCCTTATTATGATCATTGTGTTGGGTCGCCAACTGATTGTTTTCAATCAAGTTGTTAATCCTCTTGTTGACTTTGCTCTCTGTACATGTTGCTTGTCTATGGCACAGACAACTTTTGCTTTGCACAACCAACAGAAAATGGAAGTCTGTTATATCTATGTGGTTCACAAGTAAACTAGTGGAGCCATAAATTTGCAAACTTACAGTACATAAATGTAGATACCTGAACCTTATATCTTTGAAGACCTGCAAAGTTATCTTGTCTGTCTATGAACTAACATTCTGTTGATTCTAGTTTCATTATGTTCACACAGAGGCAACAAAGCTTTCAAGAAACTCTTAGAGAAGATAGTACTGTTCAACATAAACCTCTAAAACACTCCTCCAAACCTCAGTTAGTAGACAAGTGGGGGAGGGAGGAGGTCTGAGGGGGCTCTCTCTGGTGACACCCATTATAAATGCCCAAAGTTCTTGTGCATACTTTACCTAATGGAGTAATGGATAAAACAGTAACTTCATGACAAACCCTTGTCAATCAAAAACCACAAGAACTTCGTAAATCGTAATTAACCTTGCTGCTGAAACTTAGCAAAATATCTAATCACATGAGTTTTGGTATATCTGATTGCATTCCTGGTATAGTTTGTATTTCTACGTCCCTTGTATAAGAAAGGCATGGATTTCATTTTTTTCTCACATAAAAACTTCATTTCCAACTTCTCAGTATCTTTGTAGTCTTCATTACATGTTCCTTATCTTTATTTGTTGAAAGCACTTTTTAGCTGTTGCACCTGCATTGTCTTGCACATCTACTGTCATATTTTCTTTGTTCTTCTATTCATGCTCCAGAGCAAACTAGTTGGTACTGCATACAGTGGTGTATGGGAATGCTAAACTCTTTTCACATCAACGCTTCAGGATGGGTGGGTGAGTGAGTGGGTGGGTGGGTGAGTGGGTTAGAACTATTTAAGTATCTTGAAGCGAATGCAGATATGTTTTATACTTTCAGTTAGAGAGCAGCTCAATGCATTCACATGGGTTAAAGTTCATAAAACAGGCTTCCTTAATTCGGTTTTGATAAAGTGCCACATAGTGATGTAATGGGCCACTGACCACTGTCCTGGGGTAGGAGTCATGGAGGTGTCCCCTCTCCTCATACCCCTTGAATTTTTTGTGTTTCAGAAGGGACTTAGATTTAGAATGGTGCAAAGGTTATTCACCTTTCCAAGACAAACTATTTTCACGAAATGTCCAATTGTTTAGTCAATTTATATCTCAGTTTTTGGGGAACTTTCGATTTTTTTTTTTCAAAAATAGATTATTTCAATATTTTTCCAGGAAATTGTAGAACACCGCTCCAAACCATGTTATGCGAAACAAGTAAAGTGGCACACACGCCATCATAAAATATGAAGCCTGTCATAAAATCTGAATTCCAAACCTTAGGAAATATTACAATGCCTTTGTACGGTAGATGTAAATGGTTTAACTTTAGGGATGCACCAGATCTTAACTTTCAGATCCAGCAGAAACTGGATTTGGCCAGATCTTACCTGAAATCCAGCCAGATAAAGTCGACAGGACCAGGGTTTTACAATACTTTTAGAAAATGGAATTGTACAAGGTTTCTAGATATATTTCAAAATGAAACATCTGAATGTACAGGACCTAAGCACTGGGTACGAGATTAATTATGCTTCAGATACTGTAAGTTACAACTAAGTTATTTCCACATTAACTTTCACAAACTTATAACTGGCTACTACCATTGTGTGCTGCTAATCATGACATCCCTACTTTAAGTGCCAATGTCTGGAATCTTGTGGAAAATATTTTACAGCCATTATATGAAATAACAAAGAGACAGTTCAGAACTGTCTTTGCTAAGTGAAGTGATTCCCCATTTGTGTGCGCTTTTCAGGTTTATCTTTTCAAAGCAGGAAATTACAGTGGTGTACAATTTTAACATGGTTTAGTTGAGTCTCTTGATCCAAGCCCAGGGCATAGCTATGGGACCTGTGACAGGGCACCTATCCACTAAATCACTGCCCCACCCATGTTTTCATCAAAATTAAACTTTTGAGCTCACTGTTCTTCCTCATCAAAAGTTGTTAACCCCATCCCCCTACTGGAAACCTTTCCCCCATCTAGTTCTCCCCTCTCACTGAACAACTCCCAGCTACTGTCCCAGTCTAGGCCAAGCCCAAGTCCTCTAAGTGGTGGATTTTAGTCCAGACTAAAACACTTCAGATCAGACTTTGAATTTAATTCACTTTTAATAACTCAATGACAGAAAGTTTTAGCATGAAATATAAAGATTACATTTTATTCAGGGTATTAATAATTTCTGAGACTAATCACATTTACTTAAGTACGCATTATGTGAAGTAATAAGATAACTTCTTAGCCTGCAGTATTAATTTTTGAGATCTGACTTATGAAAAGAAATTGTACACTCTTCTGTCCTTTGAAAAGTCTGCTTTTGAGGCCATGGCACACATACCAACAGATTTTTATACAAGTGCAGTAAAGTAAACATGGGGTACAATAGATTTCATGTTGCATTAAAGCCTTAAAGGGGAATGTACACACATATGGAGGAAAGAAAGACTTGAAGTAAGTTGTGTTCTAAAGTCAATCTATTTTGTTTTTACTTTGTTTCTTTACTATAACATGTTACTAAAGCCGTCAGAATCTCACATATAACTGCTGTGTTGTACACTTTTTTTGTTAAACCTTTCATATCTTGCCTTTTGAATTCTTTAAGAGATTCCCTGACATTTATACCAACATGTTCTTGTGAGAGAACTGTAACAAAATGTCGGAAAAAGTCTGGCCGGACTTTGAAAGAAGTTCAGCTGGAACTGGATTTTATTTCACTGTCTGGCTGGGAAGTCTGGCCAGACTGGATATCCGGTGCATCCCCATTTAAGTTAAAAAGGAATGAGTCATACAAGAAAATGCTTGGGTGGGAAGTATAAGTTCAAGTTCTCTGTGCCTGTACCAACATGTGTTGCATCTTTGTTCTTAAATGTAAAGCCAATATGAAACATGAGTCGATCATTCCTTTTTGAGATGATGAGGGTGCTCAGTTATCGGTACTAGTTACAAACTATATGGAAAGAACATTGGAATTGGGTTCACATTGAACCATCTTACCTCACTTGAAAGCCATTGCAAGAGAGTATCATTGTTGTGCACTGACTTTTTCACCATAGAATAAATGATAATTGTTCCTTCCACTGTGTATGTAGGTTAGCTACAGTCCCAGAAGGTTGCTGTCTGTTAAGCATACGTGATAAACGTCATTGTTTCTGTGTTTTTGTAACATAGAACAGGTGTTAAGTCAGTTTCATCCTTGCTTGATTCTTAGTAAGAGATTACCATATGTTAGTCTGGGTTTAAACTTCCTCTTGCCTGTTATCCTGGGCAGGTCACATATAAAGCACCACTGACAAGAAGGGCTATGGTAGCTATGCAGATTTCTTGAAATATGACCATGATCTTTCATTTATCAGGTCAACTGTGTACTGGTTCTTTATTTTTTTTCATTTTTTTTTCTTTTTGCTTGGTAACCTCAGAAACATGTGATGTGTTTTGGAAGGCATTTAGACAGACAATCATGCCATGGAACTTAAGTTCCCTCATCTGCTAACAAATAATACTATAACTTGTAAAGAATCAGGTGGTTTTGTATCCCAGACTTTGCCTATGCCTGTTACTCTGAGGTTGGCATGCATTTCACCATCCTTGTGGGTAGTTTGACAGGACGGTCACTATGAACTAAAAGAACTGATGCTCCCTTCTCACAGTGTGTACTTTCGAAAATTGCTGCCTTGAAAAGAATGGTATGGTGATCCTCCATAACATGACTTAAATGCCAGTAGATTCCTCCAAAAATTGTTCACAGAAAGGGACACTTCCTCCCAAATTCAAAAAGCTTTCACAAACAATGATATAACATTGCATAAAGAAAGGGCCATTCAACAAAATATTATGAGATATTACCAGTGTTGTAATGACTCGAGTCAAAGACGTGACTCGAGTCACGATTTCAAAGACTCGAGTCTGACTCGAGTCACAGACTGACAGGACTCGACTTGACTCGAGTCATCACTTGCCAAAGACTCGACTTGACTGGAGTCACCATCTCATAAATTTCCAAAGACTCGACATGACTTGAGTCACAGAACGTAAAGACTCGAATTGACTCAAGTCTTTGCCCACCGTGACTCGAATTGACTCGAGTCATCTCTTATGTGATTCGAGTCACGCTCCAATAGTCTAAAACAGAACAGAACCATACGCTTCTTTTTTACCGGCGGCCCGAACAAAGTGACTGGCTTTTCCGATGATCGATGAGTTCCATGCATGTATCTGCTATTACAAAAGTTCAGTACGTACATACCTGTATGCATACTAGTTTCCATGTGAAGCCATGGTCACCCCGCCGAGTGGAAACATGTTTTACGTTTTTAATTTCTCAGCTATAAGGCAGCTTTACCCTTGACGTGCAGTGAACGGTAGTTTCACTGGGTTTTTAAAGACTGAGTACCTTAACAGAAACAGCTGTAATACCACAAATTATATTTGAAAGTTTTAACCCCATCTTCAAACAAAAGGGTGCAAACAAAGTTGCAGTTTAAGTTAATCGATGATAGGAACGCTTAGCAAAGTATTCCAGCTGACTCAACCAACAAAACCAGAGACACAGAGTGATTCTACATTAATAGATCCTGTGACTCAGAGTGATTTACTTGACAAGAAGTGCTAAAGACTCGACATGACTCAAGACTCGACACCTTGTGACTCGATGTGACTCGAACTTTAAATGAGACTCGAAGTGACTCGACTCGAGCTTCGGAACGACTCGACATGACTTGACTTGACTAGAATTGCTAAACACTTGACATGACTCGAGACTCGACACCTTGTGACTCGAGGTGACTTGAGACTCGATACCAAGTGACTCGATTACAACACTGGATATTACAGACAACTGAATAGGGTTCTGACTTCGCGTTATTTTATAACATAGTTGAACACCAACAAAATCTAGACAAGGATACAGATGAGAAATTTCAGACTTACATTTAACTCCTTGACCACTGCCTAGTTTCCACTTTCACCTTGGATTACACAGAATCTGATGTTCTTCATATAACTTTAAAGACAAAACTTTCAAAACTATTTTGAAGAAGTGTGTTTCCAACTTTACACACACCTTGATGTAATTTTTCTCATGAATCCATGAGCACCACATTCTGGTTTTTGAGGTCTACACATTTTGCTCTCTGCTGACCCATGTGATCTTTCGAAAACCTACACCAAAAATAAAAGGGATCTTTTACTTAACAAGATGAACACAAACCATATACCAAATTTATAGTAACTACTTATCTCAAGGTGTACAGATTACAATGTTTTCGATATTTACTAATGCTTACCCCAAATGACCTTTGCTGTGACCTGCACAAAAACTATAGAAGAAGGAAGAATATTTTCTTACTCTACCATGCCAATATAGCACTACTTCGTGTTCGGGTGCAGAAGATTTTTGGCCTCTGCTGACCCCATATGAGCTTTACCAAAACAATAGGGAACTTGCAATTAATATGGTAAACCTACATGACAACTGTGATCTGCATGAAACCATTCCCAGCTCTCCCCCCCCCCCCCTCCGTGGGGTCGCGGACTAGCTAGTTTGAAAAGTTTTAAAAATACTACAATGGAAAGATGAAGGAAAGTATACCAAATATCAATTATCACATCTGTTAATTTGATGCAGTCTGTTGCATGTACAAATTAGCTAAACACTACATATCGAAAACATTACCGGTTAATGATACTCTAGCAAAAATGGCCAACCCCCAACTCTCACATACATACATACGCATACCAACTACAGTTGGTTGTAAAGATATGTTCAATAATTAGAACTGGTCTTGGTGGACGTACACGAGTGTCATTCATTGTAGCCTATAGTACATCTAACGTTGTTCGATGTTTAGCACGGGGTCTTTTTACAGTTGGAAATAACATTTCGACGATTCGTCAAATTCGTAAAAGGAAAACGGCAAGGCCATCACGCGAACGACAATATGGGAACAAATTCCTTGAATTTGGATTCTACAATAAAATGTTAGAAGTATATTGCAATTGTAAATTTCCAAACCGGTGTGTTCTAAAAAATAACAAATATTTAGCTGAAATTTACATGGCCCGCAGTGAGACTTGGAAGTGCTATTTCCTACAGAAGTATTTTTATGAAAGTATTGTCTCTGTACGCTACGTGCCCAGGCTAACTGATGGTGATGCTTCGCTTAGATGAAGTTATTACTGCAGCCCCTAACTTCAACCCTTTCCCCCTCACTTCCATCCCCTCACATGAAAAGTCTGGTTGTGCCGTATATAGAATACATGAGTAAAATTATGGGGACCCGTAATTGGGTCGCGCTCTGGTGCTGAAAGGGGGTCGCCACAAGGGGGTCTACCTGAATAGGGATCGCCACAAGAAAAAAGTTTGGGAAACCCTGGTTCAGAGGCAACAGTGGATTTAAGTGAAAGGGCCCTATCAGCAGCCGGAAACAGGGGCCCCAAACCTTTCCCCCAAGGTGTGGCAGAGAAAGTTGGTTTCAATTTCGCTACGTCATTCTTTTCAGTGGAGTGCAAGCGTTTCCACACTCAAAGCCGTTTATTTGATGTCCTGGGGTAAGACTGTAGAAGCGACTCGAAACAACAAGGGGCCAAATTAAAAAAAGATGGGGAGCCCTGTCAGCAGCTGCTGACACTGCTGACTGTTAAAAGAAGATTTTGAACATCGTTTCTTACCATTACAGTACTTGTTCTGCTAGTGCAGGCTAGCACAGCCCACAGGTATTGTCAGCACCTGGCAGAAAGCTAGGCTTGGATTTGGAATCAAAGCAAGCTTCACAGTGGAAAGAGATCACAGCTTATGACATTAATCCTGACGAATATAGGTAGTTGATCTGAAGCAACCCTAGATGCGCCGAAGTGCGTGAAGCTTTGTCAGGGAGGCAAGGACAGTTATGTTTAGGTTGTATTTCTCCCTTTTGAATTAGGATTTCATGTTCTTGTTATGTTACGTACAGGCTATGCCTATGCAGGTTTTCGTCACATATATGCACACATACACACACCAGACTACTTGCCGCCTTCGGCAACTAGTCAAGGAGATGTTACGGTTTCCGTTTAAGAAAGATAGGGATGTCACACGTATCCCTTACAAAAACTGGTAATTCAAGTAGACTGTACAAACGCGTCCGGTACGACTGATAAAAAGAATGGTCTCAAGCTATCCTGGACTAGGCTAGGGCAATTTGACGAACAACTGAACTGTTATTAAAAATAACCGACCATGCATCGCTATTTGCAGTAAATGTTCTCATTATTGTTGTGCGGTTTGTTCATATGTTACGAACGGGACTGTTGCTTCCTAGACGTGAAAAATATGCAAAGGCACTCTAGCAGTGGCTTTACATGTGTCCCTAGGTAGATATACATAGATACATTGAATATATACATATATGTTCACCAAAGGTGGCATAAAACTGGTAGACAAGAGCACTTTCATTGAGGGTGACCTTAGGTACACGTATACGATGTACTCCTATGGTACCACATTTAGATAAAAAACTTTTAGGCGACACGAAAATGGAGGCAAAAAGCGTATATCTCAGACGTTCCATGGAATGAAGAAAACATGTATAAGTAGCATAAGGGAAGTAGTCCAGCATGGTTTCACACGACTTAACCTTTATCCAACACACCTAATTACGACTATATATCTATATAACAGTTGTGTACACGAAAGTGACCATTTTATACGGTGTCTACCAAAGTGACCATCCAGGGTTATATAAATATATATATATATATATATATATATATATATATATATATATATATATATATATATATATATATATATATATACTGTACCGTTTTTCATATGTTATATTGATGACGTATAAGCAAAAATTGTGCCTCCAATCGTGTGGTAATTTCTGTTTACAGTTCTTGTGCCTTTGTTTTCGAAATTTCGCAAAGGGTTTTCAACCACTCTCGATGAGACGCTTTCTGGAAATTCCCATATATTTATTTTTCATAGACGAGCTAACGTTGTAGCCCTCCTCTTACATAGTACTTCCGCTCATTAATTAGTAGCAAACACATTCGGGAAAAACCCCCTCCACCCCACAAAAAAATCCATGAGTCCGTACGCCATATGTGCTCAGCGGCAAATATTTGCAAAACACTCAAAGAAAATGAAAAAGGATGCGTAATTCATTGTGATCCTTGTATCTCCTTAACCCCCATCTGATATGTTTTTACTGTACCGTTTTTCATAGATTATTTATTTTTACATGAATTGAAGAATTGCAGACATGATATCCCTATTTCAAGGCTGGGTATATGCAGCTTAGGACGGCCGGGAAATGCCATTTCCGGCCATCTGAGAGGTTTGAAAAGTCCAAAAGTTTCTTGCACGATCCACGCCAACTCATGGTGGCGCTCCTCTTAGATAGTCCTGTTACACATGCCCTTAGGCCAGCCTCCGGCCCCTGTTAAATTCCCTGGATACGCGCCCCTGAATTGACCTTTTATAGACTTTCACAAGATATGTGCCGTCAATCACTAGACCCTGCGAGGGGCCCCCCTGTCAATCATCAAATTGATCATTTGTCTTAACATAGGCATATGCAATGTCTGACCAGTTCCAATACCATTCGAAGATACAGAATCCTTCAAAGATACAGAATCCTTCTTTAAAATGCTCACAATTCTGCAAATACCTCATAGCTTCCTGGCTTTTTCTTCTGATTACATTATTGGACGTTACCCCAGATCCCAAGGGAAAACCTATTGGATCTGTCCAATATACCCAAAGCCATCAAAAAGTACAGTGAGTAGACCCCTGATGGGGCAGCTTTAACCATTCAAACCTTTCAGTCAAGTTACATATGCCCCCCCCCCCCCCACATTTTAATTTGGATTGACGTCCTTGGTTGGACATACCATAACTTTCAAGGGCTTTCTTGAATGAATTGCAAGACCTTTGCTTAGTACTGTAAAGGGGTAAGGAGATTTTTCCGTATATGTGCGATCCGTATATATTTTATGCTCATGTAAGGTAATGTGAACCTTTATATTGTGCCACATAGATGATAGCATTTATATAGTAGGCCTATTACTTTATTTCACATTATTTCGAAATACGAAAGCTCGGGGCTTGTCCCTAGAAAGCTATTAAACAACGTTGATGCATTTTGGGGTCTAAGAAAGGGAGAGTACATGGAAGTGATATGATAAGAGTGTTGCCCCCCCCCCCCCACAAAAAACACCCTCCCCCTTCTCTTTTACACTACAGTCTTTACATATGTGTAAATTGACTCACCTATCTAGTGAGATAGCCACCAACGTCCAGACACTGGTAAAGACAACGAAAGGCATTATGAACTCCATGATGCAGCAGATAACGTTGTTGAGGAGTAACCTTTCCGCGTCAGCCATCAGGGATATTATCTTGAAGGGCATTGCAATGGCAGTGATGAAGAGATCGCTGACAGCCAAACTGAATATGTAATAGTTAGTGGTGGTCCTCATGGAACGGTGCTTGAGGATCACTGTAATGACCATAAGGTTTCCAATCAAACCAACTACAATCACCATCACCGATATAATTAAGAATGTATAGTAGACAGAGGCAATCTGAGTTAAATCGTTGTAGGTATCCCATCTAGGCACATCGGCAGCTTGGGTACCGTTGTCCAGTTGGAGATATTCTGTAGCACTCCCTTCAACTGGGTAAGGGTAAGCTGTTGAACTCGCCATATTGTTGGAATATATTCAATACAGTTTTGTTTCCGTTTTGTTTATGCCCACCTAGATCTTCAGCAAATTTGAACAGCCCTAAATACGGAACATTATATGTTTCAATGGACTATTGATCGTACAAATAATTTCTGTTTTTCGAATGTTGATTGTTGTTGTTTAACTACATCATTCACAGATTGTATTTTTGTTATATCTTTTTTCTCCAAAGTTTTACGTGTCACTTTCAGATCGAGTGTGATATATGTTAGAGAAAGTTCAAAACAAACTATTTTCCCTGTTAGTGGAAGATGAATACAGATACCAATGTTGTTAAACACAACCAAAGTACTCAAACGAACGAAAAGTTCTTCCCACTAAGGAAGGCCAACTTTTGAAATAAAGATGACTCTTCGAATAAGTACAAGTTTCAGCGTCAGTAAAATTACGACAGACGACACCGTCTCATTCCCAGCAAGAACGAAAAGCTTCTAAAATCCAACGCGATACAGATGTGTCAAACAAATATACCTCTCAACAAAGAAAAAAAAAACGATCTGTTCCTTCATCCAACAGTTTAAAGCTTGAACGTATAACTTTGTCCAATCGGATTTAAGATAAGTGAAACGGACCAAACATATGCCTGACAATCCGCTCGACTCGTCAAAGGGACGAGAGATGAGTGAGATAAGCAATGATTGCGTTTGGCTGGCGCTGCAACTCTCTTTACCGACGAAATGTCGATGTTAATTTGAAAATTTCCCACGACAGACGGCTCGTATATAAAGAGACCAGTATTCGACAGTTAGTCTCCCGTCCAGCCGTTTTGAGGTTTGCTTTACACCAATAACGAGATTAGCGGTAAACTTATCCCCGCCAATCTTTATCTGTCTGCGATAGTTATAAATTCAATATGAAAAGGGAAGAGAAGAAGAATATTGTGAATAGTGAGAACATTTTATCTGACATAAAAAAGGAAAAGGAGAGTAATTATAAAAGTATAATACTGTAAAATCTGTCTACAGTGAAAAGGACACAATCAAGAAATTTTTTGGCATCGTTTTACACAGTAAGGCTTCCAAGACGTATATTTGAATATAGTGTTAAATAATCTGTTAGGGATTTTTAAATTAATAAATGGTATAATGAATTGAACGAAATAGGCAGAAAATCTTCGGCAGAGCTAGATGAAGGAAAAGAACCGCATAACAATGGGACACTCGAGCAATTTTGTTTTCAAATGTCTTTGTATTTCGTTGGATTCAGCTTAAAGTAAATTGGGTTGTTTTGTTTATAATAACATGTGAAATGCAAATCACCGGTAACAAATTAACAAACCTAATCTGAGGAAAAAACATATATTTTGTTTTTCACAATTGTTCGGGGATAGCTACCTCTAAATGTATAAATTTTTATTTTAGAGTCTGTTTTTTTTTCTGAAGTATATGGTTAGGGTGTCCTAATGTCATTAGAGCGTCATTTTCAAATATTCGCAACAATTATACAACTATAACATTTCAATTCCAAGAAATCTGGTTGTTAGAACAGCTGATGAAAGAAGATTGGTTTTGCG
Source organism: Stichopus chloronotus (assembly GCA_021234535.1). Taxonomy (NCBI): domain Eukaryota; kingdom Metazoa; phylum Echinodermata; class Holothuroidea; order Aspidochirotida; family Stichopodidae; genus Stichopus; species Stichopus chloronotus. Next base: position 2,107,716 of record CM037843.1, on the reverse strand, counting down.
GTTTTGTCCTTGAAGTTAATGGTGGAAGCTGTCACAGTCGTAATTCAACTGCAGATAAAGCAAAAAAGATTAATATGATTATAATATTAATGCTGTATAGCAGCTATAAAACTCAGGCGCCATGGTCTCTGTTCCCATGCTCAATGAATCCCCAGGGTCGCCGATCGATATTGTCGATTATTATTATTATTACTTTATTTTATTTTTTTCTGTATGTGCTCCGCCACTCGCTGAATGGAATTACCGAGTGATCGATACCTGTTAACAAAACCGCGCGTGAAAGTGGAATCATTTAAATCACGTGACCCATGCAGGCTATACGACGTTAAACGAAAAGGTAATTAACTCAGACAGATACATCATTCAAAGACGGTACCAGCACTTAAAATACAAAATTAACATCATGTGATTAAAGAGAATGTAAAATGGGATATACACACGCACACATATATACATATATACATTGAGAAATTGCTGGGTGAGCTGTTGTTGTAAGCAGTATACAACTTTAACACTACAACGAAAATCCCTTCCAAAAACTAAAATACACTCAATCACACACAAAGTAAATTGTTCTATAAGAGTTTAATATGTAATTAGGTAATAGTTAACGATTATTTTACATCGCTGAAATTCTTCATTGCATGTCAATCAATCTTAATGAAAACGGTTTTGAAGAAGAAAAACGAAAAGAATTGGAAAAGGAAACATGTTATTAAAAAAACTTAATTGTCATCATCAAAAAGCAATGACGAAATAAAATTGTGTAAACTTTTCTTAATCAGAGTTTATTGGACGCTGAAGCAAAAACACAAGTGGTATAGTTATACTACGTGAGGAAAAGTTAAAACTAACCTCGGAGGAATTTGAATGGCTTACCCTTAGAGTAAGAGCGCATATATAACTCTACAGCGTTTGCGAAGGCATCTTTTGCAAGTGTAATTTATTAATAACAATTTTACGAACGCTTTTCAGGTGTCACCGTAGTATCCAATTAGTGAAGTAGAGATACAATATATAAATAAACTTTAGTGGATGATAACATTTCGACATAAACGTGTAATTCTATCTAATTCATTCAACGGCTTCTAAAGAAAGATATAAATGGAAAAAAAAACAGAAGAAACAGATGACATTAATATAATTCCTACAAAGGTCTGAATATTTATCGATCTAAGAGTTAGTCGTGCAATACTTTACAAAGAGATAAGTCGGACATAATTCGTTATGGTTGAGATCTCAAAAGGTGAACAGTCAACCTTATCTTATATATTTATCTATGTAACCTTTATTAACATTGAATTGTTATAATTACTCCAAAAATATGACAAGTTAACAAAACAAAAACAGATTAACGAATGTACTGTTGTAGATTGCGACAAAAACGGGAGACATTTAACTACTGTAATAGACCGAGAATCGAATCATTAACTGAGATTTATTATCCAACTGTTCCTGAGTAAAATGTCATAATATTAATAGTATCCTCTATTGGACCCTAAAATCAATGGATCAGTGTTTAGGTCGTAAATAATTCACACTGTGCATACCCTGGTCCTCAGCTGCTTCTCATCTTTGTTGTAACGGTGTTACTATACGGATAATAAAAAAGAGTTCATAGTTGACACTTATCGGTCTCATATAGGTATTGCTTCATTCCAAAATAGGGAAGAAAACAATTTTATGTCTTAATAACCCAGATTACTCTAATGCGTGGTTTGCATTTTTTTTATTTTAATCACCCTTCTAACTTCGGTCATTTATTTGAAAAAAAAAAAATTATAAACAGGATTAAAACCTTCTAGTAATCTCGTTTATATTAAAATTTACCTTAAACTACACAGTATCTCAGATTAAATGCTGTTAACGATGTCATTTTTGTTTTTATCGATCACCTAATGATGTCACTTAATATCGTTTATCGTTATTTTGTTAGGGTCGCCATAACCATTGTTTTACATGTAAGACGTAAATATGGGCGTTATATACCATTACTAATCTAGGCCCTGAAAATTGAAGACTGACGGTATTAAATGAACGACGGCATTTACATCGTAATGAATCTAACAAAATCTAAATAATTAAGGCAAAGTAACCGTTAGCTTGCCAAGAGTGTGTTTCTCTTGTCAGGTTGGTGCACTTTTATCAAACATTAACCTACAGTGTCATTCGTTTCATCTTATAAATCTAGAACAAAAAATGTAAAATAAGGCACTTAAAGTTTTAAGGATGGAGAAAATTTAGAAGATGTTTGATATATCTTGAAGTGAACTTCAAGTGGATAAGATTTCGAAAACAACCAACCCATATCTTAAATCTAAACACGGAGAGATTACATAAAGAAATAATACCATCCGTTCACTTTTAAGTAATGGAAAAAAAGCATGGTAAGATTTTTAGTGAAAAAAAAATTGCCAGTATCATCTCGTCTTTCGTTCCGGAGTCAAAGATAATCCAATTACTTCATTTTTGTTAAGAATTACTAGTGTTAAGTATATCTTTGAGTCAAATTCTGACTTTTGAGAAATGGTAATTCGATAAACTACAGAAGATCTAAATTGCGAAGAGGCTTGGCAGGTCGCGATATCTCTCTATCTCTTTCTCTCGCTCTCGTCTGAAGAGGATTGGTAACCATCCGATACAAGAGCAATGAAAGCAGAAATAGAAGGATACAAAAATGATAGATACCCTCAGCTGATGCCCACGGGCCATTTTGAGACGGTCATCTATTAATTTCGCCAATCATTTAGCAGTATTACCCAGGGAGTGTTAGAGCGTCTCATCTGTCCTGTGCTATTATACTATCGTCGCCAATTTGATTTGTGACGCATGGCGGTGACAAGAAGAAAAGGCAAATATACATATATATATATATACATATATATATATATATGTGTGTGTATATATATATATATATGTATATATATATGCGCCCACCCCTTCCCTCCGCAGGTTGAGACTAGCGTGTCTCTGGGTTATAGATTTTGTGCCTTTTTGTAATTTATTCCAAAGCCTTCGGATATTTAGATGTTATTAACGTATCTAGAAATTCGAGGAAACTTTATTTGTGGAAACTTTATCGTGCGTAGCTGGACATGGCCCGCAAGGCTGCATGCATCTCGGGCAAATGCGTTTTACGCGGTTAAAACATTAAATATTTTAGAGTTACATGTGACTCATGTTCAATACAAGCTGTTCACATCTGGCATGTTTAATCGGCAGTAGTCATCAGATACATGAAACCTTCTAATGTTTCTTTAATCTCACTAAACCAACTTCCTTCTCCTCTCAAAACGAGACCCGATGTTACTCTGTGGTTTTAAGTGTAAACGGAATATCGCCCAACATAACGTGCGAACATACCATTAATACAGTGTACGAATATTTGTCATCATTTCTTTTCTTATGCCCATTTAGTTATATTTCCTACATAGTGTACACATTATAGGTCTATATACCGATAGAGCAATACTTAGTGCACACATTACAGACCTATTTACGGATAGTGCTGGACGGCGTCTGCCTATAACCTCTTGACCGTAACGAATACTTTGCCCTTCATTCAATTTTCTGTCTCGTAATTGAATTTGAGACAGGAAAAAGAAAGTAACCGTGACGTTACGTCAACTTTAGTCTACTTGTTCGTTAACCCCTCGAAGCAAACATCTCAAAGTCTGACAAACTGTGGCAAAAGCATTCTTGGAATAAAAACAAACTGTAGTTGAAAGGTAAATCCAATAACGTAAAAGCAGAGGTAAACAAGATCATATTATTCCAGTATATCACGAATGATTGAGGTCAATAGGTCTCTGAATGGCGAGTCTCCGTCCAAATTTATCTAGACTACCTCCGCTCTATATATATTGTTCAACGAAGTCGTCTCATGAAGATGATTGCATTTTTAAAATTCATTCCATTTTGGGCAGTTTACGATATTCAATGATAGCTTGTGTGGTTCTTTTTTCAAAAGATTTACTTGGAAATATGGAAGTATGGAAATATGAAAATGTCGAGAACGCTTTGCATTATGACGTAAAAATGAAACAATGAACACATTGGAGTAAATACAAGTTATGATTCTTGTATGAAAGATATACGTCTTTATATGTTGCTAACTGGACCATTTGTCATTGCAATAGGCAGGGATATCTTAAAAGTATCTAAATTATCTCTTATAAAATAACCATTAAGTAGGTCAACGAAAGCCAGTCCAACATAACGATGGCACGACTCACAAATGAAAGCAAGATTATTTTGAGCAGCCATGATTTAAAGCCATATTTTACTGACAATTGAATGGCTGTTGGTTTTAAAGAGAATAGGTTCTCTGCATGCATTTCAAACCACATACCGATACATTGTTCCTAACTTAAAGTACTGCTGTTTTTAAAAATATTTCCCTCGTCAAGAAAGTTTTTCAGTTGCCTCAACGTTACTAAAATGCCAAGTAACAGTGGCAAATTATTGCACGAAGTCTTTGCTTTTCTTTGAAAGTGAAGCCGTCCCATATCTATCCTCTCTAGCTTCTCCAAAATCCTCGAAAGAATTGTATATAATAGACTGTATTCTTTCTTCATGCAAAACAACTTACTCTTTCCATGTCAATATGGCTTTCAAAAACACAAATCAACAGATATTGCTCTTATTGAGCTTTGTGATAAGATTTCAATTTCATTATCCAAAAAAGAACATGTACTTGGCGTTTTTATGGATCTTAGCAAAGCTTTCGATACTCTTGACCATCATATTTTACTAAACAAATTAAACATTTATGGTATTAGAGGAATTCCTCTCTCATGGTTTGAAAATTACCTTTCCGACAGAAAACAGTACACTACTTATAATAATGTAAACTCTGATACTTCATTGATCAGGTGTGGTGTCCCCCAAGGTTCTATCCTTGGACCCTTGTTGTTTCTCATATATATCAATGATATTTGTAGCTCATCTTCATTACTTCATTTCATCTTATTTGCTGACGATACGAATGTATTTTTATCTCACCATAATTTTGAGCATCTTGTTTGAAACTATGAATACGGAGTTACCCAAGATCTCCACATGGTTCAGAAGTAACATGTTATCATTAAATGTAAATAAAACGAACTGTATGCTCTTCAAGAATCAAAGATCAGTTAACACTAACCCTTCCTTTAATATTTTTATTGACAATATGAAAATTGATCAAAAAGTAGGTACTAAATTCCTAGGTATTACTGTCGATGAGGAATTGAACTGGAATTCTCATATAGCTAACGTTATTACGTCTGTATCACGTGGAGTTGGTGCATCGTATAAAGTAAGTTCTTATATTCCTCAACGAACTTTGATTACTGTTTATAATTCGATTATACTACCCTTCATTTCATACTGCAATATTGTTTTGGCTTGTCAAAAATCTAAAATTAAAGCTACGCACACTTACTATACATGATATTCATTACCTCCAAATTGCTCTGTTTATGTACAGATTACATACTCAAGAACTACCGGCCAACCTGTTACACATGTTTCGCATCAACTCTGCCATCCACAATTATCCAACCCGAATTTCTTTAAATGTTCATCTAGAAAACCCCAAAACAGCTCTCGCCCATCGATCTATTAGACACACTGGCCCCGACATTTGGAATTCTTTACCTATGGATATTCGAATGTTCCCTACAAAAAATAGCTTTAAGAGACAAATTAAGAGTCTTATCTTGGATAAATATACTATGCAATACTGATTTATTACAAGTGATGTAGAAAACCTTCTTCATCCCTTTTCCCTTTGTTTTTCCTACATCCACTCACCTCCCTCCTCCCCCCTTTTTTTCTTCCTACTCCTAAGGTCATTTTCTTATTCTTATTTATTTCATTTACAATTTTTGTTGTAAATAACTATTGTAAAGTTTTGTTCTTCTTAAGTCACCTGATCTTCATTCCCAATTAGTATAACTTTGTTTATTTTCTGTTGGACGTCACCTCAAGCTCTCTCAGAGCTTATGACGTCCATTTCATGTATGTGTATATAGTACTTAACAATTACGAAACAAGTTACCTATGTAATTAAATCATTTGTATATATATACATGCGTGAATGAATAAACTCAAACTCAACACTCAACACACACACATTTAACCTTTAAATTTAACACTAGTGAAAATGTAGATTACATATTATATTGTGGAAATTAAAGTGATTGCGTAGGCAAAATAGAAACATTGAAATTTCATCTCCAAAAGTTTGGTAAGGCTTTTAATTACACAATTCAGACAATCTGGTGAAATAAAGAGGTTTCAGTTGATTAATTCTGCCATATGATTTTAAATTCTTCTAACATAACAACAAAAAGTGTTGATTACGATAATGTAGTGGTTGACAGTTTTTATGCTATGAACAAGCCAATGGGAAGTTTACTAGTATTGAATATTCAGTTAGTCAAAACAACTCAGGATCACTGACGCCGCAATGTTGTGTTCAGTTCATATTTATTTGTAAATAAAGTGCTAACACACTAACACACATAAAAAAGATGAAATCTCAAAGTATTGAATACACTTCTCTGACACAATCATTGGCACAGAAATATGACATCAGAACAATCAATGGGGTATTCTCCATGAAAGAACATATTGCACAGTTCTTGATATCCTTTAAAACGAAAATGTATATGAAAATATATAAAAAAAATCCCATTCCTTTACAACGATAATAATTTGCTTTAATAGAAGCTTTAGAGTGCTTTAAGAGAAGGAGACCATTCCAGCGATAAGAATTCACCCACAGTTATATACCCACCATTTCCACCGATCTCCAAATAGCAAACAATTTTCTCTCTTGACGTATATGCTACTAGTCTCGATTTGATCCTTAATCGAGCTTAGTTGAAACATGTTACGTATTTCCTCGGACACCCATAGAGCTTAACTTTTTAGCTTTTGTGTACATTTAACATATTGCCTTACCCCCAATTATATCAATCATAGCCCCACATTCCATTCCGCCAGCCTTACATACGACTTGTGCGGGTAAACAACGCAGAATCCAAGTTAAACAAATCGAATTCTGTTTGGTATGACTGGCGATCCACAGGAACGACCTAATATCTTGTTAGTTTATCGTTAGGTTGCTGCTAAATTGTTGACATAATCTGTACTCGCTAGTGCACCCAATTTTAAAGAAACATTGGGCTACATCCCACGGACGCAATGTGGACGAGTGCGAAAACAACGCTATCGTCCAAAGGCGAATTTGAGATTAATGGGAGATGAAGATGATTGTTGTGATGCTGACGATGAGTAGGTAGGGATACCAAATAGTGATATGTCACGTCAATTATACAATTATTTGCACTACATCTTAACCGAAAGACGATTTTCATGACAAATCAATCCATTGGAAAAACGAAACAAGTATGTTTTTTTCCCCTAGTGCCCTACATATGTATTATGTTCTTTGTACTGTACGCACTGATTTTCAATAAAGCAAAAATAACATTTAAGTTGCATGGAGGGCAGGTATTTTGGAAAAGTAAAGCTTTAGCTTGATTCAGTGTGTTCATTGACTTTGTATGTTATTGACCCTATAGCCTATCCTGTAACACTACTTGGATGTAGGCCCATCTGTAGTAAGAAGGAGGGGTCTTGTGGGTAAGTTAGAATATATCACTATAGCCTATATCATATACCGTACTTAAGAGAACTTAATATAAAATGGTACTCGTAGGGATTACATATATATATATAGAAAACATCTTATGAAGCATTACCACATATATCAAAACATGTATATCGAGTGAACATTTGGAAGGAAATTGAAAAATTGTTAAAGAGTTTCAGCAGATAATTGGAAATTTATGCAAAAGAGTAACAATTTATAACTGACTTTGCATAATCGTAAAGACTAACCAAACATGAAGAAGGGCCTTTTGTTAAATACTTCTATAAAGTGGAACAAGGAGGACTTAAAAATATTGAAAAGCTGATCTTTGTCATATTGCTGTATCTTCAAAGTAGTGTTAGGAGTGACGGGAAGTCTGAATTGCAAATGATGAACTGCACTGGACACAAAGTCCGTAGAGATGAATTTTACACATTCTCATTAATCGCTGTATAACTTTTCACCGATAGATCCGTCTATAATGGAATTTGACGTAACCTTGTGTTTTCTATGTTGATCTGTACAGTATGTTGAATTATACCTCAAGTCGCGGGAGGGTGTTCTTTTAAATGATTGACCGGTCTTTATACACCCTATCATTAAAATATGGTGTAAAGGAGAGGATCACTTTTAAATTAAGTCCGTTCTACAGAATCACATCAAGGTAAAAGATATTCAGACTCGCATAACACCTATTTTCCTAGTACCCTACCCCTCCTACTTAGTCCCTGCACCCCACGTGCCACTTCACCCCACTCCGTTTAGAACTTTGAAAAAGAACGTGCAAAGAAGTATAAGAAGTTCTTCAAATTTAAAAACAAAGTATGTCATAGCTTTAACCATCAGTGAACACCGCTTATTTATTCCAATCTTTATAAGTCTTCTATTTCTCCATAAATTCTGTTTATAAGTCTAAGTGTCTTCTACCACATGGTGGTTGCATGTCCTCTCTGGTCTCTTTAATATCCTTTGAAGGAAATCTGGTCAAATATCAACAGAGGCATTTGTGCTCACAGTTTCTTTTTTCTTTTGACTGGAATGGTAATCTTTTCCTTGGATATGAATACATTTTATTGATCCGAATCGATTATTCTCACATCAAGGCTCAACCGTCATTTTAGAATGTGATTTCTTTTTCCTTATTCGGACTCCACCAACTTTGTTCCGGGGGAAACCTAACACCTGTTCGTCTGAAAAGATGTGTGTATTAGAAATGCATAAAGAAATAAAAAGTGTAATGGAGTGTATCTGTATCTGTATGTCGGACGACAGTTGTCATCAACAATATTAGTAATGTGTTTAAGAAACGGAACAGAACAATAAACATCACACAATGAGGATTCTAGCAACAAAAATAAATCATCCAGAACCTTGAGATCAAAAAGAAAACTGAAATATCAAAACAAATCTGGAATTCCGGAAAAAAAAAAAACGAAGGTTCACTATATTATTCGATGACATTTTCTTGGGAAATGAGACAGAGACAAAAATATGTGGCGCATGAAATCTTAAAGTTTAAAATCCTGCGCCTGATAGGAGATTAGCTCAACAAAAAAAAAATATCTAAGCTCATCTCGTTTATGACGCCACGGCATCGGTAAACCAACGAACCGTGCAAAGTTACAGAGTCTGGATATCTGTTGAAAATCAAAGTTTCTTAAATTGGTTAATCACTTCTCTTCGGATATATGTATCTGGCTGATACAGTTTTCGCTGTGAAATGCTGTTAAAGCTCGGTGAATGCGGGTCGGAGGGCACTTCAAAGCAACATTAATGCTATAGCGACCTACTTTCGAAAAGTTTACGTTATCTTAGTATATAGGTTATACGTGATATCTGAGCCTACCTTCCTGATAGCTGTAAGAAAGTTAACTATATCAGAAGTTCTACTTTCCTTTTGAAGACAAATTCAGGTTCATTTAGTACACATAATATCTTTGAAAATAAGTATATTGGTTTTGGTGAATGTTGAGCCAAGCTTGAACTCCAGTTTGTGTGTTCGTAAATGTGTACAAGTTTGCAGCATGGTGATCTACCGGAGAGATACGAGAAAAAAAAAAACTGTCAGAGGTTGGATCTCCGAGGAAACGTGATTATTTTGATATACCAGCTGGTGTTCGGTCATGTCAGTATGACTTTGTTATCATTCAAATTAAACAAGCGCTTTTCTCTCTCAAACATTCCTGATGGCCTTGGCGTTGTCCAACTATCCTCAACTGAGTGCAGCGAATCTGTAATTAACAGTTACCAGGTATCTACCTGGCAGTGTATATTCACAATATCTAAATACCGTTTATTTATCTACATAAGAGCCAAAGTGTGATCAATCTTTCGAGACTAATCACACTATCTTTGCGGTAGGGTATTACTAAAAAGAAAGGAAAAAAGGATCACTTTTAGTACATACATTTTGCTGTAACAGAAGTGATTACATACCGCATCATAATGAGATATCAGACTATAAGTAGGATTCATTACTACCTTAGTTGTCACACCACGATCGAGATTTTTACATTTCAAGAATATACTCTTGTCGAGATTCTATAGAAAACATGCCAAATATGGCAAATTTGCTGAGTTTAAAGGCTGGAAAAATATGATCAGATATTAGTCCCCCAAAATATGATTCCACTTAATGCCCTATGACAAATGATTACTCATAAACTCTTAATTGTTAGTTGACCACAAGTAATTTATAAGTGGACGGTAATTCATAAAGAACCAATAAATTTTACAGCAGATGACCCACCACCAGGGGTGTAGACGATATTCATCGTTAGGGAAGGGGATTGGGTGAACTGTTGGAAACCATTAGGGCAAAGCCTAAAATCCATAAAGGGTGGGGTTCAAAGGCCCATCATTGGACCCCTGGTGGGGTCCAGGTGCAACTGCAAGTGGGTGTCCCTCTATACATTAGTTTACTCTGTGCCTAACTCGTGCATTACAGTTGCCTAAAATGTTGCAAGCAGACCGTAGTTTTAAGAATTTATAGTACAAAAAAAAAGCAGTGTAAAATTCAGTGTAAGCAGTGTGAAATTCACTGTAAGCAGTGTGAAATTCAGTGTAAGCAGTGTGAAATTCAGTTTTAAAGCTGACTTCACACAGTAGGTATGCAGACAGGCATAGTTATCTGACTTTTTACAGCTCCCCTACAAATTTTCTTGGCTTCATTAGACAAACGATTGATGCCCAGTCAGCACTTAATCAGCACTCACTGAATTCTATTTCTATGTTAAGTTTGTTAACAATACATAAAAAACATAGAAATACATATAAACCAGAATGAAGTCAGCAAACAATAAGTGAAGCCCAAACTTTATGAGGCAAAAGGCGTTCTCATGAAACCGCGAATAGGCCTAACAAGTATCCAACTGAAATTTGAGGACAATAACTCTCAGACAGCTACAGGTTGGAACGCAGTTCCCTGAATATGGTCAGGTTATCTTAAATCCAGCGGTTGTATCTGTTTCCTGTAGTTAGATATTGAACAAATTATCTCGACGTACATGCACTGTATATGGCAAATGTTGAATATAGAGCTGTAACAGAGCCATACAGAGCACTGACGCCGTATATTATGTTCGGCTTCATTTCGGTGAGTAATTAGCCTGACGTCATTCTGGTTTATTTATTTCTATGATAAAAAAAAACATCATCTATGCAACAACACTCAAGGCCACCGTCATCTCTGTCCACGAGTAACCTAGAGAAAGAGAAAGAATGTGATGATTTAATTGTGCCGATACATTGTAAATAGAGGGCATTGCGGTGGAAAGAAGGGTCATCAGATACAACAAAACTTTACGACAGAACCGCAATCGTCAAAGAATACTTACAGCAATCTCCTTTACGTCATTACAAAAGACTGAGAATTAGAGCTCATTTCAAGAAGGTTAGCTTTGCCAAATGAGTTCATGCAACGCAATAGCTATACTCAGATTACAAGTATAATTGCAATATGTCCCATAAATATGCTACTTTTAGTACAATTTACGACTAATCGAAATTTTACAGGAAAGTAAATTGAGCAATTGTCTGACTTTCATTCCTTCTCTCGGAAAGGGAGTGCTTGTATCACGTTATTTTTCCTGATTTGTATGATCATGATCGCGAGAAAAGATAAACAAAATGAGAGTGGAAAAAGGAGAAGTTTTAAAAGAAGTTGTTGTCGATGGAAGTTAATAGACGACTTTCGTTACTTAGGTTAAAAGTGAGATGTTGAGGAATTTTCGTAGCAAATACTGACAGATGGCTCTTATTAGAGGCATATGCTTTGCAAGTCGTTCACTAACTCTCATGTATTCTAAAGGTAGCTGTATCGAGAACCCTTGCTCTTAATCTGTCAGTGGACGGCGGATTCAAACGCGAGATGTCAATTAAACCGCCTAAAGTATTAAGAAAGAAACCCAAGTTCAAAGTACCTGGCCGTATGTGTCTGAGCAGAGAGAATCTCAAAAAGCCACGGGGAAGTAGTTTATATCTGTTATAAGTGACTTGCAAATTTGTTACCGATACTTAATATACGTCCTAAAACTGTCAACGGGATGCGTCAACACTTTTTTTTTTGCAGTTGCGACGCACGATACGTAGATACACGTAACACAAAAGACAAGGGAGAAGGTCCACCACATACATCAAATAAAATGTTAAAATGTAAACGTAAACATACGGGAAACGTTTAGTACACACACACACACACACACACACACACACACACACACACACACACACACACACACACACATACATATATATATATATATATATATATATATATATATATATATATATATATATATATATATATATATATATATATATATATATATATATATATATATATATATATAGTTCAGTACTGATCAAGAGAGTGCTCAATGCACGAGGCGGAGCTGTAAAAAAAAAGTAAGCAAGATATGCTGGATCAGATCTCGCTACTATTGGTTTCACGGTATCTTGCTATCGATCGTCTGGCGAGTGAGTGTAGTAAGCTCTCTCAAGGAGATTTGTCTGTTGCGTTTGGGCAGAGATTATGGCAACTTTTTTATCACTGCCGAAACTCAACAGACGAACCTCCAAGTGCAGGCCCCTCGAACTATTGAGCCGTGCAAGGAAAAGACTTTAGTTTTAAAGTATTTGAGACTTTTTGTTAGAAATTTGGCCGTTCTGGGATATACATTCAAGGGTGAACCGTGCATAGGCCTGTACACTATGCATACCTCTTAATTAACAAAATTATCACGAACGATATACATACTTGCTTAGGTAACCATTGCCATTACCGTAATATGTTACATACAAAAGTTAGACACAAACATAGATAATATATTACATTAGGAAAAAATTTTCTATCGACCTAATAATTGAGATACCATTTACACTTTTAGTGACGCAAGTACTTTCATTTTATTCTACTCCCTATTAAACGTATAGATCTGATTAGATTGAGGTTAGTTTCAGAGTTAGGAGTGAAAGTTCATTTTTTTTTTTTAGAGTGTATACGTCAATGGAATTGTCTTCCTAAGTTGACATCCAGTCTTATGTATAAATTTAATGAAAAAACAAACGAATGACGTAAGATGTGTCATTATGCCACAATATATTACATGCAGAAGTAAGAGGTGTTACTACAATCTTTCTCACACGTGCTTACAATGCGGTGATCATTAGGCAACTTATGATCGCCGCGGTATGATCAGTGAATTACAGTCGTGTTTCACGAACATTTCCCTAAATCACATGTCCACTAAGTCTTCAGCCGAAATAACGTTCAAGTGAGCTACAGTTGTATGGACAATATCGGCCATGCTCTAAGTGCGACATCAACTTCAAGAAACGTTGGTACAACCTGAAGAGTTCTTTCAAGTTACAACACAAAGATACAGAACTGAGGAAGCACACACAGTATGGGAGTTGCGCAAAAACAGTATCAACTTTGACCTCACTTGGAAAAGACGTCAAATCCATAACTTTCTTTTGTTAGGTTTACATTCTTGTCTCGAGACATGTATATATAATCATACCTGACAAGGTTAGGTTATGGTAAGAGACGTTAGGAAAGGTTAATGAATACAAGTCTCAGACTTGTAAAAATGTATGATATCATGCTATGGATAGCCATGCCTCAAATAAGCCAAATTCCTTTTTCAAAACACAAATGCCTAAAACGCTGCCAGCACATGTGGGACAAACTAAAGTGCAAAAATCCAGTTCTAAATAGCAGATCGGAGTCAACAGGAAGAGCAGACACCAGTTTTTGCTAGCAAACAACTGCTGTGATCTGTCAGAGTGAACTTCCCTCCACTGTTCACGAACTCCCTTGTTCCTCACCTATTCATATTTGAATGGATGGATGGATCGATAGATTGATGGATGGATCGATTGATTGATGGATTAATTGATGGCTGGAGGGACATAGATTGATGTTTCATTCATTAATTTTGAATTTACAGACATGAGATCCCTGTTTCAAGGCTGAGTGCATTCAGCTTAGGACTCCCTCAAAGTGAAGTTTTCCGATCATTAACTGAGAGATTTTATAAAACCAATAATTTTCTCGGTGGTTTCCCTCCAACAAATGGTGGCGCTCATCTTAGTTAGTGCCTGCTAGCAGGAGGTCCACTTGCGTAAATCCTTGACACGCACTTGCAATGTCCTTTCATAGACGTATGGCGATGAATGCCCCACAACCAAACAGAACCCGGTGACATCCCTTCCTATGAATCACACGTGTGGCGCTTTTAACGACGTACCAGCTTATCTATATCGCAAACCTTTTTGTATCTTCCTCAGTTTGTTTACTTCTGGAGGTCAATATGCCACGTGATGAAATAATTGACTTAATTGTGTTACCGTAGTTTCCAAAACGTAAAATTTGTGAAAATGGCATATATCCTGCCTCACTACTCATTGAAGTCTAAAGTCACAGATTTCGACTTTTAAAGAGAGCTTATCGTCAGTCAGTAGTCCTAAATATTTAGCACAGACTGCCCTAGAAATGTTTGTGTCGTTTAGACTGAAAGGATTTGGACAAGAGTGAGCACCTTGGTCACTTGTACAAAAAAAAAATAAAAGTTATGTATACTTTTTTCCTAAATGTAGAGTAAGTTTGAGTCAAAGCAAGTTTTCAGTTGGTTTAAGACGATTTGTGCCTTAGAAAATAGTTTCAAGCAGCCATCATCGTGTACAATTCATAAGTATGAAAGACTCACAACGGACTAGTAGATCTGAGGACGAGTTCTTTGGTTCAGTTACTCGCTACGAAAAACTTCGGGGGGGGGGGGGGGCGGCAGCCATAAAGGGATGGTCGCCAAAGAGATGTTACGTAGGCTAAACGGGTTTTAAGTGCGTACAATAGATACCCAGCATGCTCGTGCTAAGCCAATACTTTTCATCTTACATATAGCTTAAGCAGGAGGAGCACAACGAAAACAGTATTGGTGATATATATATAACTATGTAAAGTATATAACTATGTAAAGTATATGTATATATAAAACTATGTATATATAACTATGTATGTGTGTGTGTTTGTTGACATATATGTGTGTGTATTTCTTGAACACTGTATCTCTGCTTCTTAATCCATCTTAGGATGTGACAATATCCTTATGCTCGCTGCTTTTTTTTTTTTTGGGTCAGGAAACCATATACAGTGTTGCTACAATCTGAATTGACAGACACATGACAATGAAAGAAGCTTAAACAATATTGAATGTGATAACATCAATGGGAGGATAATAAAATCATCTCGTTCTGGTTTAACATTGTTAAAAGAGATGGATATTGCTGTGACATTGGTAACCTGACTAATGAGAAGCTTGAACAGTCAGAACCATCAAAGCCCTTCATCAAGAACATCACAAATGATTTATCAAATCTTTTTCGCTTAGGAATTCATGCTATTTCAAATGGTTACAGACATCACACCATGCCGACTTATTACTTTCGGAGAGATGAAAGGTGATCATAATTTAAATTACCGTCGTTTATTTGCTATAAAAATTCCTTCATCTGGTTTGTATTCTGTAATTGATGATTTGATTTTTTTGGGTTGAATTTTACTGCATGTTCTGTATCAGAACACATGTGAGAAAAGTAAGCACTGGTGTAATGATTGAGTAATGTGGTATATGGATGTATGGATAAAGGTACTACAATAGTGTAATTACCAAGTACCAATTAAGTAGAAATTGATCTGATACTATTGTACACCTCAAGTCAGTATCACTATAGCTTCCATTAAACCGTTCGATGAACATACCTAGTGTGAATGTAGCATTAAGTATCAATATGACTGTCACCTCGGCTCCCTGATATAATATTTAGTATTTAGCTTGTATTGGTGCATTGAAATATACTCCTACACATTAACAGTAAACTTAACATGTCCCGCCATGCACTCCCGTGTGCTGTCCTTGGTATTTTGAGGTCAAACACGAATAAACATTACGAAAGATGGATAAGTGATTGTGAGGAAGAATTTGCATATTACTTTGTAGCGTCCTTATCTAAAAGCAACTAAAAGCAACAAAAAAAAAATCATCCGGAGCTCAGCGTAATAATATCATCCATCACAACAATCATAACACCATTTAAAGATAAAATATGAAAGAAAGATCAAACATCATGTTAACAATGTTAATTTAATATATGAATAGCCTACTTAAGACTTCTCCAGAAGAGAGATGTTTTGTAATCTAAGTAAATGACTGAGGAGAACTACTGATTAAGATACTTAACTGTTAAATTTGAAGAAAAAATTGCAGTCAATTATTTACGTGAAAACAATGAAAACTGATGTTAACTAAAGTTGGATGTCCTTACTCCTTATAAATCTTCTTTTTAACCATTTTATGTAAATTCAGACTGAAGAGTGTACTTTAAATAGATACCTCTGCAGTGATTTTACGAGTACTTTGTAGTGGGATAATAGCTGAAAAGGACTCATAGCTGTTCAAGTCTTGAGTGATACATCCAGACACATCATATTAACTACGTTAGGATGGATGGTTTGTACCTGGAGTCTATCCCTTTCATATCCTATTTGTGTTTGGAGGTAGGGAAATACGTCTTTACTACCACAGGAGACCTTCCTTCCTCGGTGCAACGACACTGATGATAAGAGGTAATGAGCATGAAAAAGATGCTGGTAGTGATGATGATGGTGGTAATGATGATGATGGTGACGAGGGTGGTGGTGATAATGACGGTGGTGATAATGGTGAGGGTATTGACTATGATGGTGATGATCATGGTGATAATAATGGTGGTGATTACGATTACAGTTGTGATAATGATGATGGTGTTGATTATGGTGATAATGATGGTGATTTTTTTTCATGTTGATGATGATATTGATGGTGAAACTAATGATGATGATGGTGGTGGTGACGATGTCGGTGATTATGGGGATAGTCATGTTGGTGACGGGATGATGACAGAGGTCATAATGACGAAGGCGATGTTGGTAAACATGTTATGCTAATGGAGGTTGTGTGCATGGGGGTGATGATGATGATGAAGATGATGATGATAATGATGATGATGATACAATGACAGTGATATCGATGATTGTTACAGTAAGTTTATTAATGAATATATAAATAAGACGAATATGCAGCATGTGGAGAATAAAATGAAAGATTATTACCGTATAAATGATTGTAAACGATACCAAATAGAAGTTTAGAAATTGACGATAACGACGAGAAAAGTTTGTGAAAACGCAGATAAGGATGATAAAGTGCTTTCCTCCTAATAATTTGAAGAAAATTGCATGCAAAGTTTAAGAATCTTTCCACCCTGTCCATACAACCCATTCTAAGTAGTGAACGATTCAAGTTTGCTGATTGTTATGCAGATGATACCGCACCAGACTCCCGTCATGGAGTGTTTTCAACGGCGTTACTACGCACTGGTTATTCTTTGTCACCCTGGGGCAACATTAGGCTCTTCCATATCTGTCAAAATATGTTATGTTGAGATGTTGAGATGATTTAGTGCGCGAATAACCGGTACTCGAAGATGCGCGTGTATAGTATATCCACTCAGTTAAACAACAATGCACTCGGCATAAAGTTTATCGATGGTGGCTTAGTGTGTTAAGTCTCTCTCAATGATATCATAATGAGCAGGTATCTCACGTTACATGAACTGAATTTGAAGAGGCTCAGTACCTTGTAGAGAGTGTGAATAATTCTGCATACTGCCCTGACAAAATTGGGTCAACTTTTAACCAAGTCGAGATTAACGTGACCTATATGAGCGACAAGTTCTCGACGTCCCCCCCCCCCCCCCACTTCCACAGAAGTAATCTAAAAGAACATACACATCCACATAGATACAACAATATACAATTAGATGCAAATGCAGTGTGGTTTCGATGATGTGAGGATAGTTAGTGTTTGAAAGTGGTCATCCTGAGTACGACCACTGAAGAGATGGAAAATCAGAATTTTGACTCACTAGCAGATATCTGAAATGCGACAGTTGTGTGGCCAGCTGCAGTTCAATGGTAATTGTAATGTAGATATAGGAATAGTCATATCACAAATCAGAAAAACGAAGAACTCGACAGAAAATCAAAATTCCGTAAAACATGATATCACGTGACATCTTAAACCAAACAAATTCTAAGGAAGAAAAATATGATAGAAAAGTACAACAAGTTGATTATGTTACAAAGGATTGACTTCTTTTTGGTGTACACTTTTGACGGAAGCAGCTGCTAAGAGACCAGAAACTTATGAGAGAGAAGGAGGAGGGGTAAGGAAGGGATGGAGATGTAAACTACAATGAAAGTGACACCAATTTAAAATTCTGCTTTATGTGTGTTTCAATTAGTTACAAGTGGGACGGGAGGAAATATCTGCTCTGAAAACAACCGATTGCGTGGATATTAAGTTAACTGTCTAGAGCAACTTCATCCATGTCTACACTATAAAATGACGTGTTGTCTTTCATTTGATCACGTGATGGAGCATCCACGCTCTCTTTCTACTCTCCATGAGTTTTGTCTGTCTTCAGAGTCTTTGAAATACGTATAGTTTTTCTCCCAAGGGCTAAAATGCACATGTAAATGAGTTTATGTCAACAATTTAAGAGTATTTATCTCTTGTTTCATTACATGTTTTTGCCCCCTTTTTTATCTGCCTCGCATAACCACCGCGGTTTTAATAAAGATACTTGAACAGTTTCTGAACGACGTATTCGTTTTTATCTAGGAATGTAAACTCAGCCAAGCATTTACAGAAGGACAGACGAAAGAGACGAATACATGAAACAAGTACCTCAGATCGCTAATGGTGGTCTCGGAGTGAAGATGAAACGTATATAAGAGGAAAAACGGTCTTTTTCTTGAAACATTATCGCCCACGGACAGTGACGTCTCAAAGGGGGAAATATTAAAGTGAATTTTGTACATGATCAGCGTAAAGTCAAGTGTCTACGGCATAATTCGGGGAAAGTTGAAGAAATTTTTGTATTTCACGATAACGAAAAGAGAGAAAAAGGCAAACACTGAGGCAAAATGAAATAAAAAAATACAAGAAGGAAACCAAATTATTGAGGAATTACCACCATCTACGCTTCTTGAAGATGGAGGCAGCTATTAAGGGAAATGTAAATTCTCCGACAATGTTCAGTCATGACTGGCAAATGAATAAATCATATACTTACCATGTCGTGAGAATATCAAGATTAAGAGAAGCAGAAAAGAAAAATGATATAACGGAGAGCTAAACAGTAAGAAAAGTGTACTGTATGCTGCGTAAATTTATATTTATGCAAGTATAGGAGTATGTAGCTTGGTTTTTATAACGATAGGGTAATTAAGTAAGTAGTTTTATTAAAGAGGTAGGATTTCAGATATATTTCCTGGAGAGATGGCAAGTTAAATGTTGCGTGTTGTCGTTGTGCTCTGGTGCATCTTTTACTCTCAGTCTGTTATCACAAGCATGAACGCAATTTATCTTCAGTTGTAAGTTTTTGTAATAAACTAGATAGTTACCGTTCATAAGGAAGCCGTTATGGGCCATATAAGTGTTTATTGAGACAAGTGTCGCGTGTCTCTTTTGTAGATTGGTAATTTATGTTAAGTACCGTGTGTAATATCGTAGACGAACTGTGTGTTTTAAAACTTGGTTTAACCTTGGTTTCCAAAGAGGTATGTATAGCAACTTTCACGACATGAAAGTAAAAGGGAAATTAAAGTAAGAAAGAAAAGTGGGACACGGTTTTAGAATATGTGATCCTTTAATTTATTTCTTTACTTTTGGAAATCAAAGAACACCACTGCATACATGAGAGATTTTTCGTTCTCATAAAACATATTTCTCCATTCAAGAGACGCTACTTGGGAAACAAATTTGAAATTCCACAACAATGAAACCTTTGTTGAATATGAGGTCCAACTTCTGACGAACCTTTTCATGTCAATTTGTTTATGTATATCCCGAAGAGATCGTCAGCTTTCATCCTACTCACTAAATGTATGTTATTTATTGCTTTTATCGTTGTAATAAAGGTAAAAAGCAACTTTAAAAAAAAAAATGATGCATCGCTTACTTTCAGTTGTAATCGAGAAAGTAATGCAATGTGGATAGATTTCAAACCAGCATCATTATTTTGTCCGAGAACGAAAACTTTTCCCTAATGCGGAGATATACATGGACGAATCACTGGTAAAATATTAGTAGAATCATTTAACAAAGTAAACATGAAAACTTTAATACATTCAAGCCATGTCCCTTCCCTTATCAAATTTCCACCATGAAATGCTCAACACAAGGTCATGTGCACTGACTGTATTCATGCATTCCTGCATTCAATCGTGCAATACAAATGTCATATGCATTCAAAAGCTACCTGACTGCGTTAATTAGCTCGTATTGTAACTCTGTGACTCACTTTTATAGGAAAGCTTAAAAGCGCCGTCAATATAAAAATATCTTTGCCCAGTAACTTAACAATTCTCTGCAAAATGTCTAGATGACATTTCTTATCTTGATGGCACTTTTAAGTTTCCGTAAACAAACTGCTCAAATGACAACTTATATCATCTTGTAATTTGTACTTCTGGTCTAGGAAGTGACTAAGTCATCATTTTGCAGAAAGTTGTTCAATTGTTCACTTAGAAATAGAGGGAACAAGCTGATATTTTGCAGCAATTGTTAAATTGACAGGATACGATAAGTTTTTATATGAACACCTACCCCCCCAAAAAAAATAAAAAGTTGAATTCCTCACTAAGAATTAAGTAAACAAGTTGACATTTTGCAGAAAAATGTTGGGCAAAGATATTCTTATTTTTGAAGGCCCTTTTAAGCTTCCGTATTTCTGATCCAACGATATCATGTATATTTTTACGTACCACACTCACCAAAAGCAGGTAATGGTTCATATCATACCAGAAATCACATAAGTGATCAACCGAACATTTAAAATGTGACTCGGCCAGACTAATTGGTTGTTGCATTACAACCAATGTTGCAAAGATTAAAAGGTGTTGAATATTCATGACAATACTTGCAAAAGCAGTGACGGAGCTACCATACAGTTAGAGAGGGGTGGTCCCCCTCCCCTTGACAGATTCAAATGGATTACCGGCGTCCTTGTCAGCTTTTCACCAGCTCCCTTTCCAGTTATTCACGAAAAGAAGAAAAAATTAAAACGACATAGAAAGAATTAGTAAAAATGAAAGCGAAGGTGAGAAAAACACAAGCTTGAGTGCTTTTAGCACCCTCCGCATACAGGAAATGACGCATGTTTCCCATCTACAGATTTCAAAACTAAGGCCAGGACCCTAGTAATCATAAAATGTACCAATTTTATCAGACTTTTACAGAGTGAAACTTTCAGTAATGTAAGCAGTTGAGTTTTCAATCCAAGAAAATAGTAACAGTACCACTCCCTGGAGTGTACATTCTGAATGTGAGAATGGCGATTTCCGGCGATCAATCGGGTACGTTCATGTAAATTTTTTTCTGGTACGCTCCCCTCCAACCGATGCTGGCGATCCTTTTCGATGGTCTTTCTCCACAATTCTCAGGCCACGCTTAGTTCAAACTTCTGAGTATAAGACATTGCAGTAGAGGCAGACTGATTTCGTACTGTATATCACACTTGTTGATGCCCGTCATTCATGCCTCATGCCCAATTAGGAGAAAAAAATCCTAGCTATGCCCCTGGAGCGTACATCAAGCATTGGGTGTCTCTTTTATACTAAAAAGAAGCTGTTTTCGGAACGAAACAGCTCGCTCGGCAATTGATGCTTAGCGATAAATTCATTGCTTAATTTTATTTACATTGCTTTTATGTTCTTTATCCACTTCCATGGCGTCCATTTGAGAACTTCTCTATACTGAGGTTATATTTAATTATGATTTTTGCAAATATCTCATATCACTGCATGAGTGTTTGTACTTTGTATGTGTTAAATAATGTAACAAAAAATAAAACATGAGAATAAACTCTTAGCTCTTAGATTTAACGAGAAAGGAAATAATCTCGTTTGAAAACAGAGAATCTCAAGAATAAACGGGTAATGTGCTCATCTGTTTATGATGTTATCTATTTGTTATTTGAGTGTGTAGGACGAAAACAAATTTATCAGTTCTTGACAAGTTCTAAATTTGGCGTGATTCTTGCCTGTATTTCATTATAACTTATGTATGTTTTACTGTATATACCAATGACTTGTTAAAAGTATCATTACCTGTTAGCACAGTGGAAACTGCAACCTCTGGAGATGATTTCGAAATCTATAGTTTTCAAGAATAGCGGAAAACGGTAATCAACATGTTTTTTCATATTGAACAGCTCATGGATATGCAATATACTAAACTGAATTGCCATGGTGATTCTAAAATGTAATCATTCGTGTTATATATGAAACCAAGAATAAAATTACTTTCCTAAATTGTGTGAGTTTCTCTTCAGTAAAACTGCAGTTTCAGAGAAGTTACAATGGGAAATTTCTTCTTAACTTGTAGTCCACAATTTTCAAAGTAGATTGGTATTGATACCACAATTCGTGTTACGTTCTTTTGGAATATGTCTCTGCGATAAGGATAAGCTTGGAGAGGCTGAGTTATCTGTCAAGTGAGATAAAAAGATCAGAAGCATGGTATTCTGATCTTAACACACTTATGCTAAAAATGTCTGGGCGCTAAGGAAGACAATGATAAATATCAAACAAAGAAGTCATAGAGCGAGAGTGACAGAGGAGAAAAGGGAAGGAGAATTCAGAAAACCTTTCCAAACAAAAAAATCTTGCATAAACCTCTAATCCTAAATACCGATCGGTGTAAGCAAATTGATTTTAGAACATGGCTTGGCGGCTTCATGAGAATAAATCCCAGTTCTCTATCCACTTGAGCTCAACTCGGTCAGTGGCGTTTTCAATGACAGATCCAACCATCAAAATAAACCGTACTTAACCCGATTCCATAATAACGAACACTCTCTGTTACCCAGAAAATAAGACGAAAAAAAAACTCAAAAGCAGAAAGAAGAAAAAAATTCCTCAACCACCAATCACCATAATGCATGATGAGTTATCTCAGAATACTACCAACAACACTCAAACAAGACGGAAGATTTTTAACCAATTTATCACAATTGAGGGTTTTTTGTCCTCTTTTTTGTTTTCTTCAGAACAGGAATGTGACATGCATTAGAAGAAGGCTAAACCGTATTACCATGGTATCAAATGGTTTGTTTAAAAAGAGTTTCTTTTATTTAACATTATTTTTTTCTCTTCTTATTTTTGCCTCAGTATGCATAAGACTACCTTTTCTTTTCATTTCTTGTTTTCTGTTCTCTCTCCCTCGGCTAGTTCGTAACCCCTGCACAGACACGATTAAGAGCTGCCACATGCTTTCAAAAGAAGATGAATACGAGTTACTATGCATGCAAGGGAAGATGGGGTAAGATTTCAGCGATTTACATTTCTCTGGCGGGCGCGATGTGTACTTTTTAGTTATTTTTATAAGGTCATTTAAAAGTGGGCTGAAAAGAAAAAGATCTCTTTATTGAACACACGAGAACGGGCATGATTAGTTCTTTTTAATCCAAGAAATACACATCAACCACAAAATGGGCTTAAAAAAATAGAGAAAAAAGCGATGAATATTAAAGAACAGACAAGGAGATACGCAACTCGTGCAAGGGTGCATAGCCATCAAGGTAAGATAAGGTAATAAAGTCGCGTGATTTTATCGTTTTTTTAGCAAGTAAGCTTGTCAGAATGAAGCCGCGCAACTCCATATGAAACGTACAACAAGAAAGAAGAACAGTGTATATATCCTTTAAAACATGACACAAATATAATCATTGATTATTTCGAGCAAGCAAACGAAATCGGTATGGTAAAATCAAGATTCAAAATATCAACAAAAGGATTGATTCCCTACAGGGACTGGTTCATACTCAATCATCATTACTCAAGACATATTCAATCATCATTTCGCAAAATGTGGATGTTCCATAACTTTTGTACTTCATGTGGAGCTAAATAATACTATTTTTTGTAGGAAAAGATCATTTATGACCTAACTTGGCAGGGTTATTTGTCATGGCAAATGTTTCTGTCAATCAATTAATCAGTCAATCCATTTAGTTCTTAAGCCTTGCTTACAGCTTCCTGTGTTTTCGTCGACTCAAATTTTCCAGTCCGTGTGTTTTGCCGAACTATTATTGATTACTTTAACGAAATGTACACTAAATTTTATACATTAGATAAATTATTCAGGAGGATTTCCCCTAACGACTTGGGTATACTTACTTTAAGAAAATATACCAAGAAGGTGTGTACGTTTGCTCGTCTGACTGCTGTGGGGCATCAGTTCATATCATGCTGAAGAGAAATTGCAGACAATGAGATGAGCTTTTTTTCTTTGAATTTGAAACAAGAACAACTTCAGGCAACCGGCATTGGACTGGAAAGATTGTGATATGTGCGTGTTTTACCTTATTAGCCCAATTGCTGTAAAGTATTTCTCAAGATCTGAAGCAGCCTGGGAGACACTTCGCCAACGAGGTAAAACAGCTTTTCCCATAAACCCATACACGCATATATTATATATATGTTATTTATTTGACTATAGCAAATCTAGTTAGTTTGTTCAATTTGAGACCATTAACTTGATTTTCAGTTAAGCATTATCACCTTCACTGTAGCCTTGTCACTGTTGCTTTGATTCTCCGGGAGCAAAACGTGATCGTTAGTTACACGAGTCTCCATCCCATGGTGGAATATAAGACCTTATTGAAATCATTGTAGGCTGTCCCCTCAATAATTATCTCATCACCTTATAGGGACTAGTTACCTGGCCAGTGGAACTATATAATGTACTGTGCACTCATGAAAGGAGAATGGTTGTCATGGAAGCGCTTCGGGATGAATAGCGACACTCCAAGGGTAGCGAGCACAGCCAGGTCCTGTTGGGTGGTAAAAATGAAAACGTGTCCGAGCCAGTGCGTGAGGGTGTGTGCATGTGTGTGTCTGTGTATGTGCGTCCACACCTGTCCAATTTTTTTTTTTTTAGAATACCTTGAAAGTATATGAGCAATTAAGTTTAAACTTGGTAAGGTTGCGCATGATGCCAAAATGTCCAAGATCATGTATTGGTCGCATGGTAAATTGAGTCAACTTTGCTGACTTTTGAGGGAAAAAAACATATCTAGAGGCGTACTTGAGGATTTAATGCAAAATTTTACAAGGACTTAGCTAAAAATGTAATATTCAAGGTATATCACTTTCATAGCAAAGAGAGTGAAATTTGCTGATTTTGTTAGAAAATAAAGCCCATTTGGCCCCAAAATTTGGATTCCCAGCATATCTTGATTACTATTACACCAATTAACTTACCCGCTTTGTGAGGACTTACCTGAGAACACATGCATTCTTCGAAATAATATTACTGAAATGATAAACCCATTGAAATGTGCTGATATTTGAGGGAAAAAAAAACAATTTTGCCCCAAAATTTGGATTTCCACGTATCTTGACAGCTATTTGAGCATTATTCGCAAAATTTTGCAAGGCCGTACCTATGAACATAATAATGAAGGTCCATCACTCTTATAGTTAATTGGGTAAAATTTGATGATTTTTTGGTGAAAAAATATAGAGCCGGCGTCCGGGTCAATTGACACTACCTTTTAACTCAAAACAATTTTAGCAGAATTGATCAAACTGCAAATAACCCATAGAGGGATGCTCTTATATTCTGCCCCTTACTCTAACCGCTAAACCTAATCCTAACCTACCTGTATGGAATAGCCCAAAGTTATAATTGTGTGATATAAAATAATACACGCAGATACATTTAGGCAGTTACTGTTGCCGTTTCTAGAGCCTATAAGTAGTGGCACCAGGCAAGGCTTAAGCTTGCTACCTTAGATACAACATAACCATCTTTGTTCTGTTTTGCTGCTTACCACCGTTTTATGTTTGAAGAATATTTTACCTCACGGGGGGATGGTATATTTTTCTAGGCAGAGTCATATCGACAGCAAGCGTTCTGTTCCTCTTCCTCTAGGTCTATGCGACATGTGGTTGCAGTAAACTATTACAAATCCCCATGTGCAGGCCCTGTTTTGAAATCAATGGATGATGGCGATGACATACCCAAGTCCGTGGATTGCCCTCTCGTTATAATATCAACTACCTTCTCAGTAGGTACCATTACGTCATGCATGTCCCATGTCAATTATGCGTTTATGTGTTTGATTGGTTTCACTGTTTTTCTCTTTCGATATAGAAGTGGAGAGAAAGTGTGAATCACAGAATGAACTGCCTAATAATTATATCTAAATACAAAAAAGACATCCTCTTGTGGGCAAAAACATGATTAAACTCCAATTATAAAGTCGTGTCTATATGCGTGCACGTAATTATTAGCATCTAACATGGGAAATAGTTGCTTCACTAAAACCAGAATAGCTTCCTCCCAGCATTGTCAAGGTCACCTTGCCCGGAATAAGGTCCCATAGGATTGATTCCTTAATGCACAGAAACATACCACTGATTATTAAAAATTGAAAGAAAAATCATTAAGACCCTAAACGAAATATATAGTTCAACCGTGGAATCTCCCAGCGTTTATTCAGTATTTAAAGGGGTGTAGACATTCAAGTGATATAAAACAAGTCTTGTTTGCTCCCCCTCCTCCAGTCCACCGAGAATATCCTAGATGAAAATGCCCATAAATTTTCTTAAAACCAAACAGATTTATGGGGACCAATTTATTTAGTCTTAACATGACGGAGGTTTATAAACTGCAAAAAAAAAAAAAATATCGATCGACATCAAGGAGGATGGTGATTGGCGGTTACTAAGGGAGGGACCACATATGTAATATAGCTTCAGTATTCAATGGTAGATTGTAAATCTTAAGACTAAAAAAAATCACCCCTTTAAAGGAGGGATGTCGAATACTTGATAATTTTAGTAGGATAAAAAGCAGATTACTTTGTACTTTATCCTTTCTTATCTCGTGGATAAAATTGGCACAGATGAAATGAGATTCTTCAGTGCCATAGATGTTCGTATATAGATAGATACAGAAGCCTGGCGTGCGTATTTGATCTTTGTAAATTCTGCATAATTTACTTACTTCAATTACAAGTGGTGATTATTTTCTAAGCAATTATGAAATATTTGGATTGACCTCAAATTTATTTTTCGCTGTAAGGGTTTTGTTTCATTCAGTTTTCCCAGTCATTATATTAATATTCGTAAAGAAAGTTAAAAAATCAGAGAGGAACCTGCTAGGTTCTCAAGAAAGATGGTTATTAACACTTCACCAAAGACAGAGTAAGAAATTTTTTTGTTTGAGTGTAGAGAATAACAAGGATATTCTTTACTGAAAGAATATTGGTGACGTTGTGATGACGTTTTCTTCCATACGTAATTTTAATGCAAAACTGTTTCTTATCTGCACCCTTTGATTGGATTACGATAACATATCGTAATCTAATGCAGCCATACTCTCCTTTTGCGAACTTCTTATGTTAAGCCTTTGTTTTGAGTGCACGAAGTTTTAATTACTCCCTTGCTTCATACGCCGTGAAAACATAGGCCATCTATTTCTCAACTGATGTCACTAATCATTTCTGATGAACTCGTGAAATTTGTTTCCCAAATTAAGTTCAGTATAGAGATTACAAATACTGACAAATCAGTAAATGCTGGTGTTCGATTTTGAACTGTTTGAACGAGTGCGGCGGATGCATACAGCTACTTACGTGACGTGATCTTAAGTCTGAACGACAATCGACAACGCCTTGTCGATCATACCAAGTACATGCAGTAGAGTACGCATATGTAACATGACTCTGTGCATCGAGTAAGTTACGCCTAACTTTTACGTACACACGGGTATAGTAACCCTACAAATTACCGTGTTGCGCAAGATCTTCAGCTAGTAATTTGGTTATATCTTGAGCAGTACTCATGCAGGATTACATAATTCCAAAATGTAGGTACAGAAAAATTAAATTTAGGTAAAAAACTACTACAGACCTAGGTGACGATCGTTAATTCTTTTCGTTAATTCTTTTCGTTAGGTCTCATGCTGTTCACGACATTTCCATTAGCTCATTTTGCGATATCAGATAGGCTAGCCTATGTAGGATAAACTTAGTCACTGGTTGGCTATCAAACTTAACCTTAGGGTCAGTTATGCTTAAGACCTAATAAATGGGCCCGGGTCTTTTCGAGAAGCACAAGTAGAGGGGTGTTTTAAGAAGAGGTATTATTTGAACATTTTTACTTAAGCATTTTGAGCAACAGTATCAGTTTGACGTAGATCTCATAGGCGTAGTAAAACTGAAAATTGTGACCGCACAGGCCTTGTAAT
The DNA here is from genome assembly GCA_021234535.1 of Stichopus chloronotus. Classification (NCBI taxonomy): domain Eukaryota; kingdom Metazoa; phylum Echinodermata; class Holothuroidea; order Aspidochirotida; family Stichopodidae; genus Stichopus; species Stichopus chloronotus. Next base: position 2,079,204 of record CM037843.1, on the reverse strand, counting down.
TCCAACAATTGAAGCTGCAGCCTTAGATTAATTTGCCCCCATCAGCTATATAAGAATCTCATCTGTATGATGAAACATATTGTAATCCTTGAAACATATTGGCTTTTGATTTATTTTATTTTTGGCAGATTCACGACATAACATGGTACTAAAAGCAGGGATTATTATAATGGCAGCTTTAAATGCAGATTGAGGTCTTTTTTCTTAATTACTTATAACATGAACCCATAGATACCGTACTTGTTTCATAAATGTAGTATAATATTCCCAAACCATGGAAAATCAAGAAAGTGTCGCTCTGTCGGGTACTGTGTTGGACAACTGTAACGTAATCTAGAGGACAAAGTATAGAAACTTTGGAATTATATCAAAGTTTTCATAAGGATGTGAGAGAAGTGTGGATGTCTGTAAGATCATTAAAAATGGTCAGTTTGGAAGTCCCATGTGGACGAGAGACAGACAAATTTCAATTTTTTATACCAATATGAAAACTGCCTCCTCTTATTAGCCTCACTTTTGTATCTCTTTACGACAAGGAAACCCAAAACGATTCAAGGAACGTGAGAAATACCCCAGTCTAATCAATCATCACTCCTGGCCCCAAACAAAAGTTATTAGACACCTTTCGTTACAAAAAGTGCAATTTCAGGAGGTCTCCATTTCTTAATTAAAGCGTTCCATGCCTCGCATTATAAGCACAAGATGACAAAATGATTTGAATTGTTATCATCTGAGGTAGATGGTTCACCACCACCATTAAATTTCTAGCATCCATTGGCTGAAACTCGACAGCAATATTGTTAAATTTAGACAGAAGCTACACGATGCCAACAAACTGAAAGGAAAATCAAGAAAAACACGGATCGCATAAGGTGCAGTTGAATGTTATCCTATACATAGAGGATTACGATGTAAGCTACATGTTAACAACGTGTTATCTTTCTCCCGCCATTTCGCTAGTCATCAAGTGAAAGATATCCGTTAATCTGCCAGACTCAACCTAATATCGCTTTTGTAATCTCATACTCTGTACTCTGATTGTCTCTGCTTAGCATGTGACACCGAAACTAGCTAATTGAGATTTCAAAAGAAAAACAAATCGTCACTGCAATTTCGACTTCTTTTCTTTCTAAATGGCCAGCTCTATACTTCTTTAATCTCCTTTTTGAAATGGGGGGAGGGGGTATTAAAAGCTATCGGAATTAAACAACGCAATAACAGAAAACATATCTCTATTTAATGTGTCGTTAAGGGAGTCCGTAAGTACACTGATTCGGCCCTTCGGGTCCCGTACGACTCAAAGTAGACAAATATATATCCTTACCTATAACAAGATGTAATTTTTATTGCATGTCAATGTCCGGGAGCTTTTGATTTTGTCTCCATTTTGATATAACGAAATGAATGTTTTCTTACAGAAAGTTCATCGGGTGATGGGTCTGAAAGAAATGTCAAAGAAGAGAACAGGAATGTTAGTGCTGACTTACTGCCGTCCCATCGATGTAGGATGGCTTTGGCAACTTAATTCATTTCGTGAACAGAATTATCTCTAACGAATATGTAACCAGCGATCATAGCTTTCTAGACATAGCCATGAAGTCATAGCATGGGTGCGTGTGTGCGATGGTGTATTTGTGTGTGTAATTAGTTAGTGGGTGAGGTGAGAGGCGAGTGATAGGTCCTTCTTCTTCATCTTCTAGAACATCTTAAGATATTGATCTGACAAATGAAGGACAACGGTGACAACATACTAATTCTGACGAATCACAATCAGAGTGTTCAGTTGATCATTGAATAACTTTATGACGTATTGATCTAGTATTGTACAACCGTAGAAAGATACACCCATCTGTTATTAGGTAACTTTATTTTAAGGTAGACGTTGGTGACGTATCACTGTGACAGCTACATTACAAACCAGCAAGGATAACTGCAACGATTGCACATGCATTGAGCTTTTGACTTAATCATAAGAATTTTTAGTCTTTCAAGAATCTCCCTTCCACTTGCAAGTAAATCGCTCGCATCTGTGCCGGCTTTTGACTCATTGCATATGTCTTGTAGCTACACAGTCCAAGACAGCAAAAGCTGTGTCCATAATTTTCTGTGAACTCTGTATAACTCAAAAATGTAATAACTAACAAAAATGTAATATCCACCATAAATGTAATAACTTAACCATGAATGCAACAACTGATCCCACTATAAATGTAATAAAGCTTAACCATAAATGTAACACAAATGAAAATGGGGTTGGGTGACGTCTGACCTAGATTTGAGCAAATAACAATTCGAGCTCGCTGTATTATTATGTCTGATACAACAAAACTGATTTCGTCTTCAGCTTTTTTTTGGGTAGGTGTGGCCATATGCTGTGTTGCATTGCATCGAGTATATCCAAGGTCGTCTGAACTGCCTCTACAGATCTTGGTGGACCAGAAACAGTGGCCATCCAGCAGTGGTACCTGGTATTCTCACTGTATTCTCGTTGCTTTAAAGTATATTTCCATGCGGTTTATGGTCCAGCCTACCTTGTCACCATATCGTTTGCTGGAACCTATTGTTATACAAACAGTCCCACCAGACAGCTGACTGCGGTCGAATCAAACTTACACCCAGTGGCGCAAATCCCGGGGGAGGGGACTTTCCCCCCTTAATTAAAAAAGTGGGGACCAAACCCAAATTTGGCCACCCAAAATGTGAACAAGAGGGCAATCCACGGAGTTGCATATCTCATCGCCAACATGCACATTGATTTCAATGCAGGGCCTGCACATGAGAATTTGTAATAGTTTATTGCCAAGTACTTACAAAACTTGTAGTTAATTGGTTTAATAGTTCTTAAGATATGCTGGAAATACAAATTTTGGGGCAAAATAGACTTTTTTCTCAAAAATCAGCAAATTTGACTCGATTTACCATACAACTTATACATCTTGCACATATTGGCATCATGCATAACCTTACCAAGGTTCAACTTAATCGCTCATATGCTTTTCAAACTATTCTGGAAAAACCACAATTTGGACAGGTCCGGACGCACACACACACACGCACGCACACACGCACGCACACACGCACACATATTGGCACGGAAACGTTTTCATTTATACCACCCAAGAGGACCCTCCTGTACCCATGGTCACTCTACCATGGGGTACCCCTGGGGTGTCGCTACTCATCCACTCCAAGCGTTTCCATGGCAACCATTCTCCCATGGGTGCACAGTACAATATATAGCTCCACCAGCCAAGTGACTACAATATCTCATCTAGCCCCTATAGATCGATGAGGTAATTACAATACTCATTCTAATTTTCGCTGCTTGGTCACTTTTGACATCCCTTTAATGACAACATATGACAATTATAGGCTATAAGTGACATAGTAGTATTTGAATGTCTGTTGGCCGTGTGGAATATCATCTGAAGCTGAAGCCCGGGGCAGATTAATCAATTTTCAGTCGAAAACAGTTTTCAGCTGTTGCGAAAATTTACAAATCGCTAATGGATATACACAGGAATCGAAGAATAGTTAGGCAGTTAAGATGTATGAATATGACGGGAGGTTTCACTCAAAAGCAGATATCTTGTTTAATCCGGCTATTTAATTGTATATTTCCACAGGGCCGTCGCGACCGCGGGAGTGTGAGGAGGCGTCTCACCCCCCCCCCCCCCAGAAAAACAAAAGAAAATATCAGAGCGACGATAGTCGAAAAATCTGAAATAGCAGTTGAGTCTAGCGCATTTTATGACATAAAAAGGTGCCAAATATTGCACCAGATTGCATCTAAGGTTACCTGGTAATTGAAACATTTCTCAGTAAGTCTAAAACAAACCATCTGAATTCCTCACATGAAAGTCTATAAGCGAAGATAGTCGGAAAATATGAAATACTAGTTCATATCTCAGTCTAGCACATTTATTGACTTCAAAGACACCAAATATTGCACTAGATTGCACCTACGATTAAGCTAATAAGGGAACAATTTCTCGTAAACCGGAGGGGGGACACCTCCTCATTTACAACACCACGCTAGTCCAAGTCAATCGTCACTTCGTCTAATGCTTTCTCCATCTATCAAGTACTATACTGCTTGACATTTTTTCTTATCAAGCAGGCTATTACTTGCAAAGTTATCGGTACAAGAAGTAGCTTTATACTTTGTTATGCAATCATCGTAAAACAAAAAAAAAATTAATCGCCAGAGAGTAAAAATGGTTGAAACTTTACTGGGACTATAATTTCTCCGTAAGAATGGATTGCAATAAATGCAAAATATTGCACCACATTTTATGTAAGGTTACCTGGTAGTTGAAAAGTTTTCAAAAAGAAAGAGAAAGACCTATTATCGTTAGAAAGTAAAAACTGTGGAATTAGCTGTTTCTGAAAATGATAATAGCATAAATATTCTTCATAAATTATTACCATTTCCATACAATGCTTTTATCGTTAATTGAAAAATTGCAGACATAAGGACCCTATTTCAAGGCTGGGTACATGCTGTTCAAGTACTCTCGGGAAGTGCTTTTCCCTACCATCTGGAGGTTTTGAAAAATCAAACTTTTCTTGTACTTTCCGCTTAGCTTACCTTCCGTTAGGTAGTAACAAACCTAATTCGGGAAAACAGTCCCCACCCCAAATGTCACCGATGACATTAGGCACCTATGGCACCGATGCCTATAGGCACCGATGCCCCCTACATGTTCAACCCGTATTTTCAAGAAATCAAAGGAAAAAAAGAAGAGGATACGTAATTGACTATTATTCTTGTATCACCTCAAAAAGCATGATATATACTACCACTCCTAATATATTGCTTTGAGTCGTTTTCAAATGAGTTGTATAATTGCAGACATGATATTCATACCCATATCTCAAGTACATCCAGGAAGTGCCGTTTTCTGCCATTTGGTGGTTTGGAGATGCTAAAATTGTACTGTCCGCGACAACCAGTAGTGGCGATTAGATAGTAACAAACATAATTTGGGGGAAACAACCCCCCACCCCAAAAGTCGAAGCAGCGATGAGCCTGTGTGTTTAACCCGAAAAGTATTTTCAAGTACTGATCCTTTCATCGTCTCAGAAAACACGACTACCACTTTTTAATACATAGATTTTAGTGTTTTCCACATGAGTTGAAAAATTGCAGACATGACATCCATATTTCAAGGCTGGACGCATGCGTCAGCCCAAGTACACTCAGGAAGTGCCGTTTCCTGCCATCTGGTTGGGGGGGTGGAAAGGTCACAATTTCTTTGTACGTTCGACGACAACCAATGGTGACGCTCCGCTTAGATAGTTCTGCTGTTACTCAGCTCCCAGCCTGATATGCCCTCTTGGTGAAGACTGCACTTCTTTGTTTCTTCAACCCCTGTAAAAATTTACAAAGGAACATCTTAATGAAACGTTGTACATACTGAAGTAAGCAAATAAACTTGTCAACGACCACAAACGTATGGAAACCTGAGAAAGTGATGATCGTAAATTTGTTTTTGAGTTGGAAATGATAATTTAGATGAAAACATAAAGGCTTCATAAAAAAGTAAACTTGTCGATGTGATTAATTGTGTTGGATTAGTTTACTAAAAAACAAATCTCGTACATGCTGATTAGGGGTCGGGACGAGGGATGAAGATAAAAGAAAAAATAAACTTCTAAGAGGAACGTTCCCCCTAGATCTAGCATCCCTTAGGTTAATTCCCATATTTCAGTGGCTATAGACAGGTAACTTGTTTACGTTAATGTTTTATTATCAGGTATTATCAGGGACAATTTCATGGCAATTTCTTATCTCACTCGATAAAGAGTAAAGAGAGAAAATTCAATCTCCATTTTCTTGGTTAAGATTTCACAAAGAGACTTATCTTTTAACAGTTACCAAAAATCATTCAATTGTCCTTAGGTAACTGTTTCGTGTTTCTCTCTTTATTCATCTTTACTTCTTCTTTTCTTCTTCGATTTCCTGTTAGGGAAAAAAAAAAACAGTGAAATGCAACAAACATCACAACATTTACAAAGGCAAATCCTAAGTCTATTCCTTTCTTGAAAGACTATTTGTAGCCACATGAAGTTCAGAAAGGCAACATCATCACCATCAAAGTCACGTGACGTTTGACAAGGACGCAAGAAGTTAAAATTCAAGTGTTCACATCCGGTTTACCGTTCATATTGATCAATACATGAACAGATCTGGAGAATGTCACTGTCGAAGAGCTGTCTGCAGTAAAAAAAAAATCCTGAGATACATTAGAAGAAGCGGTATAAAAATGAGATAAAAGAGAAATCTGAAATAAGAGTTGACTTGAAGTTTATGTAACTAATCAAGTGACGCATTCATCACGGTAATTTCACGCCCCGTGGTCCACGCGGTAGGAAGTAAAATAAACGGAAAATATTAATATCAGTAATAGTAATAACTGCCATGCAGTCATTCATTGCAAGGGTGTAAATGATAAATGAAAAATACTATACCCATGGTCTTCACGGATATTTACATTGTTATTTCGAAAACTGGTTTTCAAAATTGATTGTGCCATTTTGACATGCTCTGATTTACATGGGTATTTGTCACTGCTATGTGCTTTATTGTTTCTTTTTTTTTTGCTTTTGTTTTCCTCTCTCGTTTTGCTCGACTCGATGCTAGCCTTGTTCTGTCATCCAAGAGACGACAAAGAGACTACAAGAAACGTCATGGGAAATTTGTTCTATTGACTAATGCATTCGGATTGGTTCAACGTCCTGAACCAATTAGTAGCAAATTGCAGAAGGGAATATATATATATATATATATATATATATATATATATATATATATATATATATATATATATATATATATATATATATATATATGTACGTGTGTCTGAGTGTGTGTGCGTCCGTGCGTGTGTCTGAGTGTGTGCATGTTTATGGCTGTGGATGTCATGTGCATCACTTACTTAGCATGGTGGGGGGCACCAATTGTAACCGTAAGGTTGAGAAATTAATTTTTGTTCTTGTTTCACAATCAGTTTCCCAAAGGAGTGACAACAATCGATTTTGTTCTGTGTGAATTCATGTTACATCAATCTTAACCATAGTTTACTACTTCTTAAGAGGTTCTTGCCAATCTAGCCATTTGTTTGGCAATTTTCAAGGCCAAGAAAATTTATTGGAGGCTGATGGAACAATCACGGAATTTTTTTGCTGTGCCATTAATACAAGTTTCGCTTTGTTTTGGACTCCTGAGAATATTGTGCAAATTAATAGTTGTCAGCAATGTTTATCACAGTTTCATGACCTTATTCCTGATTCCTCTTCCATCAAGGTTGAAGTAGTGTAGAACCCCTTTTTTCTAACACGCACAAGGGAACAGAAGGAAATTAAATTCATCCACTGAAGACAAAAAACCTTTGTTCAATTGTGAACTATTTTTTTCTGTCGTCAGAACTCTTATCAAATCCTACAACAATACCATATATTTCTACTGCAAATTTACATACACTAGACTTCCCGTTTGAAAGACTTAACCCTTGTCACGTTGCTACTCAACAAATAATGTGCTTATATGCTTAACTATGCATTAAGCGACGATTGTCGAGAATTATACTTGTTTGAAACATGAAGCGACTCCATGTGTAAGGGTGGGAAGACGGGGAATTAATCATCCTACCAATCATTTATTATGTCAAACGGTTTTCCGTTTTGATAATCTATGATATATCAGGAGGTAGTGACTTATCGCACGGTACGGTACACATCAGGATTTTTCTAAGCAGCTCAAATGATGCTACCATTCACAAACGAGATAGAATATGTTCTGAAATCGATTTTAATGAGAATCGTTAAATCTTCTATGTGATCATATCACAAAAGGAAGGAGACATTTTTTAAATGACTGCAAAGTGAAGTCGGGGGATATTGTCAATGGGTTGCACAAACAATAAGGCGATTATTGATAGTAGAATAAATTATTAGGTCTCAACCTGGCCCTATGTCTTAACCTGGCCCTGGACCCATCCATCCCCACTCCACAGCCAGATACCAACACAGGTACAATGTTAAAATGTAAATTGTAAACTGTTAATTTACAGAAAATTGAATAAAGAAATAAAAATTGAAATTGAATAATGAAAAAAAAAAGAATAAAGAAAAGGAATACAGAAATGTTCTGGCAAATGTTTGCCAGAAACTGTCTGTATTTCTTATTTTCTGTACGTTTTATTTTCTGTAAATATACCGCTATTTTCAACAGTGCACACAACGTTTCATTATGCAGTCATTTTATTCTTTTATTCTTGGCAACACGTATACAGTGGAATACGCTGCCATTGCAATATTCATATTCAAAGAGTGGCTGTTTCCATCCAAAGAAACAAGCGGCCTCGAGATTTTTCAGGTGACGGGCCTGCAGAATTTAGCCACATTGCATGCCAACAACACTGTATGTATTTCACTTTTGTATTTCACCTCTTTGCAGTGCTCCCGTGAACCCTTTGAGATTAGCCGAAACTGACTGTAGACACCCTGCATTATGTGACATGCGTACTCGACTATTCTACCTGTTGAATCAACTGAATATTAATGTGGAACTAATTCTGCTTTCAAAGTATTGCCAGATATCGATGAAGTTATCATATTAAGACTTCTATATTCTCATTTCACTGGCATGATGCAGACCGTGTCTTTGGAGCCTCAGCAATGAGAGGAGGTATCCAGAGAGATGAAAAGGGTTAAAATGTATACAAACACACTCTTATGATTTAAGGACAGCCTCGACACTAGTTTCGAGATGTCGGTTTGTAACCTTGCCCCTAAGTCGTGTTTTATGCACCTTCTATTCCAAGGGTCAAAAGATTGACCAAACCAAAAATGGCTGTTGGCCACCAAGGAACGCCTTCTCCGTAAACGTCTCATACATCCGGGTCTCTCTCAGTCGCACACCTTGTCAATAGTGTAATTGGTACTGAAGGTACATGGTAACATACCTGAATAACGTTTAAGTTACCTAAATATTCGCAGCACACACACATGAGCAGACTTACTCGCAAGGGTCCACATGCAATGCATACAAATGATATTATGCATGTTAGTCTACATGATGGTCAAAATAAAGATTGTTCAATATAACTGTCCAAATTATACCAATTGGATGTAACGCAGATTCATAGACTTGGACGGTAAGATGTTTGTGCTGTTCAGAAGCATTGGAAAGTAACGTACCCCTAATTAGCTGTTAATCAATTGTTTTTCTTTCTCGTTTTTGCACTTCTGAAAGAAGAAATAATTGCACGCGCCATCCGTGGAAGGGAGTTTTGTTTCATGTTCGGGGAAATATAAACCTTTGCAAAAATGGCTTGAGTTTGTCACGGAGATAATTTTGGCTCAGTTTACTGACACGGAGAGGGCAACGTTCGTTATATGAAAGAGACACAAAGAGAAGGCTTGTGCATCACCATTCCTCCCTCTTGTCTTTTCCAAATCAGTACATGAAAAACTCCATCAACCTTGTCCCTCTTCAGCGAGCCACAAAAAAACTTAAGTTTTGACAAACAATTTGATTCAACATAACAAATGCTTGAACACGTTTACAACTAAACCGCAGGAGTGGATTAGAGGAGGCTGCTATCCTTCTTGGCACTGCATGTATGGCAGTGATAAAGTAACCGTTCTGCCAAATAACCCCCACCCCCCCCAAAAAAAAATAAGGAAATTCATGATATCCAAACAATTGAACATCAAATAGGCTTAACCATAACAGTATAGATATAGTGGGACTGTAAGGTAATGATATTTACAAGGTTCTCTTAAAAGATGTTGAGGACACTGTTGTAACAATGGAAAACCAATTTTGAGCAACATTTTAGTCTCATTTGACAGGTAACAGTCGAAATGGAAGTAGTCAGAAAGATAGCCCATATACACTGACCTGTACTGACCCATACTGACTTATTTTGAAAACACAGATTTTGCTGTTGGTATACATACGTCTGCTTACACCACTTAAATTAGTAATAGTGAGTTCTGAACTGCAGGTGTGGCAGCGAAACGACCAAGAAAGAACAAAACGATAACTTCACATACAAGAATGGAAACACAAAGTCATATTTGATTGTGCACTTCACGTTTGAAGCAAACCAAATCTTATCCGGTTTATCCGCTTTGGAAAACGCAAGCGCTTCTACGTTTTCCAGATATACACATGTACACACACGGCGCTACACACACTGTTAAAAATGTAAACTGTAAAATGTAAATTTACAGAAAATAAAGAAATAGAAAAGGAATACAGAAATGTTCTGGTAATTAGTTTCCAGAAAATATCTGTAATTCGTATTTATTTCTTTGTTTTATTATCTATCTGTAAATTTACAGACTTTTTTTTACAGTGCAATAAGTCAACATTCCATATCGCACCCATCTCTTTGCCTATAAGTTTGTTATCTACGTGAGAGTCTGCTCAAGTGTACTGTCTGACATTTTTACTACAACAGACTTTAAAAATAAGTGACTCTGGATTGAAAAAGAAAGCATGATTCCGACTGAAACTTGAACAAAATATATGTCAGTTTTAATGCAGGGTAACTGTCAGTTACAATTAGACAAGTCGATTAATTATTGTGCTCTCTATGTTTGTTGGAAGCTAGCAAACAAAAACATCCCCCACTGACACGTAGACATATACTCATATGGTCTACTGAATTATGCTAATTGTACCTATACCTTGAATCTTAAATCACTATGCAGAGAATGGAAAATATCACTACCACCCTGGAACATTTCATGGGACCCTCCATGCAAGGTTCACGAAATTTGCTTCTTGATCAAAACCAGTTTTATCAGTATACGGTAGTTGTAGACAACGTGTATCACTTAAGTTCGTTTTTAAAGATATTAACTTTGGTATAAACATTTTGAAGTCTTCAATTTGCTGACCTCAATTTATTCAATTTTTTTATTATTATTTATTATATATTTATTATTCATTTTATTTATTATTATTTATTCAATTTATTGACCTTCGTCCACTCTCAGCTACATAAACGAATACCGTCATTTCATATTATACCGTTTTGGAAATCTAGAGTATTTGGTATTTTTATGATATTGTTTTTATTCATTACAATAATACGTAATGCATATTCGCAACATCATTAAATAATTAATTACTTGAAGTAACCATACGATGCCTGATGGTTCTGTTTGTTTGAAAAGTGTAAAGGCTATGCTTTATCATTTACACGACAACATTACATTAATATCATAACATCATGAAATGAAAAAATCATGACTAACATTTGGTGATCACCATCACAAAATTTCATTTAAAATATGTTATTTACTTTCCAAGATATTGCAATTTGAATGTTCATAAAAATCAATCAGGAAGCTGTTGTTTGGAGATTGTGATGACATAATCTGACCACATTGGATTGAGAAACTGTTTACATTTCATTGCCAATATATTTATTAACAATTAAGCAAAAATACAAATCAGTGTATTAAAAATTTGATTATTGCGTGATAAACCTCAGTAATTCGAAAGTAAATGTGTGCAAAATGTGTACAAGTGTTAGCAGATTTATGGCAATTATAGGTATAGAAAACAAAGAAAAACATTACAATTCATACTATTAGTGTTTATGTGACATCATAGTTCGACTTACTCAAGTGGGTTTACATCCAACTCAGGCACAAACGGTAGCATCTGTCTCTGAATTTCAAAAGTTTGTAACTTGTACAGGAAACAAAAGGAAACATGAGGAAAATGTTTGTCAAACACTTCTTCTTCATTTTCATGAATGGGTTTCCATGGGTTTACTTCTCCTTTAAAAGTTTCAATATATTTACGCTGATTACTCTTTCCAAAATATAAATATTGTTATATATCTTCTGTCGTTTTATCGGCAGCTCGTCAATTGGCCATGGTCAATTCGCACAATTCCAAAATTTAAAACCAGATGTTTCATTTAATTCCAAAAGGAAATAGAAATTCGTTCATTTCCTTTTAAGGAAACAGAACGGAAGGAGAAAATGATATTCAAGAGGAAAGTTATTCTACCATTTAATAATCTTAACATACAATTCGGAGAGATCCTTATTTCTAAAAAAAGAGGGAGAAAAAAAAAACAACCCAAAACGAGAATTGGGTGTCCATATGCTCATGAATATATTCATTGAAACATAAAGCAGAGAACGCGGGGACCACTTTAGCGCCATTTAGATGCAAACGCACGAAACATATATTCATTGACAAACAGTAATGTCTCCTCCTCCAGCTCCTAGACCACAGTAACAAACACTTTCTCTATTCCCAGTTCAGAAACTCTGTGATTGGGGAGTGCCGAGAACAGATCTCAGGGTATTTCGTCATCACCATCCCAGGAACATTGGGAGGAAAATGGAATATTATTATCATTACTATCACCAAGTAGATTGCAACCGACTTATAATTTCTCTGTCCAGATATATGGGTTTGAGACTCGTGTGGAATTAATTCCCCTTATTGGCTTAGATAAGAGTGGAAAAGCAAAAACGCCACTACAGAGACTATTTCCCGAGCTATGAACGTCAATTTGATTTTCAAATTAACTGTCTTTGCATTTTTGTCTTTTCATGTGATTTCCATTTTGGTGACTGCTGTGGTAAAGGTCTACGATTGTGCAGCCATTATTTTTGTTACGTCGAAAACACGTCATAGCATACGACTGCATTTCTTGTAATTAATTAAAATTAGCAAAATTCTGAAGACAGAAATTAAAAAATTGTAGAGATAATAATTCGATGAATCTTTGGTAATTTATTTGAAGAAAATTTCAGCAGATCACATCACCGGTTTTATCATTGCTAGATACAAATCTTAAGACGTTGACAATTAATATCTTTCTATGAGCCTGTCATCAGGTTTAGAGCTTAAATCTTCAGGTGAGGTCGGCTTTGGTTATTAGTTTATCCTGGATTAAACGTTGTGATAGATTCGTTGAATTATTATAGTGTAGTTGTGACGAGGGACAATGTAACCCGGTTCGCATCTCAATATGTGATCCTGTTAAAGCCCAATTGCCATTTCAACAGCCAATCCAACAGCCAATTCAACAGCCATTTCAACAGCCAATTCAACAGCTAATTCAACAGCTTTTCAACAGTTGCGAATAAATAATTTCTCTGGTCCCTCCTGTAACAGTAACTTTACTCTTGAATTGTTTGAAGTCGAAGTCAAAACTTTGCTTAGGGAATTTTGAGTGAATTAATACTTCATCTCATTCACACCGCAATGTTTGTTTAACATCTGCTGATCAATTTAAACACTTATTGCCAACATCTGCTGATCAATTTGTTCACACTGTATTTCCATTATGTGGGTAGGGGAAGGAGCAGTAAAACTTTTCTGTTAAACAAAGGTGAGGAAAATGTGTACTATGTGGCAAAACAATGCCGGTCAAATTATTTGACGTGGGATGATGAGCTAGGTTGTATGTTTTCCAGGAGGTGGTGGAAAATATATCCAGACCAGTTACAATAAAAAGATGCAAAATGAAAAATCTTGTCATTTAGTATGTAAAGAACCACAGTATTTATTTAAAAAACCAAAAAATAATGAAGACAAAACTTTTGTTTATCAACGTCCATGTCTCAATACATAAGTCATATGTAATATCCGAAATTCACTTTGGCATTTTAACATGCACAGTCTTAACGATATAAAACATTGCTCTCACTTTTGGCTACGTCATTTTATATTTGCTATGAACGTATTGCTGTTATATGATTCTGCAACAACAGTCGATGGTTTTCCAGAGTCCAATTTGTGTAATCAGTTTGCTTGTCATCTTCAATTATCAGAGATTTAGACATACTTCTCCGCTATTCAAATAAAACATAAACAAAAACGTATAATATGTATATGGCACATTGTAGCTTTTATACGTTATTACAAGTATCATGTACGTGCTATCCATCTCGATTCAGTTATGTTTACACTATTTTTGTCAATGTGTAATTGTTTAACTATTTTGATAATTGGATACACATTGTGAACTGTATTGTTAGTTTGACTGAGTTAGTTCCCCGATACTCCTATTCGTCTTTAAAGTAACATATTCTACATACAGATGGAATTATGCAGGGCGGCATTCCAGAGTGCAAATCATATATTTTTGATTTCGTCCAAAAAAATTCTCAAACTATCTTCACAATCACTTATCCTCGAAATGTGGAAGAGTCTAACAGCTGGTGCAAATGAGTTTATTATTAGATTTATTTTGCGCTTCGCAGAACTGCCCCTCACGCCGTTTGAGCATATCATATAAGCTGTTCAATCACAACTCTATGTTACTCAATACTGAGGTAGCGGTCCCGCGTTTTAATTTACCGACAAAAAAAATAGAATAAAGTATGAAGAGATTAAATATTAAAGACCACATCATGGAGCAATGATGAAATTAACTGTGTAACGAGTTCTCTTTCCTAAGTTACGTACATGTCAAAGAATGTTCAATCTTTGGCTATAATACTTCGAGTGCGAGTTAACATTCGAATGGTGCTTCTATAGGGTTAGCTGCCGGCCTCTCGCATGATATACACAGTAGGCCTGTAAAGACGTAAAATTAAATGGTGAGGAAAGCTTGACAGTATAGGCTACTATTCTTAAGTGTATTACCGCAGATGATAACCAAAAGGGCCTACTGAATATGCATGAATGTTTCAATAGAGCTTTCATGGGGAATACTTTATGTTTGTTGTTTATTTCTTGTTTTAATGTCAATAACTGTTTCGTATTATGCCTATACCAATTTTTAAGATACTTAAAAATGGTGAAGTGGATGGGGGTGGGGGCCTACACGCCTAGACAAACTCTCTTTGAGAGACCACGGTTACGGGTGATAGTATATGGGTTCTGTAGTGTTTAATGATACCTTTTGTATGTTATTTCAAAAACTTTAAGGTTTAACCTTAACTCTCGTTACTGATCAGTGTCAATGCTCATTACCTAAGTACGTTTGGTAACCATCATTTGATAAATGATTGTTTGACAAATATACTCTTTGATATACTCTTTGGAGGGTTGAAAAAACTCCATGTTTTGATGAAGGGGAGAGGGTCATCATAGGTAATGTAGTTATAACTCTTTCTCTCTTGCAACTGGACGAAAATCAGTCACCTAACGAGAAAGAACTCTTCCGAATCAGCATTACTCTCAAAGAAACTACCTCTCACACATGCATAGCTGTAAGAAATGGTTTGAAATCGTTTTGTAATGATTTTCTTTGTAGAAAAACGTACAGCTTCTGAAGCTATGTAAATAACATGAGGCCACTGAATTACTACAATAAATATATAGGCGTACTGTGGTCAATACTTTCGTTAAGGGATGATATTTTCTTGAATTTAAAATTGGACCGAACTTTAAGGTTCAGCTTTTATTCTGACCCTAACGGCGTCGCAAGGCTTGTTTTCAGGAAGTTGGTCAAGTAACAATGTCATACGGACATACAGTGTACCATTAATACAGCGAGGCACCCATGATTTTGGACTAGGGGGGGGGGGGGGGACGAGAATTGAGAAACAATAAATGGGAAGCCACCATGACTTGGCGCGTCGCTGTAAAATATCTCCTACATCACCCGGAAATCACCCCTCGAAGACTCCTCAAGGGTAGCCATGGCCAGCCCAAAACGGCGTAAATTATTCCTTTGGCTATCTCATTTCCACTGTTTTAGACATAGCAGACCGTTATCTCTAAGTGAGTTTTCCCCTATATTTGGTGTTGATGACACCATTGTTAGGTAAAATACTTTTCTCCCGTAAAACGGTCTCGTTGTGACCTTTGAAATCAAGGAGACGATTCATTGCTATTCCTATTTGCTAAAAATATGTAATCGATTTCATTCGTTGTAGTTTTTATTTTGTTTCTTATTTGTGTGAACAGTAACAACCATATCTTAGAACGGACTCTAGCTATTAATTCCATTGCAGACATCTCACGAGCTCAATTGATGGAGATTTTTTTCACAATATTTTGGATAGAAAAATGTGTTATTCCTTTTTTCTCTCTCCAAATAGGACAAAAATTAAACTTGTGTGTTTTTCTTGAATATTGACACTGGTAACAACATCGGGTGCCCAGTCATACATTTGCATGTAAGTCGTGACAAATATGAAACGTGAATGGCACTAATTTGGTAAATATGAAACCTTTAATCGATAACGACGGCTTTGATATGACATAAGTTTGCAAGAATTTCTGTGAGCGACTGTGGCTGAGCCAAACTGAAAGTGAATTATTTTCTTTTCATTCTTTTTGTTTTGCTTTTATTTCTGTTACCTGTCTCTCGTTTCCAGAGACGACAATCAGTAGCCTCCGGAAATGACAAAAAGAAAATTGTTCCGAAAATACTTCGGGGCGGAAGACGAGAAGAAGAGATAAAGACAAGAAAGCACTTTAACCTGAAAAAATATGAACAAGGAGATCAAATTGAAGATATTTTCAGTTTTGATATTGAAACATTAAGATGACATCCTCTCAGTTTTATTGGATACAACTGTTTTCCCTTCTCTTCTTCCTTCAAATATGAAAGATTCTATCCATGTATGCAGGCGTTATCTTTATCAGACCAGACCGGTTTAACCTACTTTTTGACGTCATATAGTATAGGCCACCATATACATGTTCATAAAATAATTTCTTGGCTATCGTCTTAGGATTGACACTACATGTCGTACTTTAGAGTAGGGCAACTTTCTATGTGCTTACACCTCAATAATTTGCTTTTCCCACCCTCAGTGAGACAGGAGTGCAAGAGTGCAATAAGCAGTGTTAATAGACTAATGAAAACTGCATTGAACGAAAATGCACATGGGTATAGATGGTTACCTCCTTGGAATGTATTAATATATATATACATATATATATATATATATGTATATATATATGTTTCCACCTGTAGGCACTCAAAGAAGTCAAAGAAGTTCTTGTTTAATCCATGACAACGCTTTTTCGTCTTTATCCCTCCATAATAAAGCTTAATTGCTAAGTTTTTTTCTCTGTGCTGACATATGTATAACATATGTTTTCCGTAAGTTCCCTCATGCCTCCTCACTTTTACAATTCAGTTGTAATGTTACCCGCCTGAAGATCGGGATATATATGTACAAGATATATATATATATATGTTATACTATATGTTATACTATTTAACTATGGCTATGTTACAAAGTTTGTAATATAGGACTATTTATAGTGTGATAGGCGCATGGCGAAGTTTAATCATGTTTAAGCAGACAAGCGCATTACAAGATGTAACGTTCTTGGAATATGAGAAATTCAGAGGCCCTAACACTGCATGACTTTCTATCAAAGGTAACTATGACTTTATCCTGAATTTCAGTCCCTCCCCCAACCTAGATCGATGGGTGGAGTTTCCAAACTTCCACGGAGCCGCGAGTTAGCCACTGGTTATGAGAAGTTATATTTTGATGACAACAGAAACGGGATTTTGTTTATTCGTGAGAATACTTTTATAAGAGGAGGATAATGAAAGATGATGTAGATCTTCATCAGACTCACAGAAACCAGAGAGATTAGAACCCTGTTGTTTGTTTCGATGTTGACAATTTCAAAGCTGACTCCTGATAAAAATTTATTTTATTGTGATAGAAATAGCATAAAAGAAAATTACAGAGGTTCTTTTCCGCGTTTTTTTATAGGTAAGGGTCTGGGAACATCTAGGGCATACCGTATACTTTAATTTACTGAACGGTTCCTTCTAGGTATATTTATATATTCATTCTGTGTTTTACTATTTGTGTATCAGAATTTTTTCGTATAATTGCCTCTTCTTTATAGGAAGTGCCTGTCAAATTTGAAATTGTAAATTTTTCCATTGAAGTTAGTTTTTTCAATTTTGACAACTGTGACAGCTCATCGTTCCTTTGCTTTACATGTCTTAATATGTGATGGTTTACGTATGCCGAAAGAAACTGTTATACGTAACTCAGAAGCAGGTTCATAGATTATTTTAGTAACCTTAAATGAGTAAACATCCGTGATTTATAGCGAACGTTAAAAAGCTCCGTTGATATTTCTCTTGATTGGAAACCACTTCACATTTTAAACTTCATCTTTCATGAGCCCCGCTCTGTTCTAAACAAATTAAGTATGTAATTCGCGGTAACAATATAGACAGGATGTCCATAAGTCAATCTATGCCTACATTTATCATTCATATGCACATATGTAATATGAATCTGCATCCAAACCTTCGAAGGACATTTTGACAAAGAAAGAGAAACACACAATAAGAGAAACAAATTATAAATCATTCATCAAATCCTTGAAAGTATAGTCACCGGGAGAGCACAACGTGCCACAAATTATTGCTTTTGTGTGGATGTTTTTGATGAACATATAAAAGTCATTATTCTGTTGTGATATCTTTCAACATTCATTTGTATTTACGGCCACAGAAATTAATTGTCACAGCTACAGTAAGACTGGGAAACAAAGAAAAAATCTGGTAGTCATTAGAAAAGGCCGATCATTTAAGTTGCTTTCTTAATCATATGCAATAAATTTTGTGTTGTGTTATCATCTGTAATAACTAGTCAATTGTATTTCAACGAATCCTCATTAAGACTATACGAGAATTAGGGGTTTAGTATCTATATTATACATTCCTTTAACAGAGCCTTTTTGTCGCATTTGTACTGTAGAACTTTGTGCTGTGTTGATTTCAATTTTGACTACTTTTGACGTCTTTCTTTTGTTTATTTTTCTTTATCGATCGAGTATCTGCATCATTGACGAGGAATGAAGATAGATGACATTAATGAGTTGTAAGATGAATGTTTAGCTGATGGGATGTGACTACTGGCGTCATCAGACTGATGTCGAACCCAAACACGTCTAAATAATAAACCACAAATGAAAGCTGGTCAGAATCTCTGCATTTAACTGTTTATTTTCTTTCTATCAGACTTTAATGAAATTAAAAACATTCGATTTTCTTTGTATGTCAACGCTTCCATACCGTTAAACTTTGAAATAAAATTTCAAAATATAGCTTAAAACAAAGGACCAACTGAACTAACGCATGTCACGAATAAATTCTCCACACGGAAAAGTAAATCTTGGTATTTTGTTCTTCTGGGAGCAAGTACAAGACAGGTCTTTGCAACTTGCAGGACTTTTGCTTTCGGCTCATTTGACAAAGCTGAAAAGTTAACTTTACCGCACTACTGTATAATACATTAAACGTAAGTTATGTATTTACACAAAGGTGTTGTAGTGGTGGCTGCTTCGTATGATGGTTTGAAGTTATAGAATTTCTTGTGCGTGAAATATGTCAGTTTGAATCCACGGCTGTTGTGAACAGTCTAGCTTTAAGCGAGTCAGACGGAGACAACTTGTTATAAATCAGTCTATCCGCAACCACCCAAAGAGACTCCTTCCTTCTCTTACATTTTATGCATGACGTTTGTAAAGTCATGCGATTTTGAATGCTAATAAAAAGGGAGGTGATTTTTCAAGCATAGTAGCTCAACTTTAGAAAGTGTCAAAGAATTATTATTATGAAAGCTATTTCCCAAAACATAGAAAATACTGTTCATGGCCAATTCGGCGAGCAAGGATGTGTAAAAGTAGGAATTTGACCCTTCTTCCGAAAGGTCTACAACTGTGTTTCCAAGTTCCGACACCTTGTAAAATTATCCAATATATCGAGACCTTGTGAAATCACTCAGGTTTTATTAAACTAGAAGGGAAATGTTATCTCATATCCATTGGTATTAGTCTTAAACCATTAAACTTTTTAATTGAGTCAGGTACTCGGCGAACCTAAGACGAATCAGTTGCTGCAATATATACATACCTTTTTTCGGCATGTTCTCAATTATCAACACTTATTTGTTTACTTGGACGTTAAGACATCACTTAAAGTACAGATAAGTATAATTAAGACTACTGAAGAAAATCTAAAAACCCAAAGTTGCGGCACTGATATTTTGGCTCAAGAGCCTCCTGAAGGAGGGATCTTCACTCTGATCTTCCACCCATTCTAGCTCGAAACCTGAATGGTTGACATAAAGAAGTTTGTAAATGCAATGATACTCAATGCCGTTAGCCGTCACATCACAGGACATGACGCACTGTACTATCCTACATGCACCATGGGTTGTGAAAGATCGCTTTAATGTGTAAATCAGTTAAAGCGATAGATGACGGTCGCCGTATACCTCAAATGGTTATGATGAACAATGGTTAGAGATATCAAGAGACATGTTGAGAATCAGAAAACTCAAGTCATGATATCAAACTATGGCGTTGAGTTATTTGTTATTCTGGGCTGTGGGCAGCTGCAGTTACATAAACCTGCTGGTAACCACCAATGGCTCAGTGCTAACCGGATTTAAGGGTCGTTTAAACAGTGGCGGCGCTACGGGGAGGCATGAGGGGGCACTTGCCCCTCCAGATTGTTTTCTTGCCCCCCCCCCCGTTGCCCCCCCCCCAGTTGCTCTCACCCTTCCCAATCAGATCTTGTACTCATCCAAAATTAATTTAATCACAAAACTATGTATTGGCATTGGACTGAATAAGAACAGCTTCCGGGGAACCATGATTGATAAATGCCTAATTTATGTCACACAGGCTGCCAGTTTTCACATCATGCCCGTAGGCACTTCAACAGTAGGCCAGCCCGGTCAGACCAATTTTCTCTGGAATGTTTACCGTCCAGCATAAGGGAAGGGCGGGTAGGTGGTTGTTTTCCTAAATATAGGAATGTCGTTGTTTTCCTAAATATAGGAATGGAATGGAAGTGTATGTAGCCTATGTGTGTGTGTATGTGTGTGTGTACTCGGTGGCACCGCGTAAATGTGAAATGGTACTCCCAAAGAAAAAAGTTGGGAACCTTGGAGTACGGTCAACCGAAAAAATAAATAATATAAAAATAAATAATATACCTCTCTTGGGACTTAACTTTCCACCCAGAGATATGCTAAAACCTTCGCCCCTGGACCCCAACCGGGGCTTTGCCCCTGGACCCTACCTGCGAGGCCTCGTGCTTCGCGCTCGGTTTCGCGCTGCGCGCGAAAATCTTTGCCCCCCAACATTTTCCTCTGCCCTGAGTTTGCGACATCAAGTCTGACATTCTGGCGCCGCCACTGCGTTTAAATCATGAAGGGGATATCCTCTGACAGACATGTGACCGTCATAGATGAACAGGTGATGAAATGACTGTTGTAGCAATGAAAGGTGATTTCAGAGCCTGCTAAATCATTGAGGGGATATCCAGTCGCCGTGATGCCAAAAGTAATACAGCCTTTATTTTCCAAAAGTACTTGACTGGAAATCTAGATATCTATTCCTACAGCAGAAAAAAGTGTCATCTCCTTTTGCTATTTTAAAGATACAATAAAGCAGAGAAAAAGACAAGCGTGGACTTTGTTCCCCTTGTTTTCCCTTTTCTGCCTTTTCCCTTTAGACGAAATGTATTTGAAATGTTTGAGTTTATCCATTTAAGACTTCATCATGTAACCCATTTATTGTATTTTGTGCACTTACAAACTTCTTTGAAGGTCTGTAAATTAATGGTTTGCGCATTGAAAAAAAAAGAAAATTAAAGAAAAAGACACTTCTACCTTAAAAGACGTGATAAATTTCACTCTCTGGGCATTTTTTTTCCTTACAATCATTTTCAAAATTAGATCAAATTCATGATCACTTTTTCACCTAAATGTATTTCGGTATACAAATGATCGTTATCAATATTATGAAGATTTGACTTTATTTCAAACTTTTCTTTTACATGAGTAACACACATTGTTCACACTTACAGTAAACAACCATTTGTATTTGTCAGTAGTTGAGTGTAGCGTTATTTTGAATTTCACGGTCATTTTACTCACAAAACCCCCCCACTGTCTTGACTTTTCTTCCCATCCTTTAATTTTTAGAAAAGAAGAGCAATCTGCACTCGGAAAAACGGCGCAGGCGAAGTGGAAAAAGTTTGTAGAGGTACTTAATACATAAAAGATTTACATTTTCGTGGTGTTTTGTTAAAGGTAAAACATTATGTGTTGTCTTCAAAATAGAATTTCACAACTCTCTTCCTTTTAAGGCAGTCGAGGTAGTAAAGAATTACAGAACATAGTCAATAAGTGTATCTGTCCTTCGACGTCACACATTTGCCATAATGCAATACATACTTGTCTGACTGTGCAGGGAATAGTTTATTTAAAGTCCATAACAACAGAACATAACATTGAGATATGCTTTTCAACAAGAAAGACAGAAGGTCTTACATAATGGTATGAAATTTCAATTGGTTTTACTGGTGAATCCCTCCAAGTAGAACTGAAGCTTTGAAAAGTATAAACGAGCTACTTGCAAGCAGCAACCGTGAATTACATATGCATATCTTTGCTGCCCAACGGTTATGACGTCAGAATGCGACATCAGTAAACCACGGTACATGGATACCCAGGAATTTTAACGGTCAAGTTCCTCGGCACTAAACGTCGTTTATCTAAACTAATTGAGCTAAAGTTCGACCATTTCCTTTTTCCTTTTATTGTCAAATTTCTCTTAAAGTTTCCTGTAATGAAAGGCACATTAAAAGACAATTTTGTTGGATCAACTAATAACTTGTCACTAATTAGTCATCAGCTTACACCGTTTTCTCTCTGAACATAAACAAATAAAATAGAGACTGGCATACTTTTGAATTTATTAGGGAAGTGTTCCCGTTGATACAATCTCACTCAACACCTTGACACTTACATAACTACATATAGGCCAACAGAGAAGGTCAGTGTAGGTTTTTCTGTCGAAAATATTTAAGCTATGCATAGTGTACAATTTGGCAGTTCCCCTCTCTGCTAATTAATGTGTATTTTTTGTAAAGAATTTAAACTCATTTCCTTTACCCTTGAAGTGTGTTTATTATTCAAATGTCGCGAACGAAAATCAGCACAAAGCTAACGGAAATGCGTGTTGATATTTCAGATGTACCCAATTACATTTAATATTATTAGAAACCGAGAAAAATGAAAAACGGTGTAACGGTTAACTTGGGATGAAACGAGGGAAGTCAGAGTCTTTGTTCTGTACTACCTCAGTATAGATGTTAAGTTTATTTCTTATTTAAGCATTTGCTTATTGCAACATACTCACTCTCAACCTTAAACGAGACCAACTGAAAGAGTACGTCTCTGTTAGTACATTATATCCACTCACGGTGCAGTGTGCAACCAAAATAATGAGCCTGCTAGAACGACCAACGTTTAGTGCGATTGGCATAAGTGCTACTGTGATGCAGTACTGTATAAACACGTTTAAGTATACGTTACATTTTAAGTGACAACCCTTTCATATTGCATCTAGTCGCGAAGACTTGTGTTTCTGTGATAAGATGTGTGGCCTACACTTTATGAAGATGTACCTTATCTGTGGTGTATGGGATTACTCTCAATGTAATCAGCTTACACATTTCTTTCGCACCTGTTCTTCAGTTCAAAATATTATTGGTGTGGTTTGCAAAGGTATAATGGCGATTTTATATTCCCGAAAACCGATTCAAATTCACCTATAATAACAAATATATCTTATGTGTTTTTACTGTACATTCGAAGTTCGAACATAGGACATTCAAAACACAAGGATGTCACGTATCTTATTAGACAGAGGTGGATTATTCGTTTCAGTAATATGTGGTGATAGAGGCCCTTGCAGTTTCTTAGTGCAGTTGGCGTGTATAATGTTACGAATCTACGACACATCCACAGCAGTCTCTAACCTAAAGTTTGCTTCCCTTTTGACCAAGTTTAAGTCCCTAAACGGCCCCTGTACTTAAATATCAATAACATCAACAAACTAAGTTGAAGCAAATTTAAGTAATATTATTTAGTCGCGAACGGACACTAAGATGTTGTTTAAACCTTTTAATTTTTTAAAACAACATGTAAGCAGAGTGTTACAAGACTGCCTAAAGCTAATTCTGGCAAGCTCACGGGGGGGGGGGGGTTGCCTTTAAAATGCCTTTCAAGAGAGAGTTGGATGGATGATTTCACATAAATAACAAGTTGTGTCTAACTGAAAAATATCAAGTTTCGATTGTGCTGTAGATGTCTGCCGGATGCAGAAAGGGGTAGGGTAGATTCCGAAAAGTGGGGGTAAATATGAGTTACATACAGATAGGGTGCTACCGTGGAGTGAGGAGAGCATATGGGATTAGTCAAGTAAGGGTGTAATGTTGTAAATGAGCATGTATCACAGAGCGCACGAAAAGCGCGCAAAATAAAATAGGTCTACTGGGTAGGCAAAACATAATTTTCTAGCTACCAACTTTCCATTCTAGAAAAAATAAGACCATAATAGCTGGAGACTTGTATTAAAACTATATTCGACTTTGTGTGGAGGAGTAAATGCTTAAATACCTGAATCCGTTACCTTGTATGATTGGACTTTAAAGATCATGTGACATGAAAAACACATTTTGGAGTATTGACCGAAATATTGACCTTTTCACAAACTAATTATTTCTGTTTCACAATTAAATCATGAATAAATAAATATAGGCCAAATATGCAAATCTAGGACTTCGAGGAAGTGACTCACATGACGCAACACTTGTTATCCTTTGATTACTCTTTGTGATGTACAATTGATAGTTTTCTTTACCCCAAGGTTTTTATTTCGGAAGCATATATTTTCTTCTTTAAAATACTGATATTACTTACCAATGTGTTAGCCAGATGGCAAGCAGCCCTAACTAAAAAAGTACTGATACTGTGCAACACTTAACAGTTCACACCATCGTTTAGTATTTTCATCAAACTTTGAAAAGCCGTGTCTCAAAAATGGTATAGGTATAAAAACAATTCCAACGGGTTTTGACATTGAGGGTTTCAGTATGCTACTTCTGCATGAAGCCAATCTTTTTCTAGATGTAATTGCAAGAATGTAAAGTAATGTTGCTACCACCACAAAACAAAAACAAAAATCTGGTTATTATTTTGTGCTTGTGGTGAATGTACCACGCACAATGAACGCATACATCGACGTTACCCAATCACCAGCTACACAGCAGCAGAGAAATCTTGTAATCTACATGGATGCACATATGTACGGTAAATATATGCAATAAATCTACGTTCAAGGGCATTGAGATGTCTCTACTGAAACGTCGATAGTTGTATTCTCATTAATTCCAGCTAACATGAATCTGAGCTGTATCGGGAGGTATCGAACTGTAACCGATAGCGGTAAACTTATTCAGAGACACAAATATATATATAGATACATGTATACTAATTATCTTTCAACCATATCTACACCGTGGTTAAATACAAATACCCAATGGAAACAACTGGCCTGTAGTCAGAAAGCGTAACGATACGCCATCTTCGATTATCAAGTCCTCAAGTAGGTCTACTTATGAATATTAACACCTGCATAGTTAGTATATATACTCCAATCAATAAGCAATTTTAATAATGTTTTGCACTTTGGTTTATGGACGTGGTATTCTCCGAAGGGCCGTATCGGATAACAGTTTAAGGTACTCTACTTGTCATTTCAAAACTGCAACGGATTCTATTAACGCGGAGTACTTTCATTTTTCAAATAGCCTAGCCATGCAGCTCGTATGTCAAACCAAGTTCATCCTGATCACTCTGATGTACTTCTCCGCTATTGGCTGGATTTTATTTGTCTGGCGTCACAATATATACGATGAGTTAGGAGTCTACTTAACTTTGATTTCCTTTGAGTTTGCCATTTTCTTTTACCTTTAAGTCAGTGACCTTTTTATGTTTAATTGACTGGTATTGAACTCTGCTTTTCATTTCAATAGTTAATATAGGTCTAAGTTTAAACCGAGCTTTAATTATTTTAGCTCAGAATTGGGTTACTCGCACCGTGTACACCGTGAAGATGATAAGTGAGCCGCTGGTCACTTTAATTTGATTCTATGTAATAATATAAAATTCAAACATCCGATAAAATCTGCCATCTTCGATATGAGATAAAACAGCTACAATATTTTTACAGGATCAATGATATGTGTGTCAGGGTTAATCCGGTCAATATAGAGGCTAGTATAGGCAGCTGAATCATTGTCATAGAGAGTGATCTCATTCCGGTCAAACATAAACCGATAAACCGACTTTTGCCAAACTTGTTTCCCAATCTCTGTAAAAAATCTTTGTAAAGGTACACTAGACCGTTTCTGAGGGCGTATTTTTATATCTCCCTCTTCCCCCGAAAAGTAATAATTCAGGCCTTGAAGGGTAGTTATTTTAAGACACTAAGCGACCACAGAAGTGTGGAAGAAGACTGTGGCTTGTATGTTACAACTTCACGTCGGGTGACTACCAACAATTTTGGATCAAATTTGGTATTTTTTTACAAGGTCAGTTCAGAAAACCATAGACTACTCGATGTTGGACAACAAACCCATATTACTGTGACCCGGCTGGGGATCGAACCCATAATGTTCCGGTTGCTAAGCTTCAGTGCTTCAAATGTCACCACCTTTATCCAATCGGCCACAGCAAGTGGAGGGTAGCGTCGTTATTGTTCATAATAACGTAATTATAATAGGCCTAATAATAATAGTAGGCCTAATAATGATAATAATACCATAAAGTGTGAAACGTAGTTCACATAACGAAACAGTTTACACGTTAGGTTATCAAATTAAATCTAATTTGCAAAAACGAAATTTCTCTCAAATCTTAAATAAAGTAGAAGTTGATTCATTTATATTAGCAGTTGCCCGTCAACGATTCCATAAAGTAGTAATAAGAGACAAACTTCAAGAGACAAAAAAATCGAAAACATTTCAACAATTCACCTCTTAATAAGTTGTAATTGGAGTCGAGTGTGTGTTATAATGGGATAGTTAGACGGTGACCGTATGTCTCGACGAGGCATGCGTCTTGACTGGTGGAGGGGGGGGGGAGGGAGTTTATGAAGTGTGTATTCTAAGAAGGGTGATTCTGTTATACGAGAGGTTGATCGTATGTACTCATATATATCTATATATCTATATATATATTCAGACTTTCTTATGTCATGGAATCTCCTAATAATGATAATAATACCAGAATTAGAACATTGTATTTCTCATCATTGTAGGACAATCGTGAGGTCGATGTTTAGCATCCAAGAACCCGGATGGCAGATTTGTGAGGTCGCCATATTTCATAATTGAGTATATATATTTATATAACCTGCAGGATATGAAAGTGGAACTGGAGGAATTGGTTTAAGATTTGGACAGATGAGAGGTGAAGGTGATGTATCGTTTTCATCTAAGAGTTAATCCTTCATATTCTCAAAGGTCTACTCAAAGAGCTCCCTCTAAACGCTTAGCTTTAAGCCTCACACCATACAATAGTCAAACCAATTTGCCTTTGGGGAAGTTCGTAATGCTTAACCGCAATTTATCAAATAGCATTCAGAATTGATGTTTATCGATTGATCCCTTTTGCACAATGGGAGAGAAATTTATCGGTAAAATGTTAGAAATTGATGAGCTGTAGAGGTACGAGAATTTAAAATGCCAGCTGTCTCAGTGTCTGAAAGTAAACAACATTCCAGAGGTTTCAGGCCTCTTCGGATCATTTTAAAGTTAGAACCATTAAGAGAAGGTGCATTTTTTTGCGGGGGGGGGGGGGGGTTAACAGTTGTTCAAATAATTTTACATATAGTGTTAAAAGTTCACAAAGAGGAGGAAATTGACTTCAGCATAGCATGGACATTTTCGCAACGATGTAAGTGATTAAATTTATGTAGACCTATGCTTTGCATTCTATCAAAGACTTAGTAGATTTCTTTTTGCTCATTTCGTTTATTTGGTTTTTCTCGATATACGTACATTGCATGTTGAAACTAATTTTTATAGTATAATGAATTGCATATGTGCAGTACACAGAGAAAGGACGTGCTCTAACAAAGTTGAACAGACTTAATTAGTAGAGTCACTCCCAAAGGAAAAAGAGAAGAAATAAAAGAGGAATAACAAAAAAGATAAAAAAGAAAAAGAAAAATGTGTTTATACCTATATCTATACACTTATACAATAAGAAACAAATACACTCCAATCTAATCAAACCAGGCACAGAATAAGAGTCAAAATTAGAGGTACTTATATTATATGACTTTGTTTATGTACAAAGCAAGGATTTCCAGCAGTAATTAGCACGATAGCGTAAACTGTATTTAATCATGTTAGTACGAGGGCGTGGTTTGTGCCTCATGTTTTCTAGCTATCTTGTGTGGTATTTGTGTTACGTCTCTGTTGTGTATTAAGAAAACCTGCAAAGGTGGAGTTAAGATTATTTAAAGAGCGACGTGAGAAAGCAAAATAAATAACTAGAATGATCAATGAATTTGGCAAACGAAATATGACAAATTGCTTTCTTTTGGATAGTCAGAATTTTTTTATATTAGCATTTGTAATTGTGCCAGACCATACGGTTATACAATGAGTGAGGTGAGGGTAAATAAGTGTAGGGTACAATGAACGAAGAACTTGTATAGAAAGGGAATGTTTTAATTTCGAAAGAATCCAAATACCACATGCACTTTTGGTCGCAATAAGCTGTGTGTGATTTATTTACGTCAGGCTTGAGCCAACAATAGCCCCTAAAAGGAAAACTCTTACCTTTCTCAGACACTGTCCGTTCATTATGGTCAAATAAATATCACTTTTTTAATTACTAAAAACGATGTAACTTGTTTTTCCCACATTAATAGAGAGATGATTTGCAGGAAACCAGACATGTAGACCTCCAAGTTCTCTGGAAAGTGTACTTTTCATTTCCATGGGATTATGTCCCGTAAAAAATGATTAGTACCATCAGCAAAAAAAAAAAAAATGATGGAACAGTTTTCAGTGACATAATAAATATCATAAAGATAAAGAATAAAAAGTAATGGGCCTAATTCAGAGCCTTGTGGAACTCCACATAAAATATTCATCGGTTTTAAATGTATGTCTTTGAAATTTGTGACTTGTACTCTATACATTTGAAACGTAATTTTTTATCCAATCCAGACCAAAAACTCTAATACCATAATGGGACAAATTTATGAACAAAATATGATGATTGATAGTGAGAAAGGTTTTGCAAGAATACCATTGGTCTAATATAACTATAACGAACACACCATCTGGTCAGTTGATGAATGTTGCCGAGATAAATGGATGAGAGGAGGTGAACTTGAAAAAAAGAAACATGGCGCTGTGTATCTTCATCTAACCACAGAAGTTATCACTGGAAGCTACTGCGAAAAGATACTGCATGTACATGTAGTTCCATGACCCATGTAGGGTGGTGCAGATCTAATTAGAATTCTGTCCCCTCTTAACTTATAGATTGCAAAAGACAAAAAGAAAACTCATCTGCTTTCGGGACATGCATGCATGGCACTTGTGCAGATTCAAAAATTCGAGATATTCTTTCCAAGAACAAGAAATTTAAGATCGTTTTCTTTCAGAGAGACGTGGGTGTCGAATATCTGGTTAGCCTGGAGCGACAATATCGTCAATTGTTCGTTTAATGAACCATCATTTGATAGTCTGCATGTCATATGTGTAACTTCGAATGTGCAAATTAGGCAACACGTTTCGCCATCTCACGAAGTGCAAAATGCCTCCGTATTTTTCTTTCTATTTCTTTTTAACGAGTGGTTTTCATGCTCATTTTAACAGAAGTACACATGGGTTTTTTAACCAAGAGTAAGAATGCTCAAGGTCACAATACCAAAGAAAAACTTAAACTGCAAACCACTTGGTTTTGCTAGGCCTAAGTTAAAAATGAAGGCCTACTACTTCATTACATCTGTCTTTCTACTTGTAATGGTTCTTATTTCTGTTTTTCCATTTTATTTCCCCTGATTCTTAATGAGAAACAGGATAAAGAGGATGATACAAGTAACCATACCTAACTTGCGAAGGCCGTGACCGTCTGATAATAATACATCGCAATGCCCTGGCATATTTTCTGATCAATCATGTGCCTACGTACCAAGTATGACTAACCCGGCCTTCTTTTACATATATATGTTGGTTGGTATGATCTCAAGAGCCGCACTCGTCTATGAGATGAGCTTAAATTTCACGAAAGAAAAGGAAAAGGGGGACGCACACGTATGTTTTTTCCCTCCTTCCAATCATCCTGACACTGGTTATTACAACATCTATAGTCAGGGCAAGTCACTGATATTGTATAATCGATGGATAATACCTTACCGTTCTTACCAATATTAAAGGGGATTTGCCCTCTGTAGAAAATTTGATATTTTATAAAAACAACAATTAGGAATATTTGCCTCTTTTTATTGTTGAAAACCAAATTTTAATAGCATTTTCTGCTTGGAGATTATGGATTTTATAGAAATATCTATTTCAAAATGGTGCATTGCATCATGGAAAATTTGTAATGTTACAAAGGCAGAAGTACTTGAATATCGTTTATATTTTTATAATCTTGACTGTCTTAACAGGAACAGAGGAATGGTTTAAGAGATGTGAACTTAATGTCCACAATATTTAAAGACAAGTCTACCTCGTACAAAATCAAAATTTTCAATGCCGGTGTCAAATTTCAAGGTTAAATAAGCACTTGAACTTTAAATAACAACAAAGTCAATCATACAATAATTTGACGATGCGACATGGCATTTTGTGATATCTTAGGCAGTCAAGGAAAGTTGAAGTCTTTCATAAACAGAGAAGTCTGTCTTTGAGCAGCAATCGGGTTGAGTAAGGAACAAGATATCGGCATGGGGTTTGAAATGCCTGAAAGATTCTCTTCTCTTTTACTTAAAAACTGCTTAACTTGTCAGCGTAATATTTCTTTAACACCGAGGAATACAGACCTACAGCATTCCTGAAGATACGCACGAAAATGGAGATTATGAAAACGCGTTTTTCTCCTTCCATTGGAAGTAAGAGTGGTTTCAAATGATCAGTTGCACTGTAAATGAAAATTGTTTCTCTTTCTTTTTGCTTTGTGTGGGTAGGTGTATCTTAAATTACCGATTCAAAGTTGGCAATCGAGATTATCAAATGACGTTATTATGATGTAATTGGGTTCTTAAAACGCACCTGTGAACACTTGAAAATCTGGTCACTTTATCCAATATGATGCACTTACCGTCGAGAAGTCATATCTGTACGTTGTTTTTTTTTTTTAAATTTTCTTTATTTTTTTTGGTAATGACCCAATCTTGAAGCCGTGACATTTACTTATCGGTAGTAACAGAACGCTGAAAATATTCGGAAAAGCCGGAGAGACAAAATACCGCAGATGTGTTGGAAATGACGTCAGTGCGTATGGCAATAATACTTTAGCGGATTCGGACCGAGGTCGAAGCTTGTATCACATAGCTTGATATTAATGCTTGTCATTGCATGAAGCTTTCGACACAGCTCAGGGATTGTAGGATTGGAGTAGTAGCCACTTACAGTATCACTTATCTGGTCACTAGCTTTCTTCTACCATGTCTATTGAACTCTTCGATACATAGTTAGTGATTAATTTATCCTGGTATGGAATGTGCTTACTGAAGGGGTTTGGAGTAGAGAGCATCTTAACCCTGTTGTGATATATGTGAAGCAGGTTTGGATTCTAAAAGCTGACTTAAGCCTCATTTAGAATCAAGTTTACTTCTGGGATTCCCCCACCCCTTTACCCTCCCTTTTAACTGGTTTATTGTTTTCATTTTTTCTTCAGAGAATCCTGGTTTGAACGATCCGGAGGGTCACACAACCCCGTCTCTCGTTTCAATTTCTCATCATACTACCTGCTACCCAGTGATAGGGCCATATTACTTCTCAAATAGACGTGACTGAGGGAGATGCTCAGAGATGCTCAGATGTGGAGAAAGCTAATGCCGGTTAATTCAAGAGCTATAAATGTACGATGATGGCATGAGAGCAACGATACCGTTTGACTTGCCACAGTTGATGTGTCCGACCGGAAGTAAAATAACTTTTTTGTCTTTTCGTCGCCATGGAAATTTCCCTGGTGACCTGCACCAGACGAGTTTCACCCGCGGACACTGACGACCAGCAAAAGAACATTAAACACTTACAGAACAAAATGGGAGACAACAATCATAAGGGGGTCAAATGAGGCGCTAAAAGCTGAGACTCTCACAGACCCCATTCTCCATATGAATAACAGATAGAAAAGAATTTCAGAATTAAAACCGCATGTAAGAAGGAAAATGAAACGAGAGTATTTACAAATATCCCTTAAAAAGTTCAACTAAGACAGCTGTGTTAATACGAGGGGCCGTAACAAAATACGGCCGTTATACGATAAAGAGAACATGATAGGAGACGAACAAAATCGAATGGATGAAATGGGAGTCGGACAATTCTTCTGTTTAATCAGACTCATGACATGCCATTTGAAGGGGCGCCGGTAAGTCTCAAAAGCTCACTGACCGAGTATCTTGAAGTATGACATCTTGAAAATATGGAGGATGAAAAAGAGAGGGGGGTGGGGGGTTTAGATGAGTCTCAGAACAACTGTCATTCTCTTTGTCAAAAAAACTTGTTTTGGTTTTTTTTTTCATATCTCCTTCCTTTCATGTGCAATCTTGCTCTTTTGGATCGTAAGCGTGTATGTTTAGAATGTGCTTGTTTTTGTTATTTTTTATTTTTCTTTATCTGTTTTAATCTCTTTGCAAATTTATGGTATTTTGTGAAAATTTATTTATACACAGTGTTGTAATTAAAAAACTTCCTTTTTTGGGGGGGGGGGGGAGGGCTCTGTGCAGAGTTTGATACAGGTTAAAACTTTGTTAATTATAATAATTCCATTAATTGGTTAGATTTTGAATCATTAACTTTAGACTTGTTTCTTAGACATGCTTTAATTAGTGTGATCTTAAATGAGAAGAAGGGTGGGGGTTCAAGGAAGGTACCCTAAGACAAGGAGTTAAACAGTGTTAACGTAAGACCTATGTGTTTCCAGGATTACCAGAATGTGTTTGTAAGAAGTATTGCATGTGGTTTTACCACAATATCATACGCCTCTGTGGACGTGTAATGCAGTAGCGGGATCCAGACGATGATTCCCTTAGAAACCGAGGGAGCACGCGGGAGAAGCTTACATTCACGACGCACAGTGCTTGAATATGTAGGTAATTTAATCATTAAGAAGTAGTTACCTCCTACCGGCATAGTGAATAGAGGTTTACAAGTTTTCACATCTCAAAATAGGTTTAATAGCAATGAGAGAATCAGCGCTATGTCACGTGATATTGAGAATGGTCGTTGTAGACTTGGGTTTCACCTCTGATGTAATTTTCTAATTTTATTTCAGATTGTACACCAGATCTGTAGGTTGTGGTTTTGTTGATTTGGTTTCAGTTTTGGTTTTATTATGGAATTACAACTATGATACTGACCGAGAAGTTATTTAAATGATTTTGATCAAAATTAATTATTTTTTGTGAGAAAAAAAAATCATTGACTTTCTCAGCACATTGTTGAGAACCTGCTTGCATATTTTGTTTTTTATTAATGTTCAAAGTCTATGTTAAACATGATGAATGCATCTGGCAACACGGG
Source organism: Stichopus chloronotus (assembly GCA_021234535.1). NCBI lineage: Eukaryota > Metazoa > Echinodermata > Holothuroidea > Aspidochirotida > Stichopodidae > Stichopus > Stichopus chloronotus. Next base: position 2,045,629 of record CM037843.1, on the reverse strand, counting down.
AAGAGCGACATTATGTCTGTTAATGGATAAAATCGATTCTTTTTCTGAAAATTCATCGACGACAAGCGATCGTGTATGATACGTCGGTAAGATTTCATTCTTTGGCTTTCTTTCTTGTAGAATATTGTCAGTAACTTTTTTAAACAAATTGCGAGCGTGTTGTATACCACATACTATATTGCAATGCATTGAGATGAACCCGTTTCTTCCGAAAAAAAATGTCCCAGTTTAAATAAATGTGTGTTATCTCCTGTGAAGTGCTGCCTTATACTTGCCACAAATATTCATATTATATTTTTGGTTTTGAGAGAGGGGCATATTTTATTTCCCTTCTTGTCACTATAGTTTTGTTTATAGTTTCTCCTTGAGAGATATGAGCTTTAAACCGTACTTCTGTTTTTGTTCTGGTCTAACCCCTTTTCTTTCTTTCTTTTTTTCTGGGGGGGGGGGGAGAGGGGACTCCCTCTGTTTACAATTTCAATCAGTTTTCTTCTTGTCTTCCATAATAGTTGATCTATTCCTCGAAGTTGAACTATTTATCAAGTTGAACTTGAAAGTACAAAGTAAGTAAACAGTAAACGTATATGAAAGGACACCACACGAATGATTAATAGCACTCAACTACGAAGACACTCATTAAAGTGCGCCATTTTAACAAACAAACAAAACACGGCTATTATAAGGCGACATATCTTCTTGGTTACGCAAAAATCAGTTCTTGTTTACATTCCACTACATTTCCAAATCGAGGATAACTTTGTTTTCTTTTAAGTTTTTGCTTGTTAGGATGGATGAAATATTAACATCATCTCTTTGCAGTTTGTAGAGAAATTGGAAACCTGTCCATTAAGTCGTAAATATACCTCTAGGTAAATTAGGCTTTAGTTTAGACAACAAGAAAATAAATAGAACACGAGGTGAACTGCGTGGAGTAGCAACATGGAATTTTTATGGTTATGCATGGGTTTGATAGATTTAAAGCTCAAGACCTTTTATGTGCATGGGTCAGACAGAGATGGAGAGAACGGATTCGGAGGTAATAACAATGGCTCGTAGACTGGGTATGGTAATCATATAGACAAAGAAACACATTAAGGAATGCCCAACGACTCAAACAAAGTCAAGAAAGAAAATGACAAAGTAGACAAGTACCGAGACTTGAAAGTAGAAATACAGAGACTATGAAACATCAAAGTAAGGGAAATCCCCTTATAGTAATCGGTACACTTGGAGCAAACACCAACTACCCAGAGAGACACCTACAACACATCCCTGGTGAATACAAAGTGCAACAACCCACAAACAGAGCAGCAACCCACATCCTCGTAAGGAAATTCGATTCAGACCCAGAGTCTGAGTAGGACTTCGAGATCAGAATCAAACACATACCAACATAGAAGTTGAGAAAGAACATGAAATAATAATAGCCTAATAATACTGCTAATAACAATAAAAGGTATAAACAACTTGGAGAAATCTCCCGAATGATATATTGCATGTATGTTGGTGAAGCCACGCTTTAGCCGAGGGGTCTCTTATCTATAGCATTCATAAATGTGAAATGCAAACTGTATCAGCTGTAAGTATACCTGCAATATCAACAGTTTACTTGGTGGAGGCTTTGAGACCAGCATTTCATTAAGTTCGAAGAAATCTTAACTTGGAATTGCTCCACAGAAGTACAAAAACAAAAAAGTCCTGATTTTCATCTAGGTCCGCACACGTACACACCCACAAACGCACACATACAAATGTATGCGTCTACACTCGACCTACATTGATGTAGAAAATTGGTTTTCAAAAGAAAAATAAAAATAAATGAAAAATGAAAAAAAAGCACTGCACGAAGCAGTGGCCCTAGAGGCACCGAACCATTTTGAAATAAACACTTCAAAAGAGTTTTTAGCGCTATTATTTCATTCTCCCTTTTTTTTATTTCTTTGTTCATCGGATAAAATTTTCGGGCAAGAGAGCTATGTGAAGTACAGCTTTGTGATTCACTTATATATACCTATAGGCCAATATTCATTATTACACTGTTTCGTCAGCTCCTCGATATGAAGGAAGACATATAGATAAAACATTAAGTCGAAAAACAAAATTCAGCGTCTGCTAAAACTAACCATTGAGATAAAAATTGACGAACTTCTTTAATTTTATGTACAAAGAAAGAAATACACTGAAAATAAATTAAAATAACGCGGGAGAGTTAAAGGCATTTTTCAGACAGCTGTGTATTCCTGATGAAGAACTAAAGGCGCCGCCGAATCTTGCATTTTCTTCTGTCGGTCTGTAAAATTAAAGATTTTAAAAGGAACCTTGCAACATATATAGTAATATCAGCAAAATATATTTATAATAATTGTTGATAACATAACTGCAAAAAAAGAACACTGGTGTGTTCACTTTTCATCGCATGATTATGTTCCAATTTTTGCAAGTTGATTTTGTTATGTAGTCCATCGAGCGTTTGAGATAGCCGAAAATGACAATCAACAAAGCAGTCTACATAATTATCACCCCTTGAAGTTTTCACTTGAAATTAAGGTGGGTTAGTAGACCTTATCTTGGGGTACTAAATGGTATACAGAAGAAATGGGTTGATATTGAACTTAGGGCTTAAAAGCGTGTATTAATGTGTGCCTGATGGTTGTGTGCGTAAGTGCGTAAGCATGTGAGCGTTCAACAAAAGTGTGTCACGATCATCCTTCTAGATAATAAGGCAGGTTTACACGGCTCGAGAGTGTCCAGATAGCTAGGTAACAGGAGATGTTGTGTCTGCCTGATCGATGTCATCATAGGTCACAGGAAACAAAAAAACACACTTTTAGCATCACCTCTAAATTTCGTATTGTCCAAACAGTACAGTAAATGTAAAGCAGGCTACGCTAAAAGCTTTTTCAGAAGAATCATAAAATCAAATCAAATCAAATTTAGGTAATTAGGTTAAAGAGAAAATCGGCAAAATGTAGTATAGCATTTGTTATAACATCAGTTGATATGTGTGAGATATTTTCTTGACCTTTGCCGATAAGTGAAAAGCTGTTCAAGTATACTGACTATTGAACTGAACTGTCTATTCTTAAAATGATATGTAGTTACAAATTGATATTCTGTAATAATTTTAGTGTCTCTTGAAATCACTGAAATCATTTTGAAAATGTCAAACAACTGTAAAGACATAAAGCACAAGGATTTGAAAAAAATGTTAAACTGAAAAATTAGGTAACTTACTGAATTCATTTTGTCCTTTGTAAATTTCAACGTAAGCCGCCGACGTTTGTTAATAAAACACGATAAACTCACTAACAAAATGATTATGAAACTCAGTTGTGTTAATGTTAACAAAAGAGTGTATCATCCAAACAATTATTCTCGATGATGATTAACTTTAATGTGGAATCTTATATATTACTCTCACATATTTTGTTGGGCAACTTTACTTGGGAATGAAAAATCCTCGCGTTCCCTGGAACGTGTTGTCCTGTCGTGATGCGCTAAAAGTTGATTCGATATTAGTGAGTTTCAAGGTTGAAAATTAGCTTTTTAATGATTATTAACATTAACGATGCAGCCGATATAGGGTAAAGTAAGATGTAAAATATCAAAACAAAGTTAGTAAAAGGAAGAATAATTAATTACCGCACATGGTAGTCCTTTCGAAGACACCGTAGAAAATACTCCTGGTTTCAGCTCTCTGAAATGGCCTTTTCGAGACCCGAATTGCCGTTTATAGAACCTAATGTTATAACTCTTAGTTGACTTTGAACAGAGGACCCTACCGTGAAAATATGCGACAAAATCTCTGCTGGAATTTCTCAATCAGTTGGACTGATATACAATCAAAAATAACCTCACATCCAGTTGGAGTAATCTCTTAATATAAATATCATAAAATTTCGACTTCAGGTTCCAATATTGTAGAGAACGAAAAGACAAATTTCGGTCAAAAAACGATGTCTCTACGGATGCCTTTAGTATCCATAAGAAGTCACTTTGAATGATCCTGACTCGTATTTCAATAATCAGTAAAACTATCTGAGAATAACTACGAAACTCCATTCAGAAGGCAAAGAAGGTATCATCCTAATAATTAATATTTTATGATGATTACCTTTGTATGTCGACTCTAATATATTATTCTCACACATTTCGTAGCTCAACGTTCCTTAGGAATGAAAAATCCTCGCGTTTCATGGAACGTGTTGTCCTGTCGTGATGCGCTAAAAGTTGATTCGATATTAGTGAGTTTCAAGGTTGAAAATTAGCTTTTTAATGATTATTAACATTAACGATGCAGCCGATATAGGGTAAATTAAGATGTAAAATATCAAAACAATGTTAGTAAAAGGAAGAATAATTAATTACCCGCACATGGTAGTCCTTTCGAAGACACCGTAGAAAATACTCCTGGTTTCAGCTCTCTGAAATGGCCTTTTCGAGACCCGAATTGCCGTTTATAGAACCTAATGTTATAACTCTTAGTTGACTTTGAACAGAGGACCCTACCGTGAAAATATGCGACAAAATCTCTGCTGGAATTTCTGAATCCGTTGGACTGATATACAATCAAAAATAACCTCACATCCAGTTAGAGTAATCTCTTAATATAAATATCATAAAATTTCGACTTCAGGTTCCAATATTGTAGAGAATGAAAAGACAAATTTCGGTCAAAAAACGATGTCTCTACGGATGCCTTTAGTATCCATAAGAAGTCACTTTGAATGATCCTGACTCGTATTTCAATAATCAGTAAAACTATCTGAGAATAACTACGAAACTCCATTCAGAAGGCAAAGAAGGTATCATCCTAATAATTAATATTTTATGATGATTACCTTTGTATGTCGACTCTAATATATTATTCTCACACATTTCGTAGCTCAACGTTCCTTAGGAATGAAAAATCCTCGCGTTTCATGGAACGTGTTGTCCTGTCGTGATGCGCTAAAAGTTGATTCGATATTAGTGAGTTTCAAGGTTGAAAATTAGCTTTTTAATGATTATTAACATTAACGATGCAGCCGATATAGGGTAAATTAAGATGTAAAATATCAAAACAAAGTTAGTAAAAGGAAGAATAATTAATTACCGCACATGGTAGTCCTTTCGAAGACACCGTAGAAAATACTCCTGGTTTCAGCTCTCTGAAATGGCCTTTTCGAGACCCGAATTGCCGTTTATAGAACCTAATGTTATAACTCTTAGTTGACTTTGAACAGAGGACCCTACCGTGAAAATATGCGACAAAATCTCTGCTGGAATTTCTCAATCAGTTGGACTGATATACAATCAAAAATAACCTCATATCCAGTTAGAGTAATCTCTTAATATAAATATCATAAAATTTCGACTTCAGGTTCCAATATTGTAGAGAACGAAAAGACAAATTTCGGTCAAAAAACGATGTCTCTACGGATGCCTTTAGTATCCATAAGAAGTCACTTTGAATGATCCTGACTCGTATTTCAATAATCAGTAAAACTATCTGAGAATAACTACGAAACTCCATTCAGAAGGCAAAGAAGGTATCATCCTAATAATTAATATTTTATGATGATTACCTTTGTATGTCGACTCTAATATATTATTCTCACACATTTTGTTGAGCAACGTTCCTTAGGAATGAAAGATCCTCGCGTTTCATGGAACGTGTTGTCCTGTCGTGATGCGCTAAAAGTTGATTAGATATTAGTGAGTTTCAAGTTTGAAAATTAGCTTTTTAATGATTATTAACATTAACGATGCAGCCGATATAGGGTAAATTAAGATGTAAAATATCAAAACAAAGTTAGTAAAAGGAAGAATAATTAATTACCGCACATGGTAGTCCTTTCGAAGACACCGTAGAAAATACTCCTGGTTTCAGCTCTCTGAAATGGCCTTTTCGAGACCCGAATTGCCGTTTATAGAACCTAATGTTATAACTCTTAGTTGACTTTGAACAGAGGACCCTACCGTGAAAATATGCGACAAAATCTCTGCTGGAATTTCTCAATCAGTTGGACTGATATACAATCAAAAATAACCTCACATCCAGTTGGAGTAATCTCTTAATATAAATATCATAAAATTTCGACTTCAGGTTCCAATATTGTAGAGAATGAAAAGACAAATTTCGGTCAAAAAACGATGTCTCTACGGATGCCTTTAGTATCCATAAGAAGTCACTTTGAATGATCCTGACTCGTATTTCAATAATCAGTAAAACTATCTGAGAATAACTACGAAACTCCATTCAGAAGGCAAAGAAGGTATCATCCTAATAATTAATATTTTATGATGATTACCTTTGTATGTCGACTCTAATATATTATTCTCACACATTTCGTAGCTCAACGTTCCTTAGGAATGAAAAATCCTCGCGTTTCATGGAACGTGTTGTCCTGTCGTGATGCGCTAAAAGTTGATTCGATATTAGTGAGTTTCAAGGTTGAAAATTAGCTTTTTAATGATTATTAACATTAACGATGCAGCCGATATAGGGTAAATTAAAATGTAAAATATCAAAACAAAGTTAGTAAAAGGAAGAATAATTAATTACCGCACATGGTAGTCCTTTCGAAGACACCGTAGAAAATACTCCTGGTTTCAGCTCTCTGAAATGGCCTTTTCGAGACCCGAATTGCCGTTTATAGAACCTAATGTTATAACTCTTAGTTGACTTTGAACAGAGGACCCTACCGTGAAAATATGCGACAAAACCTCTGCTGGAATTTCTGAATCCGTTGGACTGATATACAATCAAAAATAACCTCACATCCAGTTAGAGTAATCTCTTAATATAAATATCATAAAATTTCGACTTCAGGTTCCAATATTGTAGAGAATGAAAAGACAAATTTCGGTCAAAAAACGATGTCTCTACGGATGCCTTTAGTATCCATAAGAAGTCACTTTGAATGATCCTGACTCGTATTTCAATAATCAGTAAAACTATCTGAGAATAACTACGAAACTCCATTCAGAAGGCAAAGAAGGTATCATCCTAATAATTAATATTTTATGATGATTACCTTTGTATGTCGACTCTAATATATTATTCTCACACATTTCGTAGCTCAACGTTCCTTAGGAATGAAAAATCCTCGCGTTTCATGGAACGTGTTGTCCTGTCGTGATGCGCTAAAAGTTGATTAGATATTAGTGAGTTTCAAGGTTGAAAATTAGCTTTTTAATGATTATTAACATTAACGATGCAGCCGATATAGGGTAAATTAAGATGTAAAATATCAAAACAAAGTTAGTAAAAGGAAGAATAATTAATTACCGCACATGGTAGTCCTTTCGAAGACACCGTAGAAAATACTCCTGGTTTCAGCTCTCTGAAATGGCCTTTTCGAGACCCGAATTGCCGTTTATAGAACCTAATGTTATAACTCTTAGTTGACTTTGAACAGAGGACCCTACCGTGAAAATATGCGACAAAATCTCTGCTGGAATTTCTCAATCAGTTGGACTGATATACAATCAAAAATAACCTCACATCCAGTTAGAGTAATCTCTTAATATAAATATCATAAAATTTCGACTTCAGGTTCCAATATTGTAGAGAATGAAAAGACAAATTTCGGTCAAAAAACGATGTCTCTACGGATGCCTTTAGTATCCATAAGAAGTCACTTTGAATGATCCTGACTCGTATTTCAATAATCAGTAAAACTATCTGAGAATAACTACGAAACTCCATTCAGAAGGCAAAGAAGGTATCATCCTAATAATTAATATTTTATGATGATTACCTTTGTATGTCGACTCTAATATATTATTCTCACACATTTTGTTGAGCAACGTTCCTTAGGAATGAAAGATCCTCGCGTTTCATGGAACGTGTTGTCCTGTCGTGATGCGCTAAAAGTTGATTAGATATTAGTGAGTTTCAAGTTTGAAAATTAGCTTTTTAATGATTATTAACATTAACGATGCAGCCGATATAGGGTAAATTAAGATGTAAAATATCAAAACAAAGTTAGTAAAAGGAAGAATAATTAATTACCGCACATGGTAGTCCTTTCGAAGACACCGTAGAAAATACTCCTGGTTTCAGCTCTCTGAAATGGCCTTTCCGAGACCCGAATTGCCGTTTAAAGAACCTAATGTTATAACTCTTAGTTGACTTTGAACAGAGGACCCTACCGTGAAAATATGCGACAAAATCTCTGCTGGAATTTCTCAATCAGTTGGACTGATATACAATCAAAAATAACCTCACATCCAGTTGGAGTAATCTCTTAATATAAATATCATAAAATTTCGACTTCAGGTTCCAATATTGTAGAGAATGAAAAGACAAATTTCGGTCAAAAAACGATGTCTCTACGGATGCCTTTAGTATCCATAAGAAGTCACTTTGAATGATCCTGACTCGTATTTCAATAATCAGTAAAACTATCTGAGAATAACTACGAAACTCCATTCAGAAGGCAAAGAAGGTATCATCCTAATAATTAATATTTTATGATGATTACCTTTGTATGTCGACTCTAATATATTATTCTCACACATTTCGTAGCTCAACGTTCCTTAGGAATGAAAAATCCTCGCGTTTCATGGAACGTGTTGTCCTGTCGTGATGCGCTAAAAGTTGATTAGATATTAGTGAGTTTCAAGGTTGAAAATTAGCTTTTTAATGATTATTAACATTAACGATGCAGCCGATATAGGGTAAATTAAGATGTAAAATATCAAAACAAAGTTAGTAAAAGGAAGAATAATTAATTACCGCACATGGTAGTCCTTTCGAAGACACCGTAGAAAATACTCCTGGTTTCAGCTCTCTGAAATGGCCTTTTCGAGACCCGAATTGCCGTTTATAGAACCTAATGTTATAACTCTTAGTTGACTTTGAACAGAGGACCCTACCGTGAAAATATGCGACAAAATCTCTGCTGGAATTTCTCAATCAGTTGGACTGATATACAATCAAAAATAACCTCACATCCAGTTAGAGTAATCTCTTAATATAAATATCATAAAATTTCGACTTCAGGTTCCAATATTGTAGAGAATGAAAAGACAAATTTCGGTCAAAAAACGATGTCTCTACGGATGCCTTTAGTATCCATAAGAAGTCACTTTGAATGATCCTGACTCGTATTTCAATAATCAGTAAAACTATCTGAGAATAACTACGAAACTCCATTCAGAAGGCAAAGAAGGTATCATCCTAATAATTAATATTTTATGATGATTACCTTTGTATGTCGACTCTAATATATTATTCTCACACATTTCGTGAGCTCAACGTTCCTTAGGAATGAAAAATCCTCGCGTTTCATGGAACGTGTTGTCCTGTCGTGATGCGCTAAAAGTTGATTAGATATTAGTGAGTTTCAAGTTTGAAAATTAGCTTTTTAATGATTATTAACATTAACGATGCAGCCGATATAGGGTAAATTAAGATGTAAAATATCAAAACAAAGTTAGTAAAAGGAAGAATAATTAATTACCGCACATGGTAGTCCTTTCGAAGACACCGTAGAAAATACTCCTGGTTTCAGCTCTCTGAAATGGCCTTTCCGAGACCCGAATTGCCGTTTAAAGAACCTAATGTTATAACTCTTAGTTGACTTTGAACAGAGGACCCTACCGTGAAAATATGCGACAAAATCTCTGCTGGAATTTCTCAATCAGTTGGACTGATATACAATCAAAAATAACCTCACATCCAGTTGGAGTAATCTCTTAATATAAATATCATAAAATTTCGACTTCAGGTTCCAATATTGTAGAGAATGAAAAGACAAATTTCGGTCAAAAAACGATGTCTCTACGGATGCCTTTAGTATCCATAAGAAGTCACTTTGAATGATCCTGACTCGTATTTCAATAATCAGTAAAACTATCTGAGAATAACTACGAAACTCCATTCAGAAGGCAAAGAAGGTATCATCCTAATAATTAATATTTTATGATGATTACCTTTGTATGTCGACTCTAATATATTATTCTCACACATTTCGTAGCTCAACGTTCCTTAGGAATGAAAAATCCTCGCGTTTCATGGAACGTGTTGTCCTGTCGTGATGCGCTAAAAGTTGATTCGATATTAGTGAGTTTCAAGGTTGAAAATTAGCTTTTTAATGATTATTAACATTAACGATGCAGCCGATATAGGGTAAATTAAGATGTAAAATATCAAAACAAAGTTAGTAAAAGGAAGAATAATTAATTACCGCACATGGTAGTCCTTTCGAAGACACCGTAGAAAATACTCCTGGTTTCAGCTCTCTGAAATGGCCTTTTCGAGACCCGAATTGCCGTTTATAGAACCTAATGTTATAACTCTTAGTTGACTTTGAACAGAGGACCCTACCGTGAAAATATGCGACAAAATCTCTGCTGGAATTTCTCAATCAGTTGGACTGATATACAATCAAAAATAACCTCACATCCAGTTAGAGTAATCTCTTAATATAAATATCATAAAATTTCGACTTCAGGTTCCAATATTGTAGAGAATGAAAAGACAAATTTCGGTCAAAAAACGATGTCTCTACGGATGCCTTTAGTATCCATAAGAAGTCACTTTGAATGATCCTGACTCGTATTTCAATAATCAGTAAAACTATCTGAGAATAACTACGAAACTCCATTCAGAAGGCAAAGAAGGTATCATCCTAATAATTAATATTTTATGATGATTACCTTTGTATGTCGACTCTAATATATTATTCTCACACATTTCGTAGCTCAACGTTCCTTAGGAATGAAAAATCCTCGCGTTTCATGGAACGTGTTGTCCTGTCGTGATGCGCTAAAAGTTGATTCGATATTAGTGAGTTTCAAGGTTGAAAATTAGCTTTTTAATGATTATTAACATTAACGATGCAGCCGATATAGGGTAAATTAAGATGTAAAATATCAAAACAAAGTTAGTAAAAGGAAGAATAATTAATTACCGCACATGGTAGTCCTTTCGAAGACACCGTAGAAAATACTCCTGGTTTCAGCTCTCTGAAATGGCCTTTTCGAGACCCGAATTGCCGTTTATAGAACCTAATGTTATAACTCTTAGTTGACTTTGAACAGAGGACCCTACCGTGAAAATATGCGACAAAATCTCTGCTGGAATTTCTCAATCAGTTGGACTGATATACAATCAAAAATAACCTCACATCCAGTTAGGAGTAATCTCTTAATATAAATATCATAAAATTTCGACTTCAGGTTCCAATATTGTAGAGAATGAAAAGACAAATTTCGGTCAAAAAACGATGTCTCTACGGATGCCTTTAGTATCCATAAGAAGTCACTTTGAATGATCCTGACTCGTATTTCAATAATCAGTAAAACTATCTGAGAATAACTACGAAACTCCATTCAGAAGGCAAAGAAGGTATCATCCTAATAATTAATATTTTATGATGATTACCTTTGTATGTCGACTCTAATATATTATTCTCACACATTTCGTAGCTCAACGTTCCTTAGGAATGAAAAATCCTCGCGTTTCATGGAACGTGTTGTCCTGTCGTGATGCGCTAAAAGTTGATTCGATATTAGTGAGTTTCAAGGTTGAAAATTAGCTTTTTAATGATTATTAACATTAACGATGCAGCCGATATAGGGTAAATTAAGATGTAAAATATCAAAACAAAGTTAGTAAAAGGAAGAATAATTAATTACCGCACATGGTAGTCCTTTCGAAGACACCGTAGAAAATACTCCTGGTTTCAGCTCTCTGAAATGGCCTTTTCGAGACCCGAATTGCCGTTTATAGAACCTAATGTTATAACTCTTAGTTGACTTTGAACAGAGGACCCTACCGTGAAAATATGCGACAAAATCTCTGCTGGAATTTCTCAATCAGTTGGACTGATATACAATCAAAAATAACCTCACATCCAGTTAGAGTAATCTCTTAATATAAATATCATAAAATTTCGACTTCAGGTTCCAATATTGTAGAGAATGAAAAGACAAATTTCGGTCAAAAAACGATGTCTCTACGGATGCCTTTAGTATCCATAAGAAGTCACTTTGAATGATCCTGACTCGTATTTCAATAATCAGTAAAACTATCTGAGAATAACTACGAAACTCCATTCAGAAGGCAAAGAAGGTATCATCCTAATAATTAATATTTTATGATGACTACCTTTGTATGTCGACTCTAATATATTATTCTCACACATTTCGTAGCTCAACGTTCCTTAGGAATGAAAAATCCTCGCGTTTCATGGAACGTGTTGTCCTGTCGTGATGCGCTAAAAGTTGATTCGATATTAGTGAGTTTCAAGGTTGAAAATTAGCTTTTTAATGATTATTAACATTAACGATGCAGCCGATATAGGGTAAATTAAGATGTAAAATATCAAAACAAAGTTAGTAAAAGGAAGAATAATTAATTACCGCACATGGTAGTCCTTTCGAAGACACCGTAGAAAATACTCCTGGTTTCAGCTCTCTGAAATGGCCTTTTCGAGACCCGAATTGCCGTTTATAGAACCTAATGTTATAACTCTTAGTTGACTTTGAACAGAGGACCCTACCGTGAAAATATGCGACAAAATCTCTGCTGGAATTTCTCAATCAGTTGGACTGATATACAATCAAAAATAACCTCACATCCAGTTGGAGTAATCTCTTAATATAAATATCATAAAATTTCGACTTCAGGTTCCAATATTGTAGAGAATGAAAAGACAAATTTCGGTCAAAAAACGATGTCTCTACGGATGCCTTTAGTATCCATAAGAAGTCACTTTGAATGATCCTGACTCGTATTTCAATAATCAGTAAAACTATCTGAGAATAACTACGAAACTCCCTTCATAAAGCAAAGAAGGTATCATCCTAATAATTAATATTTTATGATGACTACCTTTGTATGTCGACTCTAATATATTATTCTCACACATTTTGTTGAGCAACGTTCCTTAGGAATGAAAAATCCTCGCGTTTCATGGAACGTGTTGTCCTGTCGTGATGCGCTAAAAGTTGATTCGATATTAGTGAGTTTCAAGTTTGAAAATTAGCTTTTTAATGATTATTAACATTAACGATGCAGCCGATATAGGGTAAATTAAGATGTAAAATATCAAAACAAAGTTAGTAAAAGGAAGAATAATTAATTACCGCACATGGTAGTCCTTTCGAAGACACCGTAGAAAATACTCCTGGTTTCAGCTCTCTGAAATGGCCTTTTCGAGACCCGAATTGCCGTTTATAGAACCTAATGTTATAACTCTTAGTTGACTTTGAACAGAGGACCCTACCGTGAAAATATGCGACAAAATCTCTGCTGGAATTTCTCAATCAGTTGGACTGATATACAATCAAAAATAACCTCACATCCAGTTAGAGTAATCTCTTAATATAAATATCATAAAATTTCGACTTCAGGTTCCAATATTGTAGAGAATGAAAAGACAAATTTCGGTCAAAAAACGATGTCTCTACGGATGCCTTTAGTATCCATAAGAAGTCACTTTGAATGATCCTGACTCGTATTTCAATAATCAGTAAAACTATCTGAGAATAACTACGAAACTCCCTTCATAAAGCAAAGAAGGTATCATCCTAATAATTAATATTTTATGATGACTACCTTTGTATGTCGACTCTAATATATTATTCTCACACATTTTGTTGAGCAACGTTCCTTAGGAATGAAAAATCCTCGCGTTTCATGGAACGTGTTGTCCTGTCGTGATGCGCTAAAAGTTGATTCGATATTAGTGAGTTTCAAGTTTGAAAATTATGTTTTTAATGATTATTAACATTAACGATTCAGCCGATATAGGGTAAATTAAGATGTAAAATATCAAAACAAAGTTAGTAAAAGGAAGAATAATTAATTACCGCACATGGTAGTCCTTTCGAAGACACCGTAGAAAATACTCCTGGTTTCAGCTCTCTGAAATGGCCTTTTCGAGACCCGAATTGCCGTTTATAGAACCTAATGTTATAACTCTTAGTTGACTTTGAACAGAGGACCCTACCGTGAAAATATGCGACAAAATCTCTGCTGGAATTTCTCAATCAGTTGGACTGATATACAATCAAAAATAACCTCATATCCAGTTAGAGTAATCTCTTAATATAAATATCATAAAATTTCGACTTCAGGTTCCAATATTGTAGAGAATGAAAAGACAAATTTCGGTCAAAAAACGATGTCTCTACGGATGCCTTTAGTATCCATAAGAAGTCACTTTGAATGATCCTGACTCGTATTTCAATAATCAGTAAAACTATCAGAGAATAACTTCGAAACTCCATTCAGATTTTATTTTCAAATAAGAACAGGAAAAAATTACTGTCAACCCAGATGGTTCAGTTTTATGACATCAGCTGATCATGATGTGGGATATACTTTCTTAAGCTTTGTCGATGAGTGAAAGGCTCTTCAAGTAAAGTACATACTTTGGTAAAAAGGTTGTCTATACAGATCCCTTTGGTATCCATAAGAAATTAGTTTAAATGATCCCGGTTCGCCTTTGAATAATCAGTAAGACTGTCTGACAATGATTATGTAACTCCCTTTTAGCTGGTTTTGGCTTTCTAATAGAGACAGAGAAGCTGATTCAGTTTTATGACCTCAGAGGATAATGTGAAAGTCTTTTTTTTTTTTGAACATTATGATTCAGTGAAAAGTTGTTTACATAACACTGAAACGTTCTATTCTTGAACTGATGTTTAGTTTGAAATCGAAAAACTGTTATAATTTTTCATATTTCTTCAAGTAGTTTTAGTCAGTTTAAAAACATGAAAAGGAACTGTACTTGCAGATAACTTAGATAGCTACCACAACTTTCTCATGCTGAAACTCGGTGACTTTACTTTGTCCTTTGTTGATTTAGCATACGCGGGAAACGTGTGTGAAAATACGTCCAGTGAGAAAACGATGGTGATGCCCATTTACACTAATATTGACCTAAGTCAATCATTGAAACATTTCTATCCTCGTGAAGACAGCGTATGCATGTGGACTCAAGTTTAATTTACTGGGCACCCTCCATGTGAGGTGAGTCGAGGGTTGAGGGGGTGTTCTCTCTTGAAAAAGGAAAGAAGTATAACATTTTCAAGTAAGACAGAAAAATGTTTCTTGTGATATCATAACAACTATATTAAGCAATTATTTTTCCAGCTTATTATGGAATGTGTTGTTCTCTTTTGATGTAATATATGGAGACTTGATATTCTTTAAGTTGTCGTTTGAAACTTAGATTTTAATATATTGGTAATTTGATAAAGATAAGTACTAAGAAATATGATGCAAGAATGATAATATTAACACGAAATAAGTGAATGGACGCAGAGCAAGTAACTGTAGTATCTCCAAGTTTTTACAATAAAAATACAGAAAATATAATCATAATATATGAATAATAAATGTATAAATTACATGTAATTCTAATGATCGACGGTTTCTTAGACTGTCCATGGTATCAATTACAAATGGCGGCTAATTTTTCAGACTGGAATTATTTTATTCCTGGGTTCTCCTGCAATAGAAAGCCAAATGACGAGTCGTTTATGAAAACCTAACAATTGCCTCCAAAAAAATTCTAAGATAGCACTTATATCTTGTATATAAAAATAAGGAAATTAATACTTACTTATTGAAGGCCAATTTAATTTCTAGACATTATGAAAATGTGCTCCTTTTACGAAATTTTATGGGGTCTACGACAAGCTCAAACTTAATTGAAAATACGTTGGAGCAACAAAATGGCAACTTGAGAATGGAGCTAATGAGAGAAATCGAAAGCGCTGGCATTTGTCCGATTTTTCCTTTTCATGGCAAAGGGTATACACACGGCGCTTCCTACACTGTTTTTTGTCCTAAAGTTAATTCAGAGATACATTCAAGCTAAAACGGGAGTGTGCCAGATCGGATGCTGCAGGTTTTCTCTTACCTACAAAGATCTTAATTCGCTCCTCTTTTAGATTTATTACCGACAGAGGGGCATTGTATGACGTCACTCATTTATCAATATGTCGTGCGGGCGAATACACGTCAAATTTACCTGTTGTTACAACTCATACTCCGCCGCCGAGAAATCGAAGATTATACCGAGTAACAAGAGAAGATAGTACCAACAATACTGAAGGCTATAAGGAATGAGTTAAGATTTAAGATGTATGTACACAACAAACAGAGACTACTTAGGGGTAACTCCAACCTGTAACAACAGGAGATGTGTAAAGTATAAAGGACATATGCGAACATGTACAGATTAGTGAACACTGAATTACAGAAATGTCAAAATATACCGTTTCAGGGGTAGCGTGAAATATAACAACATAGCCTATAGAAGAAAAAAGGGAACACACCACACTGTAGGAAAATAAAGATTAATGATTGAGTACATACGGTATATTTACTCATGCACTGAGTGCTTGAGTGGAAATTCCGTCAACATTTACATAATGTGAGCCCATGAAGACTGAAAACAAATTTCAATAAACACAAAATACAGTAAATGAGTCCGGTTGACATATGGCCTGTCAAGGAAAAACAAGTAGAAAGTATATAGGTGATTAAGTTCTTTAAAGTGAGCACATATCAACAAAAATTACAGTGAAGAACAAATCACCGGCATCGAACACACAAAGAAAGAGCAGATAGTAAATATATCAGCATACATCATGCTAAATAGGGTCAAGATGAGTTAAAGTAAAAATATTCCACAAAAATGATAGGTGACAGACATACCACAACATACACCAAATAGTGAATTAACAGACGATGCTCATATCCGACGCAGTACAATCAGTAGTATTCAAAAATAATGCAACATCGTCCTTGAAACATAAAAATGGAAGTCGACATGGTTATGAGTGAGCGAGCCCCCCCCCCACCCCCACCCACGGTTTAATTTTCTAATTCAGGTAGGACAGAACAGAGGTTACTATGAACAGAGAGGTCAACGACATTTAAGAGCATATATAAATACACATACCCTTGAACAGAAATAAACCTGTGGCTTCGTTTATATGCAAAACAAACTGACTACTTAAAATTCAATAATACATTCATAGAAACTGTGGGGCTGCTCGCTCTTAGACCCGTCTGCACCACAGTAAATCGGCCTCATAGTTAGCATGATAAAACAGCTAGCCCTGAAGTTGTTCAAAAGTAATTTCCCAGAGGTTCTTGAACTGCCACACTTCCACGTCAGGAACTGACCAAGTCCACATTGAGATCACTGAAGAGAAATGTGTCAGTAACGACGATTAATCCAACCATGGGTCTTGAGGATGGTAATGAGTCTTGAGAAAACATGACACCATACAATCAACACATACAATTTGGGAGGTGGTGGTGGGGGGGGGGGGGCATGAAGCGTTGGTATGTTTTACAGGTGAACTAATGAAAACGAATGCAGACTTTTGTGCTGTTGTGCTTAACTCGACAGGGACTCGAGAGCAGGAGGGAAATTAAAACCGAAAAACGGGTTGAAAAAGTTATTATTTTATTTATTGTCCCCTCTCGATCAATATGGTCAGTAAAGGTAATACTGGAAGAAAATAGAAGCACACCATTACTGGTGCGACCTTGACGATTATTACAAGAACCGCCTGACAGATGAACGTTGGTTTCCTGACACTCTCCCTGAAATGTACCCAAAGTTGCATTGACACAAACAAGAAACGAAGAAAGTCAAGAAGCAGGAGGAGTTAGAAAAGAAGGAGGTGGAGTTAGAAAAGAATGAGGAGAGGGTGGTGGGGACTGGAGAGGAGGGGAACCAGAGAGGAGGTAAGAAGAGAGAAGAGGACTGATTAAAAAAAGATACTTTTCATGTTGGTTACAGGAGATCATAGGAAGGACAGAGAAGAGGGAGAACAAAGGAGCTGAGAGAAGATGTGAGAAGGAAGAGAGAGAAGTGGAGGAGGGGTGAGAGGAAAATAGGATGAAATAGAGAAAGGGAGAGAGAATAGGGAGCAGAGAGTAGGATGAAATAGAGAAGTGAATAGAGAGTAATGAGCATAAAGAAGCATGCAGACAAGTGAATGAGTCTGGTTTAGTTGTGAAGTTTGCACTTATGTGCAGTTGAAATAAGATCCCCAGATGTAGAATGTCACTAGCATTCCCAAAAGAATGTTACTAGGTGCACATGGAACATGGAATTACGGTAACGACTAACAAAAGGAAAATTAAAAAGGAATAACGAATCAACACTGACAGAGAAAGTGCTTCTGGTGTTACAAAGAATGCTAAAAGCCATTAGGAACAGTGCCTCTGACATCTTAACAGATTCAGTCTCCTTGATTTGTGTTTGCAATTCCTAGTTCTGAAATGTGACAGTAGGAGAGAGGGGGGGGGGGGGGGGGGTGGGAGAGACTTTCATGCACCTTTTCATTAATCACATAGGTTATTAGTCCTCTCATCATCATTTTCACCTCTGGCATGTTCCACTGTGCTATACATCCTTCTTCATGTAACATCCAGAAACATACATGTTGTTACCTTGCATTAATGTTTTACATGTTTTGGGCTGTCAACTATAACAGCAGTGAAAACTGGTAAGAGTATATCCTGAAGTACCCCAGGGAACTCTGCTTCACAAGTAAAGCATGTTTTCATGCAATTCAGGATTTCCACACTCTATTTACTCTCTATCTCTCAATCGCTCACTTTCTTTCTCTCTCATTTAGAAAGAGAGTCTACATTTGACGGAGATCAACCAGGCCTTACGGTACAGGTCTGACTTTAAAAACAAAAAAGAATGTTAAAAGTGTAAGAAACTAATGGCAAATAAAGTAATAAAACAAAGAACACAGAAACAGGGCACCATGTTTTAGATCACAGTAAAGATGTGGTACCATTGATCATATGAGGTCCACCTAAAATGACTCAAGAGACCAAGGGCTCCACATTTGAAAAGAATGGCAAGGATAATTTGAGCATATACACATTGCTTTCAGCTAGACATGATCAACTTGAGGAGATTTGGAACAAATCACTGATATTTTGTGTCAATAATGAAGAGTCAATTCTGATTGAACAGAAGCAACAAGGTGCAAAAGTTGTGCCAAGGCACATGGCAAGCAATGTAGAATGTTTTGAAACCTCATACCCCCCATCTCCCTTGTGCAGAATCTCAACCAGCCGAGTAGGATCATGTGTTGACTCATTACTGTATAAACTTGCAAGTCTAAACCTTTGCTTGTCTAATAAATTCTCCTTGTTAATCATCAAACCTGTCACATGTACTGCTACATGTTGCAAAGAGTGAAGAAACGAAAAGAAATGGGAGCTCTCAACAGCCAATATTGAAGGACTGTGAACGGAACCCTCCCTCAAATGGCGTATTCCCAGATATCGCAAAGTTGTGAAATCATTTCAACTTCCTCAGAGGGTATCTCAGTGGAATTAATGCAAGGATGCAGTTAAGACAGGTGAAGTTGATACAACACAGATTAACACTGTAAGGAATATGAGGGAATATTTCAATGACAAGTGGAGGGGTTCTTAAATGAAAGAGAATAAGTTTTCACTATTGGCATTTCAAACCCCATGCCAATATATTGTTGCTTACTCAAGCTATTGCTGTTTGAAGGAAGACTTCCGTGGTCAAGAAAGATTCCCAGTTGCCTCAAGGTTACAGAAATGTCAGGTAACAATAGCAAATTATTGCAAGAAATCTTTCTTGTTTCTTTAAAATTGAAGCACTTATTTAACCTTAAAATTTGACATCAGAGAAAAGTTTCATTGGGCATAGTGTAGATTTACCTCAAAATGTTGTGAAAGTAAAGGTCACATCTATCTAACTATTGTAATGTTTCTTTTAAAGACAGTCAAGATAATAAAGAAATACAAAGGTTTTTCAAGTAGGTTGTACCAGTGTGACATTAAAGATTTTCCATAATGCATTGTACCACTTTGAAAAGTATTCCATTAAACATTCATAACTTTCAAATGGAACTTGGTATTGAGATATGGGTTTCAACAATACAGAGAGAAAAATATTCCAGATATTCTGGAATATCAACTTTCTACAGTGGATAGTCATTTCAAGTGACTCTGGAATTTTTTTTTTTTATAAATACCTAGTCTATAAATTTCATTTAATTTCATGGCATTAAGAAATGAAGGACATGAATGGCTCATACCAGTCTCTGTTTGAGTGATTTGTTCTGCAGAAAATACCGAGTTATCAATATGACAGGGTTTATCAAATAGATAGAGGAAGGGCAGTAATGAGATGGAGGACTGATTACAACGACATAGACGTTAAACTACCTCTTCTCTCCTTTGGTTGCACATGTTCCTTTCGGAAAGAGTACCGATGTAAGACAATGAAAACAATACCATTTGATTCTCTCAAGAGATGAACAGATCAAGTCAAGTCTGACCATCAAAACTTCAGGAAATATGACCTCCATTTTATAGCATGAGTATCAGAGACATACTGTAGAAGTCCACTAATAGACACATTTTAGTAAGTTAATACAGTCCTTCAGATACAACACTTATATCAGACAATTAATATTTAATACATGTTACACCTGACATACCAAACATGGTTACCAACTCTTTCACTCAGAGGCAGGTACTCTCCACCCATGACAGTCAGTCTGCTGCACAAGAAGGAGGACTTCAGTTAGGCTACCAGTGCCTTGTGACAATGATATTTTACTTTTCACATTAATATAACACGCTGTGTACTTTGCATACAGGCATGACAATGAAGTGGTCTCAGTAGCATATATGCTGACAGTTGTATATATGGTTTTATCACACATACAGTGAACAATAATGGAACTTTAGATCAAGGTAGCAATTTTAAGAGGGCATAATGACATGATCGGTTGGGTACCTGGGTAACCAATGCCAAAACTTCTTTACGACATCAAATGCTCACCCCCTGCAAAAAAAAAAAAAGACTGCTTATTCTCTATATGTTCAATACAAATGTATTCATATATTTCATGTGTTAAACACACACATACGTAACATCACTAGTACATGTGCAAACTTGTAGTCCTATCCTTCTTCATTAGTTCTTCTAATCAAACCAAGTTTTTGTCCCCCCCCCCCAAGGATCCTTGGAAGAGATATCTCTGTAAATCTTTATTGATCGGATCAGATAGATCGTAATAACCCCTCAGGTCGGTCTGTTTCCCACGTCCAAGAAATACAAAGGATCCAGAAGGTAAAATGTTCTGATTTGAGATGACAGATTTATGATTGGTATATTTGACTGTACTACATTGCCATACATACTCTAGCTTGAAAGAACATTTTTGATTTGAAAAGGTTTCATGTCATCTACCTGTAGACAATCTCACATCCGGTGAAATACTGAAAATCATCTGCATGTATATGATGCTCTCATAAAAGTGAAAAGCAAAAAAACTTAAAGTTAGAAAAATACATCACTCATAACTATTAGTGTATTTGTAACAAAACAACCTTTCATCAACAAATTTGATGTTTGACTTCTTTGTTTCTTGGATTAAATCTGACGTTACACTGAGAGCAGTGAAATATGGTCTTGATGTTGCAACCAATCAGACTCCTTGATTAGTTTGGTTCTCTGTCACTTTGGCTGTAATCTGATCATGCAGAGTGCGTCTCACATATTTACACTCCTCTCTCCAGGCTTTTCTCCTTCTTCTTTGGGAACGCTCTTGTCAAATGGATATCACTGTCTGTGAAAAGGCGAAGTGGTATTCGCTGTGACCGGGTCGTTTTTTCCTTTGCTCTGTAATCCCACTCACTTTTGACAAATTCTGTGATCGAGGGACAGAGCACGTCACTGAGGGTTGATGCCTGCTGGCAGCTGGAAATTTTGCATCCAGGAAAGAAACTTTCTGAATTCACAAATTATTCGGGACCAAGGCACATTACTAAGTGTAGAATAGTCATCTTAACACTAGGTTTGTCACCAAGCGTCGATGTTCTCTGACATGTCTGTGGCGAGGTAGTTGCCCTTCACATTCCAGACCTTGTAACATGTTGATAGAAACTCTCGGACTGGAAAAGATGAAGAGAAAAACAGAAAGTATTACTCAGTGATAAAACACACCTCAACCTAAGAGAGTTGGATGGACTCAAAATGCCCCCTTCTTTTCTTTGAGATGCCTCATCACTGTCAAAGAGGTGCCAAGTACATGAGAAAGTGATATCTTCTGGGAGGAAACCACTGGGCTGAGCTGACAATGAAAGAGACATGTAAGGATTCTGATGGGGACAGCATTGCTTCTTCTCGAAGTGTCTTCGTTGGTAATGAAACACTTGCATCCTGCGGTTTCTCTACACGTTTTACCTCATGTGACATTGGCCCCTTTGTTACATACAAAATCCTATGTAACCACTGTGCACTTGGGTTCCATGAGGTGATTGTAATGTGCCATCTATGAATAACTTTGAAAGTCCCCCATGGTAATGAGAGCAAGCATATATACAACACTGTTATTTCTTTCAGCTTGAGTTCATTGATTATTCCTTTCTTTTCTTTTCTTTTTCCAGCCCCTTAGCATTGACATGCACTGGACATATGTCTTCATAATTTTTGTGAATACATGTGTGAGTAATAGCAAATAATATGCAACTGCAGAACTCAAAAGCAGTTCAAAGACTTTGCTTAATAATTGATGTAAGTGTTTGTAATGTACATTACTTGTGGCATTCATGTACATTACTTGCAATTTTAGGATCCACTTACAGTAAGTATTAAATCACTTTATTCCTAAGAGGTGCTCCTTGTATCTTTAATCAGTAACCAAAATGGCAAACCAGGCCACATATATAGTAAGAAGTACTGAAGAGAATGACATTGAGTCACTCAGAATGAAGCCACACATTAACTATTGGTATGGCAAGAGGGTGACAGTATAAGTATCACATTATCATATATCCAACACTGCGTCAAAATTGCTTGCAATTTTAATATAGCTTGGTGAAATGTGTGTCCACATACCCAAACAATAAGTAGTTTTTCAAGCTGTTTTTGGAACAAGTTATGTGTAGTAATTAATTCAGATTTTAAGGCTCACTGTTGGCAAGGCTTAAGCCAGAATTTCAGATCAGGGAGTTCACAGAAACACAACACAGGGAGGAGATATCCCTCCATTGCCCAAGAAAAAAAAATCACTTTTGACCCTTCTTGGATGCAAAATGGTTAAAAATTTGACTCCTTTAGCATCTGCATGCATGACCCTAGAATAAAGGTCATTGTACTGGAGACCTAATAGACATTCTGTCAAAAATTAGGGACACAATTAAAAATAAGGAATTCACAGGGAAGTCAATAAGAAATATCCTACAAGGGCTATCAGTTTCCCCAAAAAGTGAAAAGGCCCTGTGAATGTATTCATTATGCCCTTTTGTCATTTACAAGGGCACTTTTCTGATACCTGTGAAAAAAAATAATAATAAGTACAAGACAATGAGTGTGGTTCAAGAACCATTATCACTGTTGAGCAGATTCATGGCAAGTGATTATGGTCTTTAGTTAAGATAAGATTAGCTTGTTGTATTAGGCACTCTGCAATGCACGAAGACAACATTCTACTTTTCTACCATTTCTATGGCTACAGAATATACACACTAAATTTAGTTCAGGCGAGTCAAAATTCCTCATGATACCATTTCATATTTACTAGAAGTATGGGCTATGACCTCTGCTGAACTATCACCTCTGTTGATTACAGATCACCTTGAGATGCATAAAAATCAGGGAACAGCACTGACCACTACAACACCTATGACTCCAAAAGTGATGACGCTAATGACTTTAACGCTGACAAGCTCAAAATGATGACTCAAACACAGGTGACTGTAACACTGACGACTCTAACACTGAAGACTCCAAAGCTGATCACACTAACACTGACAGCTCTGACATTGATGACTCTAACACTGGCAACTACAACACTAATGACTCTAACATTGAGGATTTAAACACTGATGACTACAGCAGAAACAATGATGTCTCTAACATTGACAAGTATAACACTAAGGACTTGAACATTAATGAGGACTTGAAAATTAATGACTACAGCATTAACAATGATATCTCTAAAACTGATAACTATAACACTAATGACTCTTACATTGAGAACTTACACATTGAAAACACTGTAAACACTAATGACTCCAACATCGTTAACTACAAAACTGATAACACTAACACTGATGATACTTTTAACACTGATGACTCATCACTGACCACTCCTTTTGGTGTTGTGAGATAAAACAGTTCGACTCCATTCCCAGAGTGAGGGACAAATATCCAATGTAGCCAACCTCACTAACTCATTTTGTGGGTTTCTGAGAAGTTGACACTTCTGGAGCAGATCAACCCAATAGGGTACCAGATAGTAAATCTTTGATCCAACATACATAAATCACAGAGAGCTGATAGCCTAAGGGCAATAAATTAATGCTGCCCTCACTGGAAATGAATCAGCCAGAGCTACTCACATGTTTAAACAGTGCTACGTTGGTATGCCTCATCATTACCAGGTCATTAACCTACATGTGAAGTATATGGAGACTGCAAAACTATTTTATTCTTCGCAGAATCGAGGGATTCGAGGGATTCTCAATTTAATTCTGAACCAAGGATAATGTACATGTTAATCTTCAAAGTTACTTTTCTTAAAGTTACCTAAAACAATGCATGCTACAAATTCTTGGTCAGCTGATCTGTCTGTGGGAGATAGAATAGAACCAATAATGTCCAGATATCTTCTTTGTATTGAAATTCTTTAAGTTGAGATTTGTATTTTAGCATGTTAAATTCTGATAATTCTCTATTATTCAGTTCAAGTCAAACTCTATCTTTATCATCATTACTCTTAGGGGTGGGGGTAGTCCTCAGGCACTATTCAAAAACAATGATATGACTCTTTTCTTCAAGTTCTCAGTCAGATGCTTTCTTTCTTTTTATTAAAAAAACAAGTACATGACAGCTATTTTGGGGTGTGTATAGTGGAATGTTGACAAAAGACATTCTTGGATTTCTTTTGAACTTTTCTTCATGAATCTCAAAACATTTAGTTCAGTCGTAGCAAAAAAAAACATCCCATATTTCTTTCACACTTGCTCCATATGGGTGGACAATAGAAAACTTTCAGATCCAACAGAGGTTTAGTGAACTCTCTGACAGTTTTACCTAAACTTCTGCCAGTTTCATCTGAATAAAAACTGGGCTTTATTACACACTTTATTTGTCCTTGTAGAGTCCTTACCCCTAGGGACATGTTCTAAAAAGCTTCCTTCCTTTCTGGCCGAGTTATGTCGACTAGAATGTCCAGTTTTGAACCAAATATCGAGATCGTGTTTTAAGACGCCATAATTCAATGGAGCATTTCCACAAAATAGGTTACACTGAGTTTCCATAAAAGTTGATCAAAAAAGAATACAACTTAAAGCCAGTGACTTTTACGGGGCCTAGCTTGGTTAGTGCAATGTGGTAGGTTTTGGTTCAATTGGCCCATTTTCCAGCCTAGTAACTTAAATTTATTCAGCACTGCATTCACCTGTTGGAGGGTATCTTACTCTAATTACCAACACCTCGTTCACTGATACCATCAAAAGTGTGGCAATGCATTCCAAGCACATGCCTTCAAATGGAGGGTAATAAGTCCATGTGTTACATTAAGTTACCCATTTTCATTTCCATTTATTAGGTATTACTTTCCCTCAAGAGCATTAGAAAGAAACCTAGGACACACACATACACACACACATACACACACACATACAAAAGGGAAAGGTTCATAATTTTGGTTTTTGTAACACTAGTTGAAATGATACTGGCAACAAGTTAACAAAGCATTGTTCAAGACTGCCTCACCCTCTCCCTCAGACAAAATAACAGCAAAGGAATTACAAAAAAGAAATATCAAGCATTCATACTTTGCGCACCTTTTGTGTACTACGGTACATTCAAATCAACTTCTAAGCATCTTACAAAACTAACCCAGCACTGAGTGACTCAGCAAAGGTTCAAGTTCACTGCTGTCATTTGTAACATTAGCTTTCGCATTTTGTGGTGTTTAACTTGTCTTTTACTTTTTGGTTTTGACACAAGACTGAAATCTGATCAAATCTAGAATAACTGGAACGCTCTTTTCAACTGAGAACCAAATCAAAAAGACAAACAGATATAAAAAAAGCAAAGTCTGCTAATTATGGACAGTGTTGTAAATTAAACCCCAAAAGCCTGATGTCAGGAAGCGCATCCAGTTGGAATGAGCCGTGATTATGACGCTCAAACTGAGTTGCTATACCATTCCATTAATGATAACTCAACCCATGTGACATTACTTACTAATTGGGAAAGACTCGCAGCTGTTGCGATGTGAGAATTAATTTTGTGACACTTCTGTCCTACTTAAAAAACATTTCATAAATAATCAGACTTCCAGTGCTTGGAGACATTGCAGAAGCAGAGCTCATGTGAATGTTGTTCTCAATGTATCTCTAATACCAGATTTTAATAATTTCTGTTTAAATTTTAAAATTTAGGGATTTACATACCTCTAGGACTCAACATAAGTTGCTGATAAAACACATAGAAAATTATGCTGACATTTGAACAAAGATTATGTTGCCTAAGTTAAAGCTGTAGGAGCTCGACCTATTCACACCATAATACAATGTAAAGTTCTACCGCTATGCATGCCTGTGAGAAGCCCAAAATGGACTCAATAGGCCAAAATTAAAACAAGGCATAATTTTACTGTTTTTCCTAACATGTTAATCCCCATTCTTGTATTCTAAGTGCAATTGAAATTCACACAAACTGGTAAAGCAAAGGACAGCTTGTAAAATAATCAGAACAACGCTCATGGTACCGCCACTGGGAGTCACGTTATCAGATAGGATTGAAAGAACTGGCACTGACTGCAAAAAACAAATGAATGAAAGAGATGCATACAGCACAGGGGCAAGAAGTGCCTCTGGTACCCCACTCCAGAAAGAAGAAGGGCACAGGAAAAAAAATCCTGAAGCAAATCATGTGAAGAATGTCATTTGTTTTATCAGATATGTGAAGACATTCATACATTCAGTATGAATAAGTTTAAAATGATAATAGACAATAGATAGTATTGGGTTAGGTACATGCAATCTTCCATGTCGTTTACAAAAACTGGAAGATGTTTTTACTATTAAGTGTTAATTACATGGAGTTAACAATCCTCTCCCCACACCAACTCTCCTCTTTTTGTTTTTATCTTTACAAGAGGTTTACTTTTATAATACTTCAAACACATACAATATCATGGCTTTAGTAATTGGTTATTAAGAAACATTTACATAGAGGAAAATGTACACAATATGATGCTAGATGGTGATAAACTAGCTGATGGTACCCATGGGAGTGAGGGACTTATCCCCTTCTGCCCATACCATTATTAATTAGCCATTTCAAATTTTAGAAGTCCAAGAAAAGTCTGGAAAAGTTCATTTCCCCATCTTAAGCAGCTTTGCAATGATTGTTGCTTCGAATTTCCATCCATTTAAACTTCCAGTGGCAAAAGTTTTGACACAAATACATTACAAAATCAAATTCATTTTCAAGTCACTGATATCTAAACTGAAATAGTATGGTCAGAAAGCTAGAGCTTTTCAATTCCCCCCCCCCCCCCTCCCATATTACATCCATTTCAAATTTGAGCTTCCATAAATATATATCATCTAAATGCTTCCTCCATTCAAAACATGGAGCTCCCCAAGTAACTTTGAACATTTAGTACCAGAACATGTTTCCAATAACACACTAAACAAAAAAATAATAACTTCAGGTGAAATGTGATTGTCAAGTGATGATCTCTTCATCAGCAACAGTGCCCTTAAAGGTGATTAGTTTCTTCGCCCTAAATTACAACTATGTGCAATAAGCTAGGCAGTTCCCACCGCTCCCACTATCTCTATTTGACAAAATACAACAGAACTTTCTACATACTCAGCCTTAAACTTACTGAATGCTACATGTTAGTATAGTATGATGAAAAAGCTTACTATCATTGTTTTGTTGCTATAGCTACAAGAAATTTTACTCAGACAATTGAAGATTTCTTGCAGAACCTCTTTGAATTGTTCTCATACACTGCAATAGTAAACTTAAAAGGTTATTGGTATATATTATACATTCTTGTTGGCTATTACATATTCTTAGGTTGAAAAACCGAGGTCCTACAGATTAGCTAAGTGGCTGCATATTGGGTAGCTTTCCCTTTAACAATCTAGACACATATTGTTCTGGATAACGTTTCAGTTTTGTCCTCCCTGAGTGATAGCCTACTGTATTTACAAGTAATATAATCTACACTGAAATCTAATGTATTAGTCACAAATGCTGGTATTTTATATTATGAAAGTTATCTTCTTAATAAGTAACTGATTTCAAATACTTCACATCGACCAGAATAGACCACACACTTACAATTTATGCTACAAACCTAGCCAGGTTTCTCAATATGCTTGTATACACATGATCGCTCGAGCATCGAGAAACCCAGTGTATATCAATTTGTTGAACATGAGGGTCATTTAACATTTATATTGGACACCAATGGGAACTTTCCTATCACTTGCATTCTATAATTAGAGGAACATGTAACGGATCTTGATCTTGCATCACTGATACTGCTGAGGAATTCTTCTATCGCTCGACACTCTGAACGTGACCGAGATGAACTTTGGATATACAGCTGCTTGCTGTCAATAAACAGATAGATTTTTCATTAATCTGAAAGTAAAAGCAAACGTTCTATCATCGTCTGCAGCAATTTCAGGAAATCCTGGGAAATGAATCACTTGCCATGACATACTAACTGAAGTACCTGCAAGAGTGGCGAATATAAAGACAGACCATCCTGCCCCACCTGCACTGAAGGAAAAATATTGAGACCATAATCAACAATTGCAAGAGCAGTTAATCTGTCAACTTTAGTGAAAGGTTCAACTTCACATGCTATTTACCAGAAGTGTAAATTGGACTTATACAACTGATGGCAGTATTCCACTTAACTGAAAACCACTTCTATTTCTCACATCTCAAAGAAAGATGAGTCTTGACTGTGTTGTCCAAACCAGCAATCTGAAAGACTTTCTAGTCACCAATTTACCACAGTATACTTCAATTACCACTTCAGAACTTTAGTCAACACTCTCACTGTTGTGTGATTACAATTTTTTGGTATGTTCCTTTGAACCCTTTGTTTACAACCTTTCACATCTTTCTTTTTCATGTGATGGGTACTGCTGTTTTGCTACCAGGTATGCTATCTGGCAAACTTTGCTTTCATATGAATTATATCACTGTCTAAATTCCTAAAGGAGTGAAAATTGCTACAGAGCGAAGGGGTGAGGTAGGACTGTGAAGACATGGAAAAGACTGACATAAACATTCCAACTTGGCTATGACACCAGAACCAAATGAGAGTAAAGGACAAACCAACAGCACAAACATTCATTGTTGAAATCAGTATAAGTTGATGACTGTAATTTAAAAATTAAAGGACACAACTTTAAAGTAACTGGCAGTTCAAATATGTTCCAATATTGTTCTCACTAGGCCAAAATGACATGTGTAGAACAAGAATTACTGGTTGGATGTGTTCCAATGTCCAAAGTTCCTGCTCTTGGTTACTAACAAGCCAATAGCAAAAGGGGTGCAGCTTGGCTGTGTAGAAATAGCAATATGTGTTGATTCTCCTTTGAAAACCCTTGAACCCTTTTTTTGTGACCTATTTGGTTGGGCTCACAGTTGACTAAGAAGCCATTGCTGAAAATCATTTCTGCACAGTATAGAAACACATAGTGTTCATTTAAACATGGTCACTTGACTGACAAGAGGCACAGTTACTGCTTCTGTAGCTCTGAACAAATGCAACAAACTGTAGGTTTTCTTTTGTGGAGTAAAAGAAGGGGAAAAAAAATATGTGGCCACATGCATAGCGACAGACTCTCAACCTTTGCATTTTGTTTCCAGTAACTTTGACAATTTGAGCCAGGGTGAACTGCAAAGGGTTATGATTGAACATGTTAATGTTACATCAATGTTAGCAGTGGGGAACAGTGAAAAATTATGTTTTATTTACAGGCTTGGCTTAGCTGGTGATTCACCTTTATTAGACTATTACAAATACCTCAGCTGGGTCAATGTTAGGCTAGGATATCAATATGCACAAGCAGAGGCTTTATCAGCTGTGATTGCATAGAAACAGTCGCTATAGGTAACCACCAAGTGATGCCATAAATTTAATTGTAAGTAACAGGAAATTGTTTGAACAAACAATAGTTCCCTAGCTATAATGATGTCATGTTAAGCCTGGTGATTTGTTTCTTGATCAATTTATTACACCATGCTCACCCAGCCACATTGTTTCCAGGTATTCATACAGTACCACGGAAAATAAAGCGAAGCATGTGTCTACAAACATGACAAACTACCTAACCCATCTTTGTTCTGAAGTTCCATTAATATGTATTATCTTCTGCCAGTGCAAAACAATCATAACAATTAAAACAAGAATACTGTACCAATTGTGTGATTGTTCTATGTCTATGTCGTCCAGCTAAGCTGCTCAGGCTTTTGAGAACTATTTAAAGTTGATCCCTTTTGTCAACCAGTACAGTAGATCATCAAGCATCAACTGTATTGCAAAGGCAAATATATGTTGCAAGACAGAGGTGAACTAAGTCCACGCTCTAGCAGTTTTAGTTCTTGCCCTTTCTTCCCTGCACAATTCCATGACTTTCCATGACTGTTACGGCATGCATTTCATGACTCCTCATGACTGCATCTGCCATATCACATTTTACAATTTTAGGGGCAATAACTATGTTTCGACTAAGTGGATCATATCATGATTTTTTCATCAATTATGAAATTCCATGACTTTCCAAGTCTTTACAACAAACTAACACTTTTCCATGACTTTCAAAGACTGGATAATTCCAAAGTAAAATTCCATGACTTTCCAGGTTTTCCATGAACTGTGCAATCCATGATTTTAGCTTTCACTACACATACACATTCAGCCATGATGAGCTCGGGAACTTTGATACTGACTTTTAGTTAAGCATATAATATGTACACATGAATCAAATAATTCAGTTGAAGGTGTAAATGACCACACCTCTGTAACATTTACAAGCTGCTGTGGCCACAAGATTGAGCAAGTAGGAATAAGAAACTAAATAGCAAATACATAAGACAGTAATGGGTTAGACAAACACTTCACTGTCAACTCAAAACAATGTAATGAACTAGAGAGCCAAAACGCTTTGTGATTCCTTGCCACATGGCTATATTATCACAAACATGAATTCATACTACAAGTATAAGATCAATTACAGTTATTCTTGCTTTTTACCTTCTCCTAATCAGCGAGAGAGGATGGGCGTTCTTTTACACCACTGATGCACTGAGTGCACTCTCTTGCTAAAGTCACGGGCAATACCCCACCACTGTTACGCTCTGTTTGCTGAACCCACACTACACTAACACTGCTACAGTCAGCAATAATCCAACTATTTGTCACCAGTGCAGCTGTACTGCTGATAAATATATAATGGAACTTACTCACTATATGTGGCATTCTGAATGATGACATTCAACAGTAACTGGTTCATACATCCATTCAAACATGTATCCCAAACACTCCAGCATCAATTTTATGCAACAGGTAAAAATGACTCATTTTGCACAATCTGCCCATATTTTTACTCATGGTCAACATTTTTCAAGTTTTAAAGAAAACAATCTTAAATGTTTCCTGAAGGTTCTACACACTGCTCCTATCCTATCCTTCCAATGCACACACCAAGTATGAGGTCAATCATGCTTACCCTTCTGGAGATACTGCGTTTACAAGGTTTCACAGTTTGACCTCTGGTGACCTCAATTACCTTTGATCTCCACCACAAACAATAGGGATCATCTACTCGATATGACCAATCCACATACGAAATATTAGATCAGTCATGGTTACTGTTCTTGAGATAATCATGTTTACAAGGTTTTGGCATTTTGACCTCTGGTGACCTCATGTGACCTTTGACATCTACCAAAATCAATAGGGATCATCTACTCAGTATGATCAACCCACACACCCAAGTATGAGATCAGTCATGGTTACGCTTCTTGAGATACTGTGTTTACAAGAAGTGTCACATACACGCATACACACACACACGACATCACCATCGCATAGATTCCCTCTGCCTTCGGCGAGCAATCAAAAAGGTTGCTTTGATTCGGTTCTTTCTGCATGTATCTGCAGTATGACTAGAGCAGAGAAACTGTGCTATGACTCTCCTTTCTACTTTCCATGAAAAGTGAAAACTCAAGAACATAAACATCTGCCACTTTTTCTCAATTCAATATTCTTTTTCATATCATGTAAGTTTCACTACTAGAAGTTATCATATGTGCCCACTTGAAAGTCTATTATCATTTTCTTGAGTATGGTAAATACATATTTCTTTTGTGTTTACACAGGCTAAGAACTCTTCGGGAATTGTGAGAGCCCTGTGGGCATGTCTGAGAGGTTTACAACATATTGCAGGTTACATCAAACATTGCCTGAAGTATGACTAGATGATAAAGAATATGAAATATGGAAAAAGGGTATGCTGTTTTTAATTGGAACAAGAATACAGTGGAACATTTACACTTTTGAAACCCCTTTAAAGCATTTTTGTTTTTTACTTATGACCTCAAAGGTGTTAAGAGCTTACTGAATGTTGAGAGGCAAGTATG
Source organism: Stichopus chloronotus (assembly GCA_021234535.1). NCBI lineage: Eukaryota > Metazoa > Echinodermata > Holothuroidea > Aspidochirotida > Stichopodidae > Stichopus > Stichopus chloronotus. The sequence goes on along the minus strand of CM037843.1, from coordinate 2,012,942 downwards.
AAAATTGGTGCTATTCTTCAGGATCGCACTAATCGAGACCAAACTGTATATTTTACCAGTCCTCTGGGTCAATACAAATGTCCTTTGAAAAACAAATCAGAAGCTTAAAGCCACATATTGAGCTGACACACCATTTTCATGTCGATGCAGTTTGTAGTAAACTGATGACACAAACTATCAAACTAAGGCATTTGGTTTTTTTTTTTATTTTTTTGCTTCCTTGCTTACTTGGTTCTTAAGCAAAGTTCTGCCAATTTACTTTTTTTCACATTAATCATATGAACCATTGTTTCAAATTAAAACCAATCATTGGTGTGATGTTTTTAATATAAGCAACAGTAAAAATCAATTCATTCACAGATAATCTTTGTGCATGTTGTGTTGATATTACACATGCATATAGAGCACCATTGTGCACATAAATAACCAGTAGTAAGTTAGAACTTCACAAGAATTTTCTTAAATTTCCTAAATTTGGGTATAATTGTCATGACTTTGTAATGGAAAGTACCTCCTAAGTATGTTAATCAGAAAGTTGTACTTTCTGGACTTTTATTACACCGGTTCAAACAGGAATTGGCTAGATTAAAGCTCAAACTGTCTACAGATATATTTTACAGTCATTACTGACTGTAAACTCACAGTGATGGATGCAAAATACTACTTTAACGTGCTGAAAATCCCTGTGGATATTTCTTCTTCACAACAAAAATCTCATGAAACTGATGCATATTATGAAACTAATGAATATCGTCAAACTAATGTAGTTTTGTTAAAAGGATAGTCTAGCCACAAATTTAGCTTGAATATGTTGAAGAGTAGGTTTATCCAACCTTTCTGGTGAAACTTCGATTCAGTTCCCATGTGTGGTTCTCAAGATATTACCAGTTGAAGTTACCCCCTTTTCTACCAACTGTGAACTTGAGGCAAGCAGGAGTGACATCATCTCCTCACATGGCTGAATGGTCTTTTGTTTTCTTTATTATTAAATTTATTATTTTGACCTTGAAATCAATAGGTGCTCAGATTAGGTACTGGTCATGTGATGGTCTCAAAACTCTCATAGCCATCATACATTCACATTGTGATAGCACCAATTTGAAGTATTAAATTTGGTGTAAATTTTAAAGAAAAACATAAGATGCTTTATCAATGTGGGGAGATGACATCACTCCTGCTTTCTTCAAGTCACCTGTTGGTAACAAATGTGGCAACTTCAACTGCTCATATCTCCGGAATGACCCATGGGAATTGAATGGAAGTTTCACTGTAATGGTCAAATTAACTTACTCTTCAACATATCAACACTATATTTGTGTCTAGACCATCCTTCGTAGTCCGGAAAGAAATCTTGGAAGAATTCTTACCAACAGTAACTTTGGGTTTGGCATTTGGCTGCACCTTGATAGATCGTTGATCGATAGCAGCTGAAGTGTGAGTGTAATCTAGAATCTTGAAGTATATCTGGAGCAGATAAATTACAAAACAAAATAATAGATCTATCATCATGTGTATCATAGCTGATCGTTTTTCATTCTCAAAATAAAGGTCAAAAATGTTTTAACATGTGGACACTGATCTCAATATAAGCTACTGATATATACACATACAAGCTTATGAATATTCATAATGAGACTGACAGCAGAAATTTAGTAATTTGCCCTTTGTGAGGAAGCCTTTCATGATACAATGCAGTGTGACAAGCAGAAATACTGTCAGGTTGGAGTTTCATGCCTCAAGAAGACATTTCTTGTATGATGCAACCTGACATGATAAAGCAGACACACTGCCAGGGTTAGAATTGCCATCTCCAGGAGGTATACCATCTGAGGACTGGTTGGAGGGCATTATTGAAAATTTGTAATATGAAACAATTGTGATGACAGCTCTTCAAAAATTGGTAGTTTCCCGACCAATGGGAACTGTAGAAAAAAGGGGTGGGGGGCAGCTTTTGAATCCGTGAAGCCTACTCTGGGCAAATCAATAATTTAAGCACAATGTTTACCATGGCAAAAGAGTTAAGTCCTACGCAGAATGGGTCATCTTGCCCTGGTGTTACGGTTGATTTGTTTCCAAACTTTAACTTTGCTTCAAGAGTAACTTCATGACTTTTGGAAGGGAATTTCTGACCGATTCGCCATGTTAGTGTTCTCTTATTGTTGGTGAAGACAACCTCTCCAATTGTTTGAGTGACTTCCTTGTATATGACAGGACCACTAAAATAAAAAAGCAAGATGGAGAGAACAGTTTAAGGCATTTCTTATGAAGTGAGTCTAAAATAGGTAATGTGTCACTGGCAAATCTGAGACCTGAACAAGTTTCACATTGTCCATCGAATGGTATTAATGTATATTCATAATATATACCGGAAGAAAAATCTTTGTTCATGGAAAGAAGAGATTTTTTTCACATAGATATTGTCATTTTCATTTGTTTGTGGTCCTTATCTACCAGTGATATCAAATTTACTTACAAAGTCAGCAACAGTTAATATTTTTGAGCCTATTGTCTAACGGTGATGTTAACTTTACCTCTACAGACACCAACTTTTAATATGTCTGTCTGTACCCATTGTTTATCAGAGATATTAACTTTACCTCCAAAGTCATCAAAAGTTGATATGTTTAAGCCTGCTGTCTAAAAGTGATATCAACATTCCTCCAAAAAACATCAATCATTGAATGCGACTGTGTCCCTCGCCTACACAGCAATAGCTCTACTTTATGGTAAACAGGGAGTGAGAGACAGTGGGGGAAGAGGGGGGGTGGAATAGACTCTTGGAGTATCAAGAGAGTGAAACATGCATGCATGCACTTTAAGTGTCATTTTATAAAACATGAAGTTGAGGATTCAGAAAAATGTTCGTTTAGCATGTTGCATTTCATGAATGGGAAAAGTACTACTAAAACAGTAACAGAAATTGATATACGGGAGAAATCCAGCATCACTCTTTGCAAAATTTGCTTCTCCGATCAGTTCTATCAGTAATGTGTATCATGTGTCAATTAGCACACAACATTTTGATGACCATTTTCAGCAAACAACATTAACATCACCAGTAATTTGGGTTGGTGTGAGTGTATGCATTATTTGTAGTGACTCCCTTGCCGAACAATTAGCTACAACAAAGGTGACATGACTTCACAATCCTCACTCCTTCAGTGTCTATACAACTGAAGAAATCAAGCCAGTGTTGCAACTCACCGGTTGTGAAAAGGTATTTGAACCTCACAATATTCAAACATGTTCCTTCCTTTGACGAGTTTCACCCTCATGATTATTTTCACTTCATCTTTTGACCCTGTCATCTCGTAGTATGCCCTCATGGGCAGGGAGGCAGAAGACGCCTGGCTCATCACCGTCAGAGAGGAAGTGGTGGAGTTAAGCGAGGTGACAGAGCCTCTTCTCGAGAGAGTCGGGGTCGAAGTGTTTCCAGAAGTGGAAACCTGAGTGGGACAAATTGCTGCTGTGTACTTGCATAAAACGAATCTTTCTTTGGGTGGTATAAATGTGATTGTCCGATGTCTTTCACCTATTGTTAGATGTAAAACAAAAGGAAAAAAAGACTGGACAATATGTTATTGTTAGACAGAAAACAATAAAAAGACTATATGTTACAATGACTCTTTTCCTTTAAAGCTTCATTCACTGTTTGTACTCCTCAGGGTGATAGTACAAAACATTTTGATTAAAAGGATACATTTCTATGGCAGTAGTTTATTGGGCTTTTGGTGGTTGCAATATTGTAAACAATTGTGTCTGCAATCTATCCAGGAAGGAGGATGGAAGGGGGGTGTTGTTAATGGAGGGCGACTGAGATTTGCCGAGGTTGTGAGTTTAATCCTTTTACAACGATCAATGATCTGAAAACAAACTACAAGACAAAAAGGATTTTTCAAGTTACTGTTGAAAATTTGTAAGATCCTCTAACTTTGGACCACTTTGTATCTATAGACCCATAATCAGTATTTTTATAGACAAATTAGAGGAGGGAAAACTAACCCTCAGATAACTGCCTCTGGTCACTTCAACTGATAAACCCCATGAAAAACACTATGAGCAAGAAAGTTTTCTCACAAGTCATGGGATCTGTAGTGACATTGACACACTATTCTGATCAAACAAATATCGGTCATTAAACTGACTTCATTGACTAGACATCTAACCTAATTGTAAATTGTCAAGGTATCCCATTCAGATGTAATGGTATCTTTGAAATCTTTACATTCTTAGATCAATGACCATGGATTTAAGAAATAAGTAACCATGACAACAAGTGAGAGCATTTTCATCTTTACTAATGAAAAGAATGAAATTCTCGAAACTAAACATCCATCTCCTGCCTGTTGTGTCAACTTATGTTCAGTTCATTCATTAGACATCCAGAGAAATCAGTCCATGTTCTTAATGTCTTAATGTAAGATCACATTAATAATATTCTCAATTATTCAAACTAATATTCTCAATTATTCAAACAAATTTTTCATCACCAATCTACAGAAGCTTAAAAGTGCCATCCAAATAAGAATATCTTTGCCCCGTAACTTGACAAAATGCAAAATGCCTAGATAACAAGAAAATATAGCAACAAAAAACGGAAAAATGATCAATTGTTTAGTTATGTTATTTAAACAATTAAACAATTTTCTGCAAATTGTTCAAATGACAACTTGCATATCTTGTCATTTCAACAATTTGCTGCAAAATGTCCACTTGTTTACTTTTTGACTAAGTGAGCAATTCAACAATTTTCGGCAAAATGTCCAAATGACAACTTGTCGTATCTTTTCAACTCAACAATTTTCTGCAAAATGTTGACTTGTTCACTTCTTTTCTGAATGAGCAATTAAACATTTTTCAGCAAAATGTTTAAATGACAACTTATTACATCCTGTCATTTCAACAATTTTCTGCAAAATGTTGATTTGATCATTTCCTTTTATGTGAACAATTAAACAATTTTCTGCAGAATGTTATCTTGTTCATATCTTTCTAAGTGAACAATTAATCAATTTTCTGCCAAACGTTCAAATGACAACTTATCTCATGCTGTAATTTCTATTTCTGGTTTGGGAAGAGAACAAGTGGACATTTTCCAGAAAATTGTTGAAATGAAAAGATATGATAAGTTGTCATTCGAACATTTTGCAGAAAATTGTTCAATTGCTTACTTAGTAAGAAAGTAAACAAGTCAACATTTTTCAGAAAATTGTTCAATTGTTCACTTACAAAAAAGTGAACAAGTAGACATTTTGCGAAAATTGGTAAAATGGCAAGATATGATAAGTTGTCATTCAAGCATTTTGCAGAAAATTGTTCAATTGTTCACTTAGTAAGAAAGTGAACATGTCAACATTTTGCAGCAAATTGTTCAATTGACAGGATGTGGCAAGTTGTTATAAGAACATTCTTCAAAAAAATGTTGAATTCCTCGCTAAGAAGCAAGTAAACAAGTTAACATTTTGCAGAAAAATGTTGAGTTGTTTAGATAACGCAACTGAACAAGTGATCATTTTTCTGATTTTTGATGAGATATGATCTGGTTATGTAGACATTTTGCTGAAAATTGTCAACTTATGGGGCAAAGATATACTTATCTTGATGGCACTTTTAAGCTTCCGTACCAATCTTATAAAAAGTGAACAATGCAGTAACTTGTAACTATAAAGAAGGAACAAACACCAGAGATTTGGATATGTTTAAAGTTCTTTTCATTCACCAGCAGTTCTGTTCTCATCGTCGGCAAAGGAAACGCATGAATTGACGAGGACATTCTGAAGAGGGGGTTGGTCCTTTCCGGTGACAGTGAGATGGACAGCTACCAATGGTGCTGGATGCTCTAAATCTGCCTGAAGGGAAAAATTAAAAAAAGTGCTCACAAACTTCAGTAACATGTGGACAAAGGTGGTATCACAAAGTAATTTCGTTACAAACAATTACTTCCTCTTTTGGAGTTTCATGACATGATGGTAATCACGATATGGTAACACTGGTATGGTAATACTGATCCCAAACTTACAGTGTTAATCCAAACAATGTCTTTAGCTATATGTCAACAGGCATCTCAACCTTGTAGGATTAATACTCCTTCAATCGTGCTAAAATCTCTCAGACATAGGAGAATAGAACTTTGTAGTTGCAGTTGCTGAATATGCTTCTCACACAAAAGGATGGCCAGTTCAACTATGCATAAAATGTCATAAAGGTGATGCTGAATTCCTTATTGCACCATACCATGTAGTTATTGTGTACATTATATTCCCCCCCCCCCCATATTTTTAACAAATTCAAACTGTACATGATATAGGGCTATACAGGATAACAGCATATCAGAAATGTTCTCAACTAGAGCATGCAAAATCAGCATTTTGAAGTCCTACATTTCAAGGTTACCATGAACGAGTGGTTATCATATATCTACCTTTACATGGGAGTTTTTCATCCAAATCATAGTTAAGCTCTGAATGTGACATGGCCACCCTCAAAGGCAAGCAATTACATGGCATATGGTTACAACGATATTGGTACGTAAGTTTCACTACATTAGGATAATTTGTTAACAAGTTGTGATCAGAGGCTTTGAAGAAGCCTTTCCATCTGAGGGACAACACAGATTTAAACCTGGCTCCTCAAAATACATACCTTGCAGGACACGGACCCAAATATCTGAAAGACGTCCAGAACGTCCTCTCTGTTGTAAAGCACCGCTTGGATCTGTTCTGCTACTCTGAACACTATGCTGGGTTTGCACTTGACACTCACTGGTCTCCACGCAGGAGGCTGAAAATTACAACGTGCAAATATTTAAAGGGGTATATAACTTGTACTGATGACTCAGAAGCTTGAAAGAGAGCAATCTGAATCGGCATGAAGACAGGAAAAGAATTCAATGGCCTTAAAAGGCAATAAATATGCAGAAATAAACCAATATGTCTCTGAATATTGTTGCTGAAAGACATCTGGGGAATGTCATGATAAGATCTTGCATGGAGCTTGTCCCTCAAAACCTAAGAGAGGAGACTGACTTGATTAAATGCTGTTGAATGCTTGGTATTACATATTGGGAGTGAAAGAATGAAGAACCATGCACTGGAATGTCAGAATTGCAGCCCAGGGTTATGTCAATATCAATCATTTGGACTGATCTGAATACACACTGAAACAGAAGTGCCTGTGAAATAAGCAAAAGAGATTTGATTCTTGATAAGGAGATGGTGAAAAAAAATATAAGAAATAATGACCCATTCTCTGTTGAATTTGTCACTTTTACCTTGATATCAGAGACAACATTACTGGAATCAATTTTTCCATTGATAGCATCAAACACGGTTGACGGATCGATGTCTGTCAACGTGCCAAATGGTACAGCTTGGCAGAGGTATGAATGTGCATCCACCAACTTTGGGTGGGTCTAGATCAAGGAAAGCAAAAACAAAAAAGAATTACCAGAGACGCCCTCGAAAGAGAAATTGAAATACAAAGCATTCCTATGAAACAGGTTACTCGATAAGAACTGTGCTACTAGGCTTCAACATCCACTTCATAACAAAATCATAAGTAACATGTTGATTCTTTCTAAAGGCCATAAGTACTGAGTTTCAATCCACTACTCAATGAGGGCTGAAGTTGACTTTTCTGTATACTCATTTACATCTCCAAATCATAAAATCACTCAAAAGTCATTGCAATGGAAACTTGATTTTACTTGAACACACTGTGTTCAAAACAGGCTTGGGGTAATCCTAATTGATTACGAATGACGATATTTTTAAGTAATCATAATAGATCACTTTTGTGAAAATTAAACAGTACTTGTAATTGTAATCAATTACAAAAGCAAAGTTAGCATCACTATGGTTATTTATGACAGCAATGAAGTCAAATTTATAAAAACAAAGTGCAACTTTAAAAAGTAGAAGTTGAAAAAACGAATTTTCATTTTTCATTTCAGCAGAGATTGCAGTTTAAGTTTCAGGATTTCTTGGATGCTCCTGCAGGGCAGCCTCTGTGAGTAGCAGGGGATTTAGATGCAAAATGGCACTACTTAGAGATTACCTTTTGCTCTATATGAAACAGCATTAGCCTATTTTCAACATTTTTTTCAGCTGAGCAAAGCCTTTGTAGAGGGGTAAGGGAATTTTTTCAGGTGAGCTGTAATCTTTTTCTTACTTGGCAGGTCACCCCACTAAAGTGCCCCATGGAAGAACACTGCTTTAATGTACATGGGCTCAACTGAAAAGAAGCATTACAAATCATAACAACAGATTACCTCAAACATTGTCTGTTACACTCTGTATGTCTGGTCTTTGCATAATTCGATCATTGTCTTGAGATATACACACATATATGCAAAAGACAATGTAAGCAATAAAATGCAATCATGACTGCAATCATGATTACATGTAATTGTACTTGTAATCAATTGCTTTCATTTAGCTGTAATTGTAATAATAAGTGTAATCATCAAATCTTAAGTAATTGTAATCATAATGGATCATATTCAGGTGAAATTATCCCAAATCTGCTTCAAAATCTTTCTCCCATTCTTTGTAATAACATTCACCACAGTAGAGATCTGTATGATAGAAAGCAATAGGTGTGAAAATCTACACAAAAAAAGACTATAGTTGGAAAAGCATGATGTTTTAACCATACCTATGCTATAAACTTATAACATTAACTAGAGTATGTTGAATGGCACTGAATTGATTCACTCTTTTAAAGACACTCTTGAAGGGAACATGCAATGAGCAGACACATAACATCATTGACTTAATTGCTACACTAACAAAGAATGAGATGAAATTCATTTAAGAGGATTGGAGATATTTACAATGGCTAACAAACATCTGCAAATTGTCAATTTCAAGGCCAGAGTCAAAGCATCACACCAAGAAAAAGACAGACAACCCAAACCTGTCTCAAGCCCAGCTGTCATTACACAATTTTAAAATAACAAGCACCTGGTGGTATCGATTATATACGGTGTACATAACGAACATGCAAGATGTAAAATTCTTTAGCTTTAGAATTCTTTAGTTTTAGAATGACTTGTTCTCAAGACAAAATTTTGCATATTGTCAAGTTAGACTTACGCTAACTCGACATCTTGGAAAACCTTGTCAAATTATTGTGATACTTTTTTCAAATAACTTGCTATCTCAACAAGATTTTGCAGATTGTCACGATACCGACTTAAGTTAACTCGACATCTCCTTATGTCAAATTTTCAGCCCTTATTTCTACAACAGCATCTTGGCAATTTGACAATTTCTCTTTGATGTAGAGTTAGCCTAAGTTGGTAATTCGACAATTTGCAAAATTTTTTCGAGATAACAAATGATTTGTAACACAGCATATTGAAAATTTGACAAATTTTTCTGAGATGACAAGAAGTAGCATATTAGGTATCTGGACAATTTGCATAATTTAATCAAGATAACAAGTTACTCCAACAAGATTAGTTGACATCTTGCATGAATCCTTATGTCTGACATAATTATGAAAGTCTGTATTGTATCATGAACAAGTTTGCTACCTCATCAGCTCCTTGTAGTAAAGGTCCAATAACTTCGCTCAAATTTAACAGCAGAGCATAACCGAGTGATATACCAAGTCTGTAAAGAAGACATAAGGACATAAAAGTTATCTTCATAACTTCTCAATCAAAACAAACAAGATACAAATTTTCTTCAAGCTGAACATGCCAAGCTGTTATACATGTAAGATAAAATGCAACCAAAAATGAAAAGCACCAACATAACAATTCAAGGAAGGAAAGTGACTTTAATAGTGCACTGGTGCATTATAATACAATGACAGCTAGGAAACTAGCTAGTAGGCTTCTATGGTATGACAAAACAGTGAAAACACTAGTGTTTTAATTGGGTATACCATCAACAATGTCAAAACCTGGTTCAGCAATTGCTACCTGTATCCAAAGTTTCACTGACGTACATTGTATATGTGAAAATGTTACTTTTGCCTTGCAGTGTTTTGTAGTGTTTTTAGCTGGTCCAAACTTATGACACAGGTAACACACAGTCCAACACTGTGAAATGAGTTTGTCTGCGTATGTAGAGTGTGCATTCAGTTTTGAAGTTACATAATGTATTTCCATCAATTCTTTGATATAATCTGTGAAAACTGCAGCATACTTTCTACAATTGTAGCAGTTCTGACACCTGATATTACCAGAATGAGCAAATTAAGGACAACACAGTGTCTACATGACATACCACCACTCTCTTGTAATTAGATATGTGAAATCACTTGAGGCAGTAAAATGACATTCTCTTTTATGTTTCCATTTCTAAAGTACAACACATAAAAATGTGCAAGTATTAAAATAAATTCAAGTACTGCGTGAATAAATGGACCAAAACAACTTTCAAAGCACTCTGTTTTTCAATAAAAAAATTAAAAACAAAAAGACAAGAAAAGCACTCTGTTTACATTAAATGAAAGGTTTCTCTCTGTCACCACAACTATGAAATCAACAGAGGTGGTCATCTCAAACGTCATACATGGCACAATGACAGCAATGGGTAAATACAGAATTAACTGTCTGGGCCATGAAACTCCCTAGTGAAATGAGAGATAAAATATTGGATGAGTAATTACAAAACTGAGACATACACATCTATGATTGGCGGCCGCTTGACGTATTCGACCAACGGTAGACAACACAGCAGAAGACCATACTGTAAAAGTAAAAATAGAATAGTGAGCTTTCTTTATTCATAGAACTGATCTAATATTGATAGACAGCATGGGGGGGGGACATTTTTAATAAATCAAATGTTCCTATTTTATGACCATTCTGGTTTTATCAGGTACCTCTACAAAACTTGACCAATTTTCTTGCTGTTGTACAATGTGTGTATCAATTAGTAAAATCAATGTCATGGAATGCAAGACCCTGAGACTGACTGCTAAGACTGATTCATCAGAATGACAAACTCAACGACATCCAATAACTGACAGTGACAAAGTAAGCAGCTGATGCTTCAGCAGGATCTGCGTAAGTTTTAAACTGCAGTAAAATCTTAAAACTGAATAACTTAGCATGTAAGTTGTCACAAAGCAATTCAATGAACTGCTTGCATTGTGCGACCTGAATCAGTCAAAATACACTCATGCAGTATGTTCAGAACAAAGACAAGATAATTACCTTCTCAAACATAACAACGGGCCAAAGTGTGCCTTTGGATGTCTTCACTTCAAAAACTGGTTTCTGGAGTTTTCGGGAACAGGAATCTCTGGATTCTATAAACTTCAAAAATCAAAATATATTTAATATTGAACAGAATGCTGTAGACTTGAAACACACTCCAATAAAAATGGAAAATGCATTGTGGCTCCAATGACTGTTTTCTGAAGAAAAAAAAATATTTGATTGACATGTATATTCTGAAATCTTTCATAACTTTCTACATTGTAAACTTCTATATTTATATTCTAGACTGTCTCAGTGTATATATTCAAATTTCATGAATTAAATGAATATTTAAACAGACTTGAGTCTTGAGCTGTGAGTTGAAAATAACTAAACACACTGCACTCTATGAAAATTCAAATTTAGGAATGGCATAACTTAAGTGTGTACAATAATGTCCCCACCATCATGGAGAAATTGTATTTTGTAAGATTCTTTAGCAAGGCCTAGCCCACTGATTTATATGCATGAACGTGCACCAAAGTAATTGCAACCCTCCTTAGGTATATGTGCTAAACATTATTGAAAATGTATTTACAGAGCTCCTAAATTTGCATTGAAAAACTAGTTTCACATCATTTTGTTACATCATTGTAGTATGCAATACAATGCTGACACAAACTATCAAAGTAAGACATTCACTTACTGTTTCCCCACTAATGAGAACTAAATGGTAATTAAGGTATACAATTGATTGTCAAGAAACTAAAGAAGTGTCTGATTGTCCAATTTACCTTATTGATATTAATCAAATCGCATGTACTATTTACCATACTATCCAACCAACCCAGTAAGTTATTTTGAATATTCACAACATGGAAAGAGTTACTTTGGATTTTTCAATGGAAACTGGTTCACAAGAATGCAAAGCAGAAAGTTGTGAATTTCAGAATTTCTATTTCACCTGTCAAGTAGGAGCTCATATATCTATTTATGAGTATGGCATTTTAGAGCAACTATGGTTTGCAAAGTCACGGTGACAGACACAAATTATAGCTATAAGATTTTGTACCACAAGCTACTATTAGCCACACTTTCATTGGGCCTTGTCCATCATGACGTGTTGATCAACGACAGCATAAGTTTCATATCAACTATTAATGTAATGACATGGACATGGGATAGGAATTGATTTACATACAATAATGGATCTACTTGGGGATTTTACTTATTGATTTTTTTCCAAGGGGTGGGAGAATTGAAGAGGTAAATAGTGTGTTACTGCTGTTTACCAGTTCTGTGGGATGGTTGATACCAAGCTCTACAAATACTGCTTCCTTCAGTTCTTCATCTTTTGGGAGCTGCACGTATCCATCCTTGTTGAAAACTCTTGCCCGCCTCTCTACAGATGGAAACTTTCTACATAATCAAAGAGGCAAATGCAATATCAATGTATTTCTTTCTTTGAAAGAGTTATATTATTGATGAAAAAGGGTTGATGATACAGACAAGATTATGAAGAAAGAAACAGTTTTGTTCTCAAGGTTCCAAGACTTGTAATTTTAGAGAACCAGTGCGCACGGCTCTCCCATCACAGATATGCTTAAAGGTGCTTTATCTTGATTTCACATTAATGAATTATAATCAGTAGTAATTTAGAGGTATCATTCACTTATCAAACAATGATCACCAAGGCAGTAGCATTTTTGCATTCATTATACAGTACTAAGCTATATGTCCAACACGAGACAGTTACTGAAATTCCACAGACCACTTCATCTAGCTACAATCTTGGACAAAATTGTTGGGACACTTTGTCATACTGTACGTTGCAATGTAATGCTGAATTTTAGGTGAGAGGATAACTTGAAACCCAGTGCCCCTTTCCAATGTTGCGCTATAGAAGTGAATGTACCCTTTGAACATCAATCCTATAGACAACATTGAACAGGAGAACAGGGTGTCCTAAGGTATTTTGTCCAAGATTGTCTGAGTTTTTGGGAGCAATTTTGGAGCAAAATTTTGAAAGAAAATTGAGCATTTTTGGACAAGGTGCATCACAAAAATTAGTTATCACAACCTATGGGTCTGAGGATTTTCAAAATAAAGTATTCGGAATTTCGACTATGAACATAACAAGTTTTATTTTAATTTGGGGGATTATTTGCACACGTTTTTCTGAAAACGAGTGACCATGAATAAATAGATTGTTTCATGGTTCTGCATGCGGACAAAAATGGTTGTGCTCAGAAATAACATTGATAAGCAGCTGTTGCATTGCGTTGCAACAGGAGTGTTACTGCAATTGTAGAATACTGGTAGGAATGCCAGTTCTAATAATATATTCTGAAGTAGCACGACGTTCTATCAAAATGCGTAAAAGTCAGAACTGTTATTCAGCTTAGTGTTAAAATAATGGTAGAACCTTAGTAAAGGCTGGTTTTTTACATTTTTGGCCGCTAAATCAAGATTTGTGACTGCAAACTTTTACATTGCATGAAGGTGGTAACATATGTAATCTTCAGTCCTGTAATCTATGCAATTTTCCTCTGGGTTGCTTAAATTTTCCTGTCAAAACATTTGGTAGAACGTGGGTTTCATTAACCTATACTGTCGGACGCTGTTGTTAGGTCTTAGTCAGCTTGGATGGGGAGGCTGGGGTTTGATTCACAGCATGACCATAGTGTTTTTCACTGCTCAATTATCCATTTATAAACTCAAATGTTCTGTCAACTTCTCATTTTTTATTCATTCATATGTAACATAAGGTCATACATATACATTACTATAATGATATAGCTCTAACAACAAAAATGTACTCTGAAGTCTGTTGAAACTGCTTAAAATGACTAACATATTATAGTGCACCATGTACGGTACAATAGAACGGGTGTCACAATGTCACTGTTATGTGAATTTGAACAAACGTCACATCTATGAAATTTGCATTTTGGAGGTTTCTTTTGTATAAAGGTTGTATACTTTTTTACTCAGATTAATCTGCAAGTCAGGCATAATAGTCATTAAGCGTAGTTATTTTAATACCAGACACCACGTCATCACTGAGAACAATTTGAATAAATAACTTGAACACATATACATCGGTCTTCTTCAACTGAGCACTAACATGTTTTTTGTTTCTCCAGTATCAGAGTTTGAGCCAAAAGTACATCATTTGTATCATTCAAAATGTTTTAAAGTAGTTTCCTGGTCGACACGATGCATTGGACTTATGATGTTACCTCCTCAATGACTGCATTTTACTGAGCACATTTAGTGCAACTGCATGGACTTGACTGACTTATTCCTCCCTATACTCCGTAATAACATTGCCAATGTTCACACAATAACATTATTACAGTAAACAAACTTCAATGTAGGCCCCAAACATGCTGAACATGCACTACTGTTGTTTCTTGCTGCAAGGAATATCACCCCCTATTTTGCCGCTGAACTTATTTCAAATTGACGCTTTTCCTGTGCCCCACGCATGCTTCTGACCCGTCAAAATTCTCAGTCTTGGACAAAATTGTTGGGACACTTTGTCATACATTGCAAATATAATGCTGAATTTTAGGTAAGAGGATAACATGAAACCCCACGCCCCTTTCCAATGTTGCACTATAGAAGAGAATGTACCCTTTGAACAGCAATCCTATAGCCAACATTGAACAGGGGCACAGGGTGTCCCAAGGTATTTTGCCCACGATTGTAGGTATATTATCGTTACCAGGTTGTCAACATTTTAACCTCTGGTGATTTCAAGACTTCTGAAAGTTCCGATATTCAACATCAGCAAAAATATTTCATTACATATATCAACTGAAGTTGGGTTTTGCAGATATAGCATTTCAGAGGCTTTCAGAAAATGAATCCTGTTGTCTCCATTACTGTCTTTTAAAATGCACCAAAAATCAATAGTGTTCTTCTAGGAATTAAGGTGAAACCACCAGCTTACATGGAGTTATCTGGAGATATTGCATACCTTCAGACAATAAATTACACACACACATACATGCAATGCTGCAGGCTATTTATGACCAAACAAAATAAGCCTGCAATTGATAATGTGTATTAGCACATCATTTTTTTACTGGTCAACAGTCATTTTTGAACTCCAAGTAAGCTCCAAAGTGACAGATATATTCAAGTTTAAGGGTCAATTACAAGATCTCAGTTTTCAACAAAAAAGTTCAATTAGTTTAACAATCACTTTCATTTCCAACTGCTGGCTCTCGTACCATACTGTTTAGCACTTTAAGTGGCTAATTTTTCATCTAACAGTTCATGGTCTTTCTGGTGTTTTTACGGAGTAACTGCTGCTTCTTCTAGATTCAGATCACTAAAATGATTAGCAAAGCCATTCTATGTACTTTTCAGTTGTGCTGCTAGCACTTTAATGAAACCTCTTGGTGACATGTTGAAAGAGCTGCTTATATACTGTAGGAACAATGGGAGCATACTTAGTGAACTCACTTGCTGAATAAAACATCATGGGCAACACCAGGTAAAGACAAGACCCAAATTCCACGTACAGACATTCTTCTCCTTGAAGTTCCTGATCGTAGAGCATTGCTGAGCTGATATTCTGCTGTGTGTAAGCAAATACGCAGTGAAAGGAAACTTGAAATCATTTTTACAGATAGATGTGTTCTACATTACTTTAAGCTCAAAGTTGGATTATATAAGACTGAAGGCACCATGGATAGTTAGAATAGACATTTCAACCATTTTGTGTATTCCAGCATATTTTGACATAGTTTTCTGGTACCCATACATTCCTCCTTTTGTCTGTTGTGTCCTTTCTGTGCTTTTGTGTGTCAGTGTTCCTTTGCAGTGTGTGTTTGTCTGGCATTGCGATTGGCGAGTGGTTTCATGCTACTGTATCTGCAGGGTCTTTGAACCTGTAGGGTCATATTTCCTTTTTGGCTGGTCAGACAAGCCATTTCATTTACTTTTGTCTTTGTATGTAAGCCAATATTATTTTCTTCTATCCCAATTGGTTTGTTAGCTGCTTTTGCAGACCCATTCCATTTTTGCCATGATAGCTAACATTCCACTCCCTACAAACAATTCTGATACTGAATTAGTCAAGTGGCAGACCATCAATAATAACAGATCTAGAACTAATGACTCCCCTATCTCTTTCCCTGGTAAGTCCCATAAAGACCCTCAAACAATTTCCATATCAGGTATTAATCAATCAACTTGAAAAACCCCATCCAATCAATTAAACTCATAAAAAATGAGAAACCTAAATCTGAAATTATATCCATGAGAATGATAACAAACAGTGAAGTTGAAATTAATACTAATTCTAAAGAGCAAGTCAAGTATCTCTTGCAGCCATTGAGTCAAAACTCTGACATAAGAAAACTTAACCCCAAAACAATTAAAAGAGCAACTGTGTGGTTGTCTGTGGAGTCAAAACAGCAAAAAGTCAAACTTGAACTCACAGATCAAGGCTATATACCCAGGTACTCTATCCTCCTTCAATATTCAGTTCATCTCTGTAAAAAGATGGATAATGTTGTTATTCGCTCGTTCAGTATCCTCCATCTTAACATGAATAGCATCAGTCATAAGTCACATACAGTAGCTCTTCTCATGAATGACATCCCACTGCATCAGCCCTCTATCATATCCAGTTAAGGCCCAAACTTGCACCCAATTCACATTTCTCCATCCCAGGGTATACTGTTTTTATGAAAGATATCTCTAATATTAAGAATGGTGTTCCCCTTGCTGTAAAAAATACTATGCCTGCAGTCAATATTACTGACATGTCTTTTGACAATCTGCAGCTTCTTCAAATCCTCATTGCCAATAAAATAACTCCGACTGTAAATTTATTTCCTGTTATAATCCCCCTAATCATCCCCTCAGTGAAATAGCCATTCTTCAATGTAGAAACAATAACATCCTTCTCATTGGAAATCTTAATAAGCACCACACTAATTTTTGTTGCAGTAAAACTTCCTGTTCATGGTTCCTCTTTATTTGATAGTCTCATTGGTAATCATGGTCTCACTATTCTCAACACTAACACAAAGACTGGAGCTAATTCTAGAAACAGTAAACAAGTTTTTCTGAACTATGTCATTATGAGTAATCATACGGTACCACTAACTACCACATTTTTTTTATGTTGATTATAGTGATCATCACATTCTTTTCTCCATCTGTCCCTTGATCATACCTCAAAAACTCAACCGGTCTCCTTACAAAAATAATTGGGATAAATTCAAAATTGACATCGACATGGATATTGTGGCTATCAACTTCTTTCCTAATCCATCTCTTCATTGAAAGGAACTGGTACTATCGCTTCTAATCTAAATTATTCAGTATCATCTACGAAAAACTAAACCATGTACATTTCTTGTCAATATCACAAGACTTTATCGTCTTATTTTCAAAATCTTCTTTATAAAAAAAAGTTTTTGGTGGATGTCAGAGGTCACTGACCTAAAATGACCCTTGATCACACCAAAAACAAGAGGGATCATCTTCTTAGTATGCTAGCCCACACATTAGTCAGATTACTATGCCCACAAGGAAAATTTTCCTTGTGGGCAAGGGAGAGAGTTTTTTCCAGGACACAACATTCCCCAATTAAATACATTGCTTTTATAGCTAACTGACTTACACAAGTCAGAAAAGTTAAAATCTATTTTACATTTAATTGGCTAGTTATAAGACGGCTATCAATGAATGCAGGCGTACTGGAAGTGCCTTGCTTCACATAACTGATTACATTAGTGTATATACAGTAACTTACCTTTAGTCTTTGAAAGAGCAGGTTTATTATTATGCAAAATGCTTGATCATTTTGAACTTGATAATGTAAATGTTACAACAAATTTGATTCCAAGTCACCCACTTGAAGTACAGTATGTAACTGGCATGACAGAAACTCAAATGCTACATTTCAAATTATTTCTTTCATAGGGGCCAGCCCCCTCCCAGGAAAACTATTGAGGAGCCTGGTACCATGAGTTTGTCGCTTGTGACTGTTACCGTACCAAATTTGGTTAGGCCTCAGACATATTAGGCCTATAATGTTAGGTTAACATTATTTTAGGCTCAAGCAGAGCCAATGGTTCATTGTCCATGGTAGTACAATTGTAATACTAATATATTAATTTAGCAACTGTTCAACTTTTCTTTGATATCTTACAACTTTTGTAGACTAGGGCCTACTTTAGTCCATACACCGAATGAATAAACACTACACCAGGACATAACAGCCAATGCCACTTCTGTGTGGAAAACGGAAGCCTTACTTTACTTATATTAACTTAGAGTGACTGTTGTTACTAGAAGTGTTAGGACTAACGACTAACGTTAGCGTTGTTGCCAGGACTTCTACAGAACAATATCCTAAAGTGCGACTTAAAATTTAAATTTATCTGTGTAAAGTTACAAATTTGGATAAAACTGTCCTTCGCCATCTTCAAATGAAAATTTGGAAAACATTTTTGTACCAGAATTGGTAAGTCACGTCAGCTCAAGCTGAATTCGGACAGTATTCTCACTGCAATACATGTATACTGTGTAAATAAGAAAGTACGGACATTTCTATGTCACCTGACAAATCATATGCCACTGTTTTACGGATACTTTTAGCTACAATAAGCAGAGCCTCTTTATATATGGCTCTAACAATGAGGCAATACAGTAAGAACATATCACATTTCCTGCAGCTACTTGTAAGTACTTCTTGGGATTGTATTCGTCCTCCGGTATAAACTCCACACGAAAACTCATGAAGAATATACTGATTGGATAAGAGATATATTTTGGCAAGTTGTGAAAGTCACAGTGCTACATCCGTAGTAACAACGTCTGTCCGGACGTATGGTCGGCCACAAAGGACAAAATTCTTTGAAAATTACCATATAATTCAAGCCATTGTTTTACAATGGAGCTACTACGAATGGAGTAAAAACAGCTTCTAACCCTTTGAAGTAATGATCTGTTTCATTCCGAAGCTGAAAACACTCATTAATTGGTACGAAGGCACATTGTCCAGGATTACTGGAGGCTAAACAACAGTTGTAGTTGTGGGGAGAACCATATATATGGCTATGGTTGTAGGAAAGATATAGCGCCACCTATTATATCCTAATACAGACCACAGAGAATGGTACAGACATACTGTTGTTTTCGTCATAATTTTTAAGTAATATTAGAAGAGATGCCCGATGATGCGCATTTGTGCGCACATATGCCATCAATTTTGAAAAACTAAGTAAGAATCTAGCTTTACGATAAGCTATGTTTTGTTGTCAGGGAGGATCCGGAATGATGGGAACTTTACTTACGAAAAGTTTCTCGGTTTTCATACACTCGAAAATATCCTCTACCGAGAAATAGGTGGTAGCTTTCGAACAAAATGCCAATTTTTCTTTATTTGTGCTTTGTTTTATAGATGTAAGCTTAATTGTAGACTGCACATATATTACTACAAAACATACTATTAATTAAGAAACCGCTCAATGTCTTTGAGAAACTCATTTCCATTTTTGGATATGTAAACTATGATGACAGTGGTCCTTTTCATGCAATCGATACTTTTTACTCCTGTTTGTCGGAACCTATGAAGAAAGTTCAAATGAATTACGTGGAGCAATCGCACAAAGGAATCGTCAGATTAGAAAGATAAGGTGCTAAATGGATTTGTTAAGTTGTTGAGAATGTGACTTAAGGTAGCTTTGGGTTGAACGATAGCATTATGTCACAATCTGACTCTGCTTTTACTCCATTCGTAGTAACTCTATGGTTTCACGACTCAAAGCAATCGCACAAGTCTGGATGAGGCCTGTCGCCTACATGTTACAACTTCACATCGGGTGACCACCAACTCAACAACTTTAGATCACTTTTTTAAACGAGATAAGTTTTTCACTGGATAAGTTAAGATTATGTATCATCGTTTGAGTAACTTACATGTACGTGAATAGGCCTAAAATGTTCGCGCAGGTGGAGGCGAAATGTCTAAAATCGCAACCCTCTCAATATAGGAACTTTAACAGTGATGCCAGTACTCACCCCACGAGGCAGCGCATCTAAAAGTTATTTTCGCGGCCCCCTCTGACTGAAAGTGCTAGCTTCGCCACTGTTAAAATTGTAAATTAGAAATACATAATTCCAAATAGAGCTGAGATGGATGAAATAGCTTTGACCAACAAGTCTCTCTATTTGCTTTCATGAAAAATGTCGCATTTTGAGCTGAGACTATCACTTATTTTCACTTAGTTTTCTGTGGAAAATACCACCAATGTCTAACATATATTTTTGTGTGAGATGGGTCAGAAACATAATCTGATATGATGGAACCGAGGGAGGACTACAGTCCTGGGACAGGATCTAAGCAGAGGGGTGCCCCCATCCCCTAGAAAATTTACCTTCGTATAGTGTGGGCTCGATGCAAAATATTGCCACATGTAGTGCTAGATTTAAACTGAACATACTTCCATCAGTTACTATTATTTTACGTAATGATTTCTTTCTTGGTGGAGAGGTCATTCTTATACCATACTTTAAAAGTATGCGGGATGACAAAGTCAGTGCACAGTATTGAAAATATTGGGGGAACTATAAGCCCCACTCTAATTACACTTATAATTTTGTCCTCTCGGTCAAAGCCGAAAATGTCTAAAAGATCCAACATGGCCATCATCAGGGGTATAAATGCAATCATACGTTCGGAGAAAAAAGAGTTTGTTCCAAAATGCTCAAAACGAACCAGGGATCAGCCAAAACAGTGCGAAAAACTAAGATTGTCGTGGCCTGAATTACCGTGCATTGAAGGTGGGAATTGTCTTGCGATTCCTGATTCCTAAAGTTGTTCTTTGTAGACGATAGAATAATGATGGAGATAATTTTCATTTCTGCTAGTGTATTGGCAATATGTGTTTTAACAAGTTGGAAGGTAAAGTAATCATCCTGTGATCTTTTTCATGTTGAGCTGAACTCCACCTGGCACGGACGTATCGTACCTCCGTACCCCTCCCCACTTGTCACTCTCAGTGTGCGCCCAGGTTGCTCTAAATCTCTCTCTGTTAGCAGCGGTCACGAGTTGAAGTTTTCATTGCAATGATTTGCAATTGGTGCCGGTTCCACATTACAGCATGATGCAAGTTTCTATGATAAGCTACCTTCTTCATCTCCTGACTTTGCAGTAAACTCTAAGCACAATAAATTGCACAACTCGAGAAAGACTACTACTGTCGCAGCATGTTAGGGCACGAAAGCCAGATTGATATTCCTAGATATGTTGAAGAAATCTCAAATTCCCATTGCTGCGGGCCTGGTAATAGTCTGAAGCTTACGATGGTGTGGGGAGGGGTGCGGGTGGGAAAGGCCCCTCGCTAAATCTGCCCATATATGTTATATTGAAGAAACACAAACCACAAACATTTGGCGGCCGGATGACTCATGAGCCAGTTTGAGTATGGAGTCCCATGTGTGATCCATTACAGGTCACGTAGTACAAAAGTGCAGAGAAAATGTTCAGATAATTAAATGTTTTTAGATAAATAAATGATGCCTCCGCTACTGCAGGGGCGAAGACGGAATTTTGAACTAGCCGTGGACTGAGAATTTTCAGTGCGATCTTGGCGAAGTGCCACTATCAGTTGGAGCAGAAAGTGTCAGGCAGAAAACGTTTACATAAGAGTACCCCTCCTCCCGATCGCCGGAAATCGTCCTTCCCAGCCTCAGCAAATGAGCTCAGGGGAATTGCACTGTTAGTATTTTCTTCTACATTATTGGAAGTTTTTTGCAGTAAAACCATGATAAAATTTAAATATTTCATTATGAAGACGACAATACTTGCTTGAATTTTGAAGGTTAATTGTGGGCAACACCATCATCATTCCCTGGATGCGGACCGCATTAAAAGTTTTAAGCTTGCATTTCCTTCACCTTCCCTCTCATTCCCTTCCCTCTCCTACTCTTTTGTTTTTCCATCTTCTTCTCTAATTTCTTCTATTTTCGTCTACGTCATTTTGTGTCTCTGGTTCCTTAGGGAGGGGAGGGTTTCCCCTCCCTCCCCTTTATTACGTTACTGCATTGGGGGTCCAAGCAGAGAGAGTTGCCAGGGTCTAAGCACTTCAAGCCACCCGCCGAGTTCACCAACGTGCATCAACCAACCACAGTAATCTAGTCAAACTTAGTCAATATACGTCAAAAATGGCTCAACCTCAAACAAATTGCAACAAAAGGATTTTTAGCTTCTTTTGTTCTAGTAAAGGTGTTAGCACTGAGCAGGCACAGTACAGTACTGTGTACGCTGCGTGATGTGTGCGTTGTTTGTTCAAAGTATCGCATGTTGTGATTAAGCGCGAACGTATGAAACTATTACACCTACCATGCCAAGTCGTTAGCGTGGCAAGTGACCCTCCATGCTGCGGACGGCGTGATGCCATTTCGTCCATTGGCGCGCTTCTTCCAGCTATTAGGATTCCGATTTCTATGCTCTTAAATTCCGAAGTTTTTGCTACACGTTTGCACATATAATTTTATTTGCAGGGGGTGTAAACGTTTATGGTATTTCCAAGCAAAATTTAATTTATATCACAGCTGGGTATTAATAAAGCATGTTAATATTCATGAGAAGTATGTAAATTTTTACTCCAATTAAGTATATTAACTTATTCTTTTTCATCTAATAGCGGTGCATAACTTTCATAGAAATTGAAGGTTTATTACGCTTAGTTAAACCTAAAACAAATTTTTGACAATAGGGAACGAGGATTGAATATTCCATAAATCACTTGGGAAATGCGATTCTCAGTGAAACAAAGTGTTTAATGTTTGGCCTAAGAGTATAACAACAACTAGTTGCTACGTTAGTGAGTCTAAGTAGCCTACGTCTATACAGTAACGGTATAGCCTCTAGGCCCAGGTCTAAGCCTTGGTCCACACGCCAAACTTCCATCCATTTTTACTTCGACTTGAACGACGTTCAGTCGAAGTAATGTAATCCCCAGAGCAGTTTGTGCAGTCATGCGTACCGATTAGTGCGTTCGGGGCCCTTTCGACGGCCATTTCTCGGCTGTTACGGATGCTACGGAGCTGAAATTTGGTGGACGGGTGGACCGTGTACGGCGGCGTGCGTCTGTAAAATTTGGCTGGGATCGGCGATTTGGTTTTCTCGCTAGCGATCATTCTTCATTTTTTCGCCAAAAAGCCTACTCCTCCTAGGGATTTCGGAGTTACCCCTTGAAATTTCACACACTGTTAGAAGGGTCTTTCGTGCCCAAAGGTGTACTTTTTTAAGCGAAATTCGGTAAAATGGCGTTTTTATAAACGAATAAGGCAGAAAATCGAAAATTGACTAATCTCATTTTGATTTAACACTTGTTGTAAAGGTCTTCCGTGAATTTGGTGAGAATTGATTGCGAAACCGTGGAGAAAATGCGAAATGAAATTCGCCTGTTTGTGTCCAAAATCCAGTATTATTTTCGATCTCCTCGCCGAGCGTGGTTTGCTATAGCAGCGTGGATTAGTCCTGCTTGGTGGCTGTGATGTACGGTAGCTTTGTGTGCCATAATTTTCTTACGGTAGTCAACATGTAATACACAAGCCGGGTGTCTTTGATGCAGAGCATGCAGCCTACTTGTTTGTCATGCTTAGGTCAGTGGAAACCATTAAGGAAGGTTGAAGAAGGAGTATTTTCGTTGATACTAACAACGAAACCAGTCCGTATAAAGAGTTAGTTTTAAATTTTACATGAATTAATTTAATTTTTTTCCAGTATTTTACATGGTTACGTGTTTTGGTCGTGATGGTTGATTATAATTAATGACAATTTTCCATGAAATATATGATACACCCTTTATCACCATTTGGTATAAACTAATAGCAAATATGAATATGCAAAAGCTGTTGTTGACTGCTAAACTTGAAGGGGGTATTTTGTACTCACTTTCACAAGAATAAAAAGGTATGGCTTCGAAACGTTTCAAATTAAAACTTTAAGATATTGCCATTATTCTTTATTCGTACTGTGATCTTGTATGATGTCTCGATGATGACTGCCTTCAGAAAATCAGCTAATTTTAAGAAACTGATGCAAAACAGGGAGTGTAACCCACTAGTTTTTATGGTATAGCTTAACCAAAGGTGAATGATATTGCTTTGGGGAATATGTATTATTGTTGGCATGGCCTTCATTATCGAAGTCTGCATCAAGATGATACAACTGATGGGTAGAAAAACAGTAAAATGACCATCAAACACTGAGAAGAACAATAGTAACCCACCCCCATTCACAACTCCTCATACCATTATGGACATTGCCCTTTCAACTTTTAATCTAGCGTTACTAACTTTTATGCCGTCTTTAGTCGAAGTTTGCGTCATTGACGCTCTAGTTTTTCTAACTAGCGTTGTCCTTGGGTATCAAGCGTGTTGATAACAACGTCTAGCATATGTACGGTCGGTTCATCTCAATGCTTGCCTGAAACACTAGCAATTAGGTGCAGGCCAACGTTGGGACAGTGTACGTGCAAGGTTAGACTCACACCGTAACATAACACCTAACGTCGTTACTCACATCCACTTCGTAAATTCCTATACATTAATTTACTACTTTTGTCTAAAATAGGTGTACATACAAAGCGATCTTGGAAAGGATGTGTTTGCACTTCTCGGGGTGCTAACAATGACCGTGTGCCAACAAAAACCGCTGTTAGAGCATTCTTATCTACACTTTAAAAATAAGTCGCGATCTTATATCACACCTTATTGCAAACGAAGGAAACTGAACTAGCTAAATAGTAATAAGCATTTGCAATTTGGTGAAAAAGCTGCAAAGATCGTTGGGTACTACTCCATTTGAATTGGTCGGTTAGGGCTTTTGAACCAACACCATCGCCAGGTTTTTCATACTTCGGGTGCACAGCGCTTTTCATACTTACCGAACGTCTGAAAACATGTGACGTCGGATATTTACATATTAAAAGGTAATTTTTAATGTAATTTTAAAATGTGCATTTGTTTACTATCCTTTGTTTACGTATAACCTGATTGGTCAACGAAGCACATGAAATCACGGACACCGGAACCTGCCTAGCAGTGTAAAGTATAACCGCAGTATGAGCGAGTTGCCGTCAGCGTAGTATGAAAAACCTGGCGATAGTGTTGGTTCAAAAGCCCTAACCGAATTGGTCAGGGGTCACCCCCCCCCTTAAGACTGTACATTGTAGCTCCACCACTGACCCATGATCGTTTCCTGATCTTACTACAATTTCATGCAGTCCAGCTGTGCATATTGAAGAACGATAGGTATATTTGTAATGTCCATACTACATACGTTTTTGCAATTTCTTCCAGATCTGGTATAACCAGAAAAAAAATTATCGGGTTGTGGCAACAAAAAAAAAAAAGGTCTGCCCATGACAAATTCTGTCGAAAGGTGCCCCGGTTGAGAGAAAAAGTAGTTAATTTTAGATTTTTTAACGTTTGACGTCCCATATATAATATTCATGAGCATGTGTTGGATACCTCTACCTAGGTTTGCAGATAGAATTAAGAATGCATACCCTCGGTGTTACAGTAAACATTGATGACCTTTAACCAATCAACATGTTCCATTTACAAGCTATGGAAACATAAAAAACACATGAATGTTAAAGGAGAAGGAAACCCTGGGAATATATTCATCACAATGAAGCAGAAGTGTTTGACAAACATCTTCCCAAAGTTTCATTTCAGAGATATTGTTTCCTATCCAAGTTACACACTTTAGAAATTCAGAGAAGGGTGCTGCCATTTTTGCCTAAGTTGAATGTAAAACAACTTGAGTAAGTCGAATAATGATGTCACATAACCACTGATAGCAAAAATTTTAATGCATTTCTTTATATTCTTTACCTATTACTTCTATCAATCCGAAACACACTTGTACACATTTTGTGTTGAATTACTGAGGTGTATCATGCAATAATCAAATCATTAATACTATAACTTGAATCTATGCATGACTGTTAAAATTTATTGACAATGAAATATAAAGAAAAACAAAAACTTTTCAATCACATGTGGTCTGGTGATGTCATCACAATTTCAAAATGGCAGCTTCCTGATAATTTTTTATGAATATTCAAATTGCAATATCTTGCAAAGTAAGCAACGTATTTAACTGAAATTTGGTAATGGTGTTCACCATATGCTAGTCTCTCATTTAACATTGTCAAAAGTCCTGACTTGCCTTCTCCTTTAATGAATATTAGCTATGGGACGTCCACTGTAACTGGGGGTTTTTTGTCTCTAGTGGGAGCACTTTCTACTGCCTTTTCCAAAACCAGATCATTTTTGCCATAAATCTTTCACAAGGAGACGTGCCTTTGTCCGGTTTGGCCGATGAAAATGCAAAAGATTATGCGCGATGTTTGTCACAACTTCCTATCCACCTTTAACACACTATCAGTGAACAGCTTGTATGGACTTAGGTTTGCTCCTTTCTCCGAATATTAGATGATTCATTCCATCCATTGGGTTATATTAGAATACTTGTATGAACTTATTTAAGGAACTCTTAGAAACCAATTCAATGTTGGGATGTCTTTTTATTTGCTTACTTCAAACTTTGATTCCGGACTTCGGATTACGGCCGTAATTCAGCCCTACCATGGTGTATGTTAGGAAATCTACAAGATGACTCCTACCTGCAGTCATCGTGTTCAGACCACGGACCTTGAACCCGTTTAAAACAAATTGTTTTATCCAGTAACCCTTCGCAATATTGTTTGCTCTCTTGGCGTTTCTGTTTGCGGAAACTTAAGAATAGTCTCGAACCAATTTACCAGAACAGCCAAAGTTTAATAAACACTTCTGGGAGAGTTTGGGTTACACCAGAGCAGCACCAGTGTATGATACGCTCTGGTTACGACGGAAAGAACTCTTTTGAAAATGTAGAGGGAAACAGGATACCACAGCTGTTTATATGACAAATTTTTGTCTTGACCGCTTCCATATTTGAGACAAGCCTGGGCAATGGTCAATGCGGAGAACAATAGGTTTTTGTTTTTAAGCTAAGGTTACTGGAATTGATAGGCTACAGATTTCAATAGGTTGAACTACGCGCCAAATTTCATTGATATCCGCTGGTGTCAAGGGAGTCAACGCCAAGTTCACAACAAAAAGCTCTTCTGTTTTCTTTAGGGTGAAGAAACGTCGTTTTATAGGCACCACAACAGACTGACAGACTGATCGACGGTTAGTCACCGTCTGAACTCAATGGAACCAAGCAGTGGTGATTATTAGTGCGTAACTGACTGCCACCCTAGGCACATGCGTGTATCTCAGCATGGTATAAAACGACGTATAGTAGTAGTGATGTTCTGACCTTTAAACCTACTCGCAACTGTAAGAAGCCGACAATGAACAGCTGATCAAATCTCGTTGTAGGTTTTACCAAGTTAGTACATCGGGAAGGCTACCGGTTCGTTCTGCCGTTGAATGTGCGTAGTTAGACCTGAAACATCACTGAGTTTATCGCTCATCTTCTGGTTTTACACTAATTTTGGCGATATGTTCTGGAGAAAGAAGATTATTTCGAGGGGCTCATCCTTATCAGTTATCAACAGGGATCAATGTAATCCGGGATATCACCAGCTTCAGTAGGATATCACAGCTCGTCAGTTAGTGTCGGAAATGCCAACAGCATGTGGTCCTTCATGAGCAGACGTAGCTATAGTTCATGAGGATGTTGTTTACATCTATGTCTGTAGACCTATCGTTCAACAGTTTTAAGAGGTCTGTTCACTGAATCAGCACAAAATAGTCTTCTTTTTCTCCCGTAAGTGCGTCTACGTTGTGTAGAAACCCACTCCAGTGATCAAGTAATTTGGAAAATATCAAGCTGTGAAGTTGTGTTGGTGATCTTGTAGTAGCTAGCCGTACAGTTGACTGCTGAAAGTGTGAAGAAGTCTAGAGCAGGGAGGTCCCTGTTTTGAGGAAATATTTCGACGCTTCTAAGATAGTAAGATACGCAAATAAGAATGTACAAGTTTACAAGCTCAATCGTAGTTTAAAGATGACAGACGTACCTGCAGCTAAAGAGCAAATTCACAGCAGGGGCAAGAAAATGACTTTAATAAAGAAGCCATCCGTCGCAGATGAAAATGTTACATTCACTAATTCAGACTGCGAAGGCATCTTAGAAGAAATAGATACACCGCGAACTAACTCTAGAAAGGAAAAGGCTAACGTAGATGTTGATAATCATCATCCTTCGATTAAGAGCAACCTTGGAAGTCGCGGAAAAAAACCGCATAATATTGAGAGGGTTTCTGTTTTCACTAAAGAGTCACAAGAATGTGCCAGAACGCCAGGATTGATGCCTGTGAATCACAACGCCGCCAACGGAAACAGATCAGCGTTTAGTCCTGCCACCCCCAAAGCCGCCGCTGGACTATCCCAGACTGGAATATCTGCAAGGACTCGAGTCGACGTAACCGAGGAAGTACAAACCGTGAACCACAATAACGGCAAAGGCGATAAATCGAAAAAGGAACCTCGTGATTCAGATGTAACAATAACATCACGGACTTTACCGAGACTTACGTGCAATGGAAAACCGGAAGTCTTGCGACAGGGAGTGCGAAGTAGTAGTGAGGACGTTATCATAAATGGTGATAAATGCAATACTGGTATCGAAAATATCGTAGACAACAACACTGAACAGACAGAAAATAACAGAACTGGAGAAATTCCACAAGTTAAACTTGATTTGCATCGTCTTGACGTTAGAGACGCAAGCGATGAATTTAGACGACATCGTCGCAGCTCTACGGGATCGTCTACTTCAAGTATGAAAGATCAAAGTAGTCAAACAGAGGTCAGAGGTCAGTCAGAGTTTGCAATGCATCAGATGCCCGTATCTCCACGAGTTAGTCCTCTGACGTCAGCAAGATACAGTCCAAGAAGAGTGTCATCTGCAGAATTACATAGTGAGTATATTATAGGACTATGAGTAATCAACCTGAGAGCAAAATGTCTCCGTAAGTAGGAAAAATATCATGCGGTCTCTTTTTGAACAGAGATGAAAATTAATCAGAAAAATGAACGCAAGGGACGGGGAAAAAGAAGCTACTTTCCATGGCAAAGTTTGTACTATAACTAATATGTTGGCAAACGTTTGCCACTATCCACACCACTAGAGTGTCACTATATTAGAGCGCTAGTGTTAAAGAGAAGGATAACAGAGGGCGGGCTTATTAAAGTTCAGAGGAAAATGTAAGTATAGGATAGTATCGGGGCGTATATGTAGTTAAGGTGAGTACAGAATATGGGGTACCTCGAAAACCAAGATAGGACTCTGCCCATGCAGTTATGCCTAAAGAACGGTACTGATTGTGTATCCCGTCCCTCCACCCCCCCCCCCCCACTCTCTCCTCGTCAGAGGAGATTTGAAAATCTGAGTGGTTGAACTTCGATCTTTTTTTCTCAAGACTTTTCTGTACCCTATTGTGGTGAAAAACCCAAAGGCTAAGCTTTTATGCAGAACGTGGATGACTATAACCCCACCCCTACGCCCATGTAGGTAACTGGTTCAATCTGCCACAGAAATTTTCTGCTTCTTTTTGATTCCTTGCCGAAGACAGGCAAGGAATCTATGCGATGGTGATGTCGTGTGAGTGTGTGTGTGCGTATGTGCGTGTGTATGTGACGCCTTTGCTTGTAAACACGATATCTCAAGAAGGGTAACTCTGAGGGATTTCATACTTGGCATGTGGAATGCCCATATGATATAGAAAGTCCCTATTGTTTTTGGTCGAGGTCAAAGGTCATTTAAGGTCACCAGGGGTCAAACTGTAAAACCCATTAAACACGATATCTCCAGAAGGATAACTGTGACTGATGTCATTTGAGGTCACCAGGGGTCAAACTGTAAAACCCATTAAACACGATATCTCCAGAAGGATAACTGTGACTGATGTCATACTAGGTGTGTGGGTTGGTCATATTGAGTAGATGATCCCTATTGTTTTTGGTCAAGGTCAAAGGTCATTTTAGGTCATTAGAGGCCAACTGTAAAAACCGTGTAAACAAAATATCTCCAGAAGGGTAACCATGACTGATGTAATTCTTGGTGTGTGGGTTGGTAATAATGAGCAAAAAATCCCTATTGTTTTTTTGCTAGGTCAAAGGTAATTTGAGGTCACCAGAGGTCAAACTGTAAAAACCTTGAAAACACGATATCTCCATAAGGGTAACTGTGACTGATGTCATACTTGGTGTGTAGATTGGTCACATTGAGTAGGTTATCCCTATTGCTTTTGATGGAAGTCAAATGTCATTTTAGGTCAAATAAAAGGTCATTTTGGGTTAAAGGTTTATTAATGTGGTGTTTCAAGAAACATAACTGTAGTTGATCTCAGACTTGTCATGTGGATAATTCACGTTTGTTATAATATAACCATGTAGCAAGGAATCACAAAGCCTTTTGGCTTTCTGGTTATAAACGTAAGACGGTGAAGCCACTGCTTGCCAGTGGTAAAATGTTTTCTGCACCCTGCTACATCTAAATATTGTGCTGGGTTACAAAAAGGCCCGCATGACAGCAGCAAGTACTCTGTTCGAGTATCACAAGTACCTTTTGTGCGTAAGTGACACGCAATGGTGAATCTATTTTATTTGTATAAGTGATAGTGAAAGCAGGAGTTACCCAGTCTAACCTGAATAATAAATAGCAGCCGCGATTAACAGCCTCATGCTTGCATTGAAGTCAGTACCCGCCTCTGTCACTTGTATTCACATTTTGTACTCTTGCTGTACGTAACCTCTCAGACTCCCTTTTACCACCACTTACTGTATATCCCACCCCGGTAATTACTAAACGAAGAACAGTCTTTCGAGTAAAGTGTAACTTCCGAATTATAGTAACAGGGTTGAGCTAATTGACATCACTCAGTTAAAATCATTTATCCCCGTAAATATTATGGCCGGGCAATCGATCAGTATTTAGTATGGAAGCGTCCTCTGTGTGATCAGTCGTCTTCCAGTTGCCTGGTTAGTTGTACTGGATATTAGTCGTTTGGATGTTACCCCCCTATAGGGAGGTATATGCTGTAAGTCAGTTCCTGTTTCTTAATCAACACTTGACACTTTTTTTACTTTTTTATATTATAACTTTCAGTGGTTTTTATTTTCTTTTCTGCTGTGACCGAATTAGTCTCTCCTTGAGTTTTGTGTTTCGCGCCGTTCATTAGGAAAGTTTTTGCTTTGTTTCACAAGGAAAGTTTCTGTCTGTCAGAGCAGAGCGCCACCAAAAGTTCCTCAGCTTTACTTATTGGTTCCTGACGTCAGAGTACACCCCCGCCGCCTATAGACCAGTTGCTTAGCATTATGCGTCATGCAGTTCAACAAATGACAGTGTACTACAGTTTACCACATCCAGTTGATTACGTAATACTTTGAGTGCTTTTATCCTCTGTCAGTTAAATAACCTACCGAAATATCGATTTTGTATTTGTGTTACGTTTGAAAAACGGCTACGATCAATTGGTCTGTTTGACAACACAAGGCAAGTTTGAACAGTCGCATATAAAGTACAGGAATAATACTGTGATATTCCGGCACTCACTGGAACACGATATTCTAACGCTTGAGAGAATATGAATTAAGACAAGGAAACACTTACATTTTATAGACATGGAAGTCATGGTTATTACGTTGTTCAAAATATATAACATTGCCATAGGATTAGAGGACGCTTACCCTCCCCTGTTTGAAGAACTGAACAGTCTGTAGCGTCTTGCGGCGGCGTATTCGTCTGTAAACTATCTGCAGTACAAGAGTGTTGGCTGGAGCCGAACAGTCGGCCAAGACTTTCCCCTGTTTGCCTGTCTTGGTATGTGTTTTGGAGATAATTTGGAAGACATATAATGTAACTCGAAGCATATTATGAACAAGTTTCGACATATGTTCAAGTGAACTATCATACTTGTAAGTTGCATTGTTTTGATCGACCTACCTGTGGCACTTCCAGTGTGTGACCAGGACATATTTGGCATGCTGTTTATGACAATGACAACTGTGGTTACTCCTGCCAGCGATTGTGCCCCCACACGAGAGGTAAAAATTCCAGTCGATATTGGCCCTGGTGGAGACTGGTCGCCAACTCGAAGATCTCGAAGTGATTATCACCGTCTGTCACATCGGGATTGGTCGCCTAGTCGAAGAACGCAAGGGTCTCCCTTTGAACGCGATTGGTCACTCTATCGTAGGGACAGTAACCCTGCAATCCCGACATATTATCGAGAATGGTCGCCTGCGAGAAGGTTAAGCTTCGCTAATAGCTCACCACATGGTTCGCCCAGAAGCAAAGCGGAAGCTTTTGCCTCCCTTAAAAGTAGGTTTCTGAAATACAAAATGGTCTGATAGCGTCGATCGACGTATGTTAATGTGTTTAAATGTATGGGTTCATTATTGTAGAGCACAATGTGTACCATTTTCAATGTAATTTGTCGTCTAGTGACTTGATGTTCTCTTCTCTTCATCAAATAATTTATTCATGTCGTCTTATCTTCATTTTGCAAACATATGATTAAAATGACCATGGGTGTGAACTTGGCTCATGTATTTCGAACAATTGCCTTTACCTCTGTACATTATATCGTATGTGGTGTTTAAGTAACAGAACAACCAAATATCGTCAAGTCGTAACTTACCTGACTCAAAAAGAGGGTAAATACCACTTCTGTGAGTGCAGATAGTGAAATTTATTATATTTAATATTTTTTACACCTACAGGAACACCAGATCAGATGGTAAAGCAAGCTGACCGATTGATAGAAAGAACACAAGTTATTATGCAAAGGAGTGCTGAAGCAAAACGTCGCACCGAGAACCTTCTGAAAGCTTCCAGGGAACGAAGAGCCCAAGAGAGATTTGAGGAGCTATCATCTTTCGAGAGAGCTCATAAAACGAACAGTGAAACATCTCCATCTGAATCAGACTCGAATAGGAATCACTTGGGAGATACCTGAACATCCGGGACCGAAGCTAGTGATATACTGGAAGGGTGTGGGAGGTATATTGCTCCTTGTGTTGGGATTGTTGTGTATATATTTTCTTACCGTCCAGCAAAATTGATCACATGTTATGGTACCGTAAAAGTCTTTTGCGAGACCTTCAATATATTAAATATATTTATCGCCGTGGCACAGCGTTGGTCGTTACAAGTTGACGCGGTATCATGCTATATAAGAGTCGACCTCCAATGTGTGTTGTAAAATTCGGAGTGATTATCGTCATATTCGGCCTTCTGTCGTGCAAGGTGGGTGTCGTTAAATGTCCGGATGGGTGTCTGTAATATTCGGTGTCAGTGGCTTGATAACTGGCGTGGGTGTCGTGATAGTCGGTGTCGTGATATTAGGTGGGAGATGTCGTGATATTCGAATGAGTGTCTGTAGTATCGGTCTAGTGCGATATCCGGCGTTAGGTGTGTGATATTCGGTGTCGGTATCGTAATATCCGGTTGGATGTTGTGATATTCCGGATGGGTGTCTGTAATATTCAGTTTCGGTGTCGCCATATCCGGGGTGTTTGTCGAGATATTCGGTGTCGGTATCGCGATATTCGGGGTGGGATCTTAACATCAATTGAGAAGCCATTGAATGGCAAATAAGCATGTGAGATTATCCTGGGAGCTGTAAATACAACTGAGGAAGGTAATGCCCGCCCTGCATGGACAACAAATATAAAATTTTTAATGCCGTTAAAAACGTTGCCTAAACCAAGCGAAATATGTGAATTTCATACTACACTGTTTGAATGGAACAAAGAATTAAGCTCTTGCAGTGAGTGTGATAAATAATGTAGCTATTTTGAATGTGAGCACATAATTGTAAATCCCGTAAGCATCATAACATAAAATTAACTTGCAAAATTCGAAAACCGTATCAAGAAACTATAGCCATTCGGGTGATGTACAAAATCTTATTTGTCAGCCCGGAAGTACTTGTTTGAAGCTGTTCCAAATACAGGTACTGTAGTTCCAAACTACCCATCACCCCCGTAATTGTTATTATTTTGTGTGAACTGTTTTGTCGCTTGTTGTTGTCAATCGTCGCATGGCGTCATTCTTCTCAATGTTTCTATTTCTTTGGTCCATTTGTTCTGGCCTTATCTAAAGCATTCTGACCAAAAGAAACCTAACCAGAAAAGAGAGTGCTCGTCATTTGCCAGCCGTTTTACTCACTCATCTTTGCAAGATTCGTCTGTGATTTATTTGGATGAAAACTGCACCGAAAGATGCATTAAATCTTTCTCGGGTCTTTGGCGGATTTAAAGCAAGTTAGGAGAAATATGTTGCAAACTTCTTACCAGAAGGTGAAGCAGAACAATAGGTCTGCAATTATATGAAGAGCTGTACGGTTCTGATAGTGTCCTTTATTATGTGAGTGACGACTAAGTTAAAGTTAAATCATCCCCCCCCCCCAAAAAAAAAAAAAAACAATTCGAAAGGCGGCTAAAGAGATACCTCATTGAATGAACACATTTTTAGGAAAAACATGATTGACAGATCGGGAACTGCCTTTTTTAAACAATGACAAATCTGATTTTCTGGATATATTCGACATGACATTTGTGGACACAATTATAGCTTTAACCATTATCTTGATAAGAAACAACATGCCTGACCTCGGAGGACACTTGGCAGACGGTTAAAGTAATGAAAATGGTATACTGGTCCTGCTACCTGTGCTCATGTTTATAGATATTTAGAACTCGTAAATGGCATGTCATAGACCTTGTTCTCGAGCCAAGTGAAATTTCATGTAACGATCCAACAAATTCATTGTATGATTGCTACATATGGCAGCAGGGTTTGACTTTCATGAAATCGACAGAAGATTGTTTCAAACAAGACAGATTCGTTGTTTGAGGCAACTATGAATCCTGACAATGGGTAAGGGGAGGGGGCAACCTGCCGTCCGCGGGTCAAATGAGGCCCCCGGAAACCCCCAAAACCTTTGAACAAGAATAAAAAATAAAGAGATTAACACAAAGAAACAAGTGGGGGTGTTAAGATATTAACCATATAAAAGCTTGTGTGGTAACTAATATTTGATTGCCAAATCTTTCCCTACATGTGCCGATAATACTGCGCGTTTTCATTGTTTTCTCATACGTCTCTACATATGTCTGCACACACCCTTCCTCATTTATACAATTCTATTATTTAACCTTTTACCGGGTCGTGGCATTTGTATGTTTGTTTTCAGTACAGATAGTGTAGGTGGTCTTGCAACCTGCCCCCCCCCCCCCTCACAAACACACACACACACACGACAGTTTAAAGGTGACAATGGTGCAAAAAAGATGGCCAAAATCCCATAGTGTGTGTTCCAGTAGGGACTTACATTTAACAGTCGGTTAAAAATGTTGATGTAAACAGAAAGGAAAGTTATTTTGATCTTTTTATAAATGAATATCAATTCAGAGGCAAAACAGAAAGAAAGAACTTAAAAACAATAGCTCCTTAACCTGAAATAAAAACTTTCCAATAAGCGGTTCGCGCGCGTTTCCGCTGCTATTGTTAAGACAGGTGTCCCAGGAACTGTAGGCAACGTGGGAGAGGGACTGACTGGTGTATTGATTGCCCGTCCACCAGAGGTTTTGTCCCTAGTTTCTGAACTGTTCCAATAGAATGATTTTAGCATGACATATATACTACAGCAGCTGTTGCCATAGTCGATCGATCAACGTGGTAAAGGGTCCTTGATGAGCCCATATGGGGCTTCCTGATCCTCAACTTTCAAAAATTCAGACTTAAGTTGGGAAAACGTACTATCAGAAATGTTTGACCGTTAACTGAAAGTTTGTGAATAGTTCGATCAGGCAGTGACGAACGTTAGACTAATGCGGCGATGCAGGGAAAAATAAACTTAGGTATACACTCCAGACAAAAAAATGGAAAACGTAACACAAAACGCAGTTCTTGTGCTAAGATTTTCAGTACCAAAACTTTGGAAAACCAAAAACAAACACTTGTTTTTTGTTTTGAAAATGTTAATTGTTTGAAAATGTTAAATGTTGCCAATTTTTTTTGTTTTAAAATTTAAAAAAAAAAATTAAAAGCACCAACAACTAGAGCACCAATGGTGCGGAAGCTCATACCTAAACACCCCGCAGGTACCATGAACAGCTTTTACTTAGGACAACTCATACATCACTCACAGGATATTATTATCACAAATCATCAACATTGCATCAGAGAATCTGTAACATTACACAAGTTGCAGAATTCCATATAAACGGGTCTTACTGTAGGATTCAAATCAAACCAAAACGTCCAGAAAACCAAAAGCGGATCACTAACCAAGCATCGTAATAACAAGCTGTCAACTTTGTTCAACACTAACTCTGGAGGTATTATCAATTTTGAAATATTTTACAAAATAGGCCACAAAGCACATATTCGGCCTTGGTCCCAAAGTTTTTACACATCCTGATTTTACAGTAATCAAGTATCATTGATAAACCATCAGTATTGCACAAGAGAATCTCCAGAAGAAAAAGCATAATCCACAATTGGCGCAAAGGGTCAACATTGGACTTGAACCAAAACTCCCCGGAAACCATTCACACATCATTAACCGAGCATCTCTATTACAGGACGTCAGATTTTTAACATTGATTTGAGGTGATGTTTACAATTTTGCAACAGTTCACACAATGGAACTGAACTGGGCACACACTGGGCCCTTGAACCAAACACTTCTGCACACCCTGAAGGTACCAACAACAAATTCTTATCACAACAAACCATCAACATTGTAGAAGAGAATCCATAGGAGGAGAGGAATTTTGAATAGAATTGAAAAAAAAATGGGTTATAGAGTCCATATGGCACCTTAGAATAATTGATTAATACTCAGAAGGTAGGCCTACCACTGAAAGAGGATCATTATGACAATCAAGATTGCACAGGAGAATTTGTAGGAAATGAAGTATTTAGCAAACTTTCATAAAATTGCCATAAGGTTGACAGAGAACCCAATGGAACAACACTCATGGACAACTGCGTCCAAATGTCATACAAATTCATGAAAGCATGTGGGAGGAGCATCTTGAACACTTGTAGTCAGACAGATAGTCAAACAGAAAGACAGAGAGGCATAAACAGACAGACAGATGGATAGTCAGACAGAAAGACAGACAGATAGATAGAGAAAAGCCATATGATCAGAATAACTCACACAAGAGTTAAGTCGCAAAATAAAACTGTTCGAACTTTCGAGAAAAAAGAAGTTCCATGACTATTTTATTCATCATTCATTCACTACACTGTTCTTGCTATATAGCCTATAGGAGCGACACATCATGCCAATTTATTTTGATATATTTATCAAACCGGTGTGATTCAATACATTAACACGGTACAGTGCTGTGTCTTTCTCGATGTGGCAGATACCTGAATTGGCAGTTGTCTTTACAAGAACTGTTGGCAGTAAAGCGCAATGCAGAGTTGGTAAACACTGCTAGACCACTGCTGTCAGTATCCTTTTGCATGTCAAAGTGTTCTTTTTATTCTTTGTGACTGTCGTTATTGTCTGCCATTAGTGGCAGATATCTTCAGCGACGCTTGATTACAATCATGCACACATGTTGCACTAGTGGATTCTTATTTCTTCATAGGCGTACCACTTGGATTTGGGGTGTAAGATTTCATTTGCTTAATCTAAAAGCACCTGCCCCCCTCTCTTTGAAACGAACATGTATTTGAAAAATGTTAGGCCTAATACTTTCAAAAAAAATATGTTACGACAGATCAAATAGTCTGTCATAAGAGATTGAATAGCAACAAATTTTAATCCGTTGTATCAAATTATTTAATCTCTTAGAACAGATTATTTAATGTCTTAATCTGTCGTTACACTTACAGATTACTTAATCTGTCGCAACAGATTAAATAATCTGTTGCGACAGATTATTTCATCTGTTATGACAGATTAGTATTATTTTCGGTGGTACAGTGCATTCATTTTTTTTTCTGTGGCACGGTGTTTTTATTTTTTTTTCTGTGGCACTAATGGGCCATCGGTTGGATTCACTATGTGTGTAAACCATTGAGGTAAATATAGTATATATTTACCTCAGTGGTGTAAACGAGAACGGCGAAGCACCTTTAACGGCAGCATAGGTATACAAATTGTACCAATAGCTCCATGATTACACACAGGTAATATAACCGTACCACGTACCGATAGAAACTTAACTGCAGTATTACTACACTAACGCTACAACCTCTTCATAAAACAGCTCAATTCTCTAATCTAAAGAACGTCTTTGACGGAAATAAATGCCCCTCTGTATCGTGGATGGATGGTCTATTTACAATAGTCTATTTACAAGTCCTCTCAGCCCCATCCTCGGCCTAAACCCTAACAGAATGCGCCAATCCTTTTTTCGTAATTTTAGCAGAACTGGGTCCTGAGGTAAATGTAGGCCTACATGACTGCTGTGCGAAAACCAGAAAGTTCGAATAACCAGACAGTTCGATCAAAGAGTAATAAAATTGTTTCATTCTTACGTATACCAAGATTTTCAGGTGCTCCTCAGTCTGCTTTCTCGAATGGTTTTTTGTCCATTTCTTGTTTACGAAAATCGTTGGCACAGCACTTGGAAGCAGTAATTTCTTTCGCCAGAAATTTTCTTCTTATGAAGTTTGATGCCCTAACGACGAGTTCATAGGGTCCCACACAAAAGGGGGATACCCTGTATAGCAGTTGGGAGAACTCTCCACAATTGATCAAGTGTTCACCGGTCGTCGGTGAAAGGTCCATCTTTTTCGATATTTTGGTTGAAGTGTATATAGTGTGAATATTGAGGCAATTTACATAAATTTTAACGATGTTATGATCTTTTACAAATTTTAGGCTGGTGGATAAAAAAAGTTGCATAATGGCTGTTCACTTATGTCGAAAAGTTTAGTGACCCCTAGGTCAAAATCCAACCTACCTAAGGTACAGAAAACTGAAAATGCTATGAATGGTCAAAATGTCAGCTTCCCATAGAATGGTAGCTCATACATTTCAAAAACTAGCTGCCATAAGGCCTTTGAAGACCACATTATTTGAGGATTTAGTAAGTCAATGGGGGCAATTAATAGCCTACCAAAACACTTGTTGGTTCTGACAGCAAGAAGCCACTAGACATCTAACTGGATCCTTCTTAAGGCTTGAAATTGCAAGAAAAAACTGCTATTAGAGGCTTTGCTGCCTTACAACAGTACAACGCCCCAATGCTTGGCACATTGGCATTTTGCAAAGTAGTAAGGTATGAGCAAAAGAATTTAGCCAGGGCTAATTACCATGAATAGTGAATCTCTTATGTCACCAGTGGAAGCTAAATTTGCCTGGGTGGGAATTTTAATTTTTTTTCTTAGCACTTGTAAAAAGGAAATTAATGAAACTTTACCACCTTTGTGCATTGCAAAGTTCACATAATTTTTTATATTTCAATCGAGTTTGATTAACTTTGTTTTTGAATACTGGCCCCATTCATGGTAACTTGCAGTGTAGAAAGATTCCTGATGTCATACTGGACATACCAACATTGTCACAAAATGACCTAAGGATAATGTGCGGCATTCATCTGTGCTTCCACAGATGATAGTTCCTTGGATGACGTTCTTTGGGGATAATTTCCAGTTATGATGTACTGTACGTTTACTATCAATTGCAACTGACAGATCGAGGCATAAAATGTTAAGACCACTCAAAGCATTGGAAGTTTAAGCTATGGTCAATCACAGTCAGGGTTCAACAAAGGAACATATTTGTGCCAACATAACAGCATATTCACACTACACAAAAGCTATCTACCAGGTAACAATAGCCTACACTAACATTCTGTGCCACTGGCACACATGCTGTCACTGTGACTACAAAGCCAATGATATAAACAAAACTGAAAAAACAAGAGAGTAACTCACTTAGTAAAATAAACCATTTCAGCATTTCTTTTATTCTCTCTTGTCGAGCCTTCTCACAAATTCTCAGAAATATTTTTTCATTGTCACTTTTCTAAGATGTTAACATACAACATTCATGAAATTCTTCAAACTTCTTCACAAAAAAAAATGCTTTCCAATGGATACTTTGTTTCATTCTCCATATCTTTTCATTTTTTTTCAAATTTGTGAAGAAGGGGGGTAGCCATTGGGTAATACTGGCCTAATAATAAATTTGTGATATATAAAAATAGTGTTGTGGTATACAATAAAGTCAATAATATCTATGTACAGAAGACAAAATTCCACATATTTTCATGAATAGATAAGAACCTTATGAAAATGGCAGTACATTTAAATACAAAGAGAAACAGTTAATTCCATTTTTATAGGATAAAAATAAAGAACAAGATGTCAAACTGAATCGGACATGTATAAAAGTACGTTAGCTGAATACTAGTACTGCAATTAATTTGGCGTTAGCAACGCAAGCTACAAAACAGGAATTAAGAATTATAAGTCCAGGTTGAATAATGCTCGGAGAGGGTGACAAAGACAAAAAAAAAAACATGACAGGACTAAAGATGTCCTTCTGCACAAGAGATATAAAAGTTTGTTTATGAAAGAATTGCAACAAGCATTGCCTTGAAAACCAATTTACAAGATTAAAAGACCACAAAATGTTAATTTTCTTATTAAAAGTGACCTTAAAATGTCAGTTTTTGTTTTATTATAAATATGAAATGCCCTCACAATAGATCTTCAGGCGCTGTCTCTGCCTTCTGGACATAGTCCATATTAACATTAAAAATGGCAGCAGCGGCAATTAAGCAATATTAAAATGCCTTCATAAAATTATAGCTTGAAAAAGACAAACACCATGATATACAAATGCACTGCGGTCAAATAGCTCACATTAAGGGATGTGTCCGACAGGCTCAGGCTAAACTAATCCACAGGTTAACTTGAAACAGTAACAGGGCTTTCCAGTTCATTCATTTATGCAAAGATTCCATACATCAGATGGACAAATTACATGATATCACATAAAACCTGGCTGATAATGAAGACTAATGGTGGGTAACATCTTGATAAAATGATTTGATGTAATGTTTGAGTCATTGGCTGAAATAGTGTGAAACAGAGTCTCATATACTATATCACCATACTAATTAATATAAAATTTCATTAAAAATATGTATGAAGTGATACTACTATTGGTTGATGATATTGTTACGATATCATCTCAACTTATGTGTAATATCATCATCAAGGAGTTACATAATCTCAATAATGGCATATCAATAACTGAGATGTCATTTGATATGGTCTACTGTACCATACACAATGTTACTGATGTGAATATTACATGCACGAATGTACAGATTATTACAAAGGTCACTCTAAAAGATGATAATTTCATATCAAGCCATGACACTCCTTTAGAAGTGATGTCAACTGATATATTCTACGTATGGATTTAAAGTTACCACACTTCCATCGTATTTCAATACCTTCATTAATGCATGACAGGTAATGTTAAAAACTCATAATGTATGATGCAAAATATCATCAACTCCTTCAGCTGAAAGGAAATATCAACACACAAAATGATCATGTCATCTTATTCATATTCATAACTGAAATGTGATACTAATGTGACCAAACCATACGTAGGGGGATAGATATTGTGAGTGTGGATGTATGTAAGAGTAACCCAACTGAATTAAAAATGTTTGAACTCTAT
Source organism: Stichopus chloronotus (assembly GCA_021234535.1). Lineage (NCBI taxonomy): Eukaryota > Metazoa > Echinodermata > Holothuroidea > Aspidochirotida > Stichopodidae > Stichopus > Stichopus chloronotus. Next base: position 1,971,056 of record CM037843.1, on the reverse strand, counting down.
GGATAGATAAGTCCTGTTGAATTCAGTGACAAGCTATTGTTACTGGAAAGGACTGAAGCTATGAATGAAGCAAGCCGTGAATACTTCTATAATTCTACAAAAAAAAAGGAATACACCTTTAAGATGTAACTATCACCAGATAATTGATCACTGTGTAATGAATACATAATGTAATGAATACCATAGCTTATGAATACAACAGATGTTAAGTTTGAAATAAAGAACCAGAGATCCATAGAATCAATGTCACCATTAAGATCTTTGACAGTGAAGAAAAAGGGAAAAGAAATTCTTAAGTGAAGGATGACATGCAACATTTTGGACTATTACCCTAACACAACTTTAGCGAAAAGTTTTCAACTGCATGTAAACTGCAATACAGAAGAACATCCTTACTCTCCAAAAGATATTCATACTGTTACAAGTTAAATGTAGTGAAGAGGCAATTCACATCTTGTTATGTCTGTGTCTGCACAAAAATGCATTGCATCAAGCGACATCAAGAATGACTACAATTATAACATTTTTTAACGTGACTCGAATCAATCACAAATTAATTCAAAAACTCCAAACAATAACTATCTTAAAAGTGATACATTCAATTCCAAATAGAGCTCTGCAAACTCAACAAGGACAATCAAATTATTATCACCATTTAATTTGTGACTATCTGAGTTGAAAAGCATCTGGCATTAACTTTACAATCTCTGTTCTGCTGATGTTCCCTTCAAGGATGATTTGTGAGTATCGGTCAAGGTGGATATATGTGAATTTTTAATTCAAAATTTTCAAAATTCATTAAAAATTTCTGTCCAATTGCTTGGGAAAACTTTCAATAATGTCACTGTAAATTCTATGTATTGACAAAGGAACTCTGTCATCAGGATTTCTGTTGTCGTCATTTTTATGAACAACTTTACCAGAATGCATCTGGACAGTTAATTTTAAAGGAAAACCACATAGAGCACAGTGTAGTCTTTCCAGTCTTCTAAATAATTATCCTCCCTCATTCGAAGGTTGACCACGTGATTTGATGCACGCAATAAAGCTTATCTATTTTGAGATCGAGAAACCAAACTGATCCGATCACTGACAGGTAGCAATACTTAACATTGATAATAATCATTTCAAATTATGGCAGGATTTGCAAAGGAATGAGCAAATTATTAATGTAACAGCCATGAATTATCATTTCTTCAATTTGGCAGAACATCTAGCAGGTACTGGAACAGATGAAGGTCCCTAATGTAACCATCACCATGAACATGGGCAAAGTCTGTTGCTTTAGGTTCTTAGTCTGAGGTTACAGAAACAAGTTGCAGAGATCAACGTTTGGGAGCAACTTGCACACTATGAACAAACCAGAGATGAAAAGGTGAAATTGTCTTTGTATCCAAACAAATTCAGGAAGTTTGTATTAAGAACCTTAACACACAGACAAAGTATCACAGATGCATGAGAGAAATAGGTACAATAAGAATTTGGATTAAGCGAGAAAGTACTTATCTGAACATATGCCCATACTAGGACTGATTTCATCATTTTTAGTGAACAATCATGCAGGAGGGTGCCACATTATGTTAAGCATTTTCTATTCTAGTTGAGGTGCAATTATTTATTCCAACCTAATAGAACCAATGGTCTTTCAATGGTCAAAGATTTTTAAAATCTAATGTCAGCCTTCAGATATAAATATGTCTAGCAGGCTTTTGTGAAGTGAGAAGCACTGCATGTACCTCTGGAATCCTTGTTGTAACCATGGTAATATCAGCTAATGCTTGTTTTTCTCTTTGCTCTCTTCAGCTTTCTTAGGTCAGCAAGCTGGAACATGCAACACTGTTAGCGCTAAGCATCCTGGGTAATTATATCAGTCTAGTGTTCCGCAGGAAGTGAATCAGAGTTCTGTAGACAAAGATGTACTGGCTGACCGTCTGTATCATCAGCATCCTTTGTTGTCTTAGGTTCTCTAACATCTTTGGAATATTTATCTCCTGGCAAGATAGAAATGAAATACAATGTTTGAAACTTCAAAACTGAAGAACACTAGCAACAAACACAGATAACAGTTCTTGAAACAGAATTCAAATAGGAAACAGCAACAACCAGAAAGCCAAGAGCCTTGGTGACTCCTTGCCATTATTATACTTGAAAGTTCAAATGCCCTCCAAAGATATTGCGTCCCAGAGAAATTTAGTGTGACACCCCATCTCAATTCAAGTACTGGTTTTTCCTGTATACAGCATACCGTGTGAGGTGGCACAACTGAATCATTACAACTACTTGAAAGTAATGAAAGCAGTTAGGCAGGTTTAACTGTATTAGTCTTTTTCTAGTGTAAAAGTTTGAAACTGAAATTTCACATTATTCACAGAAGTTTTCCTCAAATGTCCTTCCAGGTTTGTAATTGATTGTCAAGAATTCTGCAGCCAGCACACTGTATATATTGATATAACAGTTATAGTTGTGCCTTTGTAGTCAGTTCAATACAGCCTACCACTGACTCTTTCCCTTGCTAGATATACACAAAATATAACTGATCATATCTGATCATATCTTCGAGTAAAAAATATCTCATAGGTAATCCAAATTGACATGACACATCACTTGTCTCTGGATGTGCAGTGTCAATTGTTGGATAAAGATCCCTCTGGGATTGATAATACCTGTCTCAGTGACCTCACAGGTCAATGGTCACTTATCAAGCTGAAAAAAATTCTCTCTGTATGCAAAGTTGTGTTCCCATTTGAGTGAGGGCAGTGGATCAAGATCTACCGCACTAGATCAAACTCTAATGAGAACGTGGATCAACAACACTCACTCAAGGTCAAGATCCACCGATTTTGATTGACTGTTCAGGGTAAATCAGATCAACCGTGCTGGATAAAAGTTTGTAATGGGAACACATTGGTAGATTAAGTGACCCCGGATCTCCAGTTTATTCCTTCCCAGCATGCATTTGCATTCCGGTGGAAAACGTGGGTAATTAGTTCTAACTTAAGCCTCGCTGGGCAGGTCGCTACTGGCAAGTGTATATATACAACAGTGCAGTAGTGTAACGTACATGAACAGCACACATTTTCTGCCTGTATTTCGATATGACAAGTGCTATGCTGCTGTTGTAGTGTGCATGCAGTTAGCAAGATGCACACTCACGTGCATTTTTGTTACATGGTGCTAGTGTGCGATATACAAAATGGCCAGGCGACTTGTAAACACTGGTGACCTTTTCGCGCTTGTTCAATGTGTTCAAGTAACATGTTGATCTATCGCGCTCACTCAAATGAGAACGCGGTTCTGGATCAAGTTATTCGACACCACTATCAAGTTATTCGACACCACTCGATGCAATAAAACCTTGATCCACTGCACTCACTCAAATGGGAACACGGCTCAAGAGATTTTATCCTAGTGAAGCAAAATCAAATTTTTTGTCTTTTGGGATCTATCAAAACAACTCAGTAAATAGTAATAGATTTATAACAAAAAATGATGATAAAGGTATGTATTGGTTTTTGTTCTTCACTGCATTAAGAGTCACAAAATTCAAATATATGAGACCAAAAATACTAACTGAATTTTACAGAACATTTCAAAGTATTGCTGGTCTTTGCCTGCTCGTAACACCAGATACTTGTTTACCCACATGAAGAGAAAAAAAAAGTACCATCTTAAAGCTAACATTTTGCCCCTCCTAGTGACCTAAATAACCTTCAATTTACACCAAAGGCACTGACAGATGTTTTCTCTCCACAAAGAACCAGTGAAAGATTCTGACCTATGTGCATATCCCTAAAGATGCTACAAAATTTTAGTGTTTTTCCAAAAACTGCAAACCTTACAAGTTAGTTTTGGACTAAAGGGAAACCATAAATCCCATAGATTTGGCACCCATGTAGAAACATTTACCCATGTTTTAGACTTAAGAGCAGGGATGTAGCCAGAACAAACTTTGTGCCAGGCATTTTGGGATCGCCGTCTTAGGGGAGGGGTCTAAGGGAGGGGGTGCCCTCCCCTTTGGAGAATTTTTGGGATATGCAGGAGGCGTAGATGTCGCTATCTGCTGCAATGTTTTAGGCTTTTTGAATGTGGGAGGATTGACATCTCTTTTAAATGATTTTCTGGTTTTATAGATAGTGGCACTGTGTGCAACTACAGTAATTCTTAAATTACGAAGTTAGGCATCTATTCAATGTCTTATACACATTGGGGTAGCCTAGATGTCACGTTCATGCCAATTTGGAGAGAAAATTCAGGGGAGGTTATAGACTAATTCTGCTATTTTTTGTCTTTGTTTGGGAAATCAGTGGCGGGCGGCAGAGGCAGGGTTAGTGCTGAATGGTAGGCGGTGATTCCAAGTGCTGGGTGCTGCCGCCCCCCACCGCCTGTTGCCGCACACTGTAGCGACATCACTGCCTAAGAGTATAACAATTTTACATTTCACTTATTGTACTTGATATTTACAGAGGCAGAATAAGGATTGTTTTATTTCTTCTTGCTTTCTGACGAAAGTGATATCAACAGATTCGTTTCATTTCACTTCAAACTCACCTCATTTCTCTCCAGGCTGTTTACCATAACATCTGCAAGTATCAACACACCAGTCCTGCCAACACCTGCGCTACAGTGTATCAGCGGGGGTGCTTTTTCCTTGTCCTCATTAAGGCTCTCTGCATGACGACAGACCGACTGAAACTCTTCCAAGAAAGCTGAAATGATAACGAACAGTTCATGTCATTCAAAATCACTAAAACAGACTTTTAGTCTGCAAGTGGGTTGCTGATAAATTTTGGAAAGCATGCTTGTGAAGAAGATGCTTTCATATTCTAAAGGTTCTCTGAAAAAATGGTTAAAATGAAGAAAATATGAAACGATCAAGAAAGAGAATATCACTCCTGATTGTCCTTGTGGTATGAACAATTAACAGCAGCATTACTATGACCACCCACTTCAATGTTGGGTATGTGTACATCAGCGGCTCCAACCAAATGTGCCGTTTACCAGTCTTTCACAGTTCTCGTAAACAAAGGAAACTTTTTCAAAAACAGAAACCTTCATAAAAATGTGAATATTGTCATAAAAGTTACATAGAATGATGTCACTTTAACCAAATGTTTTGTTTAATCACAATGGACAGTGCAAATAAGGAATAAGACTTTTGAAACAAGGCGGCAACAAAAATGGGTCTGACCACTTAGGACTCAAAAGTAAAACATTTTGAACTGAATGATGCTGTCCTTGTCAGATATGCCATCTCTCTCAGTATGCCAGAGAACACAAGAGAGAGTTTTAATGAGTCTTTCCATTTAATAGCCAACATGTGATTATAACAGTATTCCCCCAATATTAGTTGGTGAAGCATTGTCCAAATGCATGAAAAGTATGCAGAAATAAGCAAATGATCATTACTGACAAACTACTATATACATAAACAGAAGGCTTCATACTATATCAATTCAGGGTTCATTTTGTAATCACAAGTATGACAGTCAGCTGGTCAGTTCAAAGTAATTACATGAAAATTAATCTCTGACATTTTCACAGTCATTCTGTCAGTTAATTTGTCTGTAATGTTCACTTCAAAGAGTGAATGTTTTTGACTTCACTCACTCAAGAAACTATGTATGTCGTCGGGTACACCCTTATCTGGCCAGTCATTATATTGCAGGTGCCATACCGTCCTCTGCTCCCCGGATGGAATGTGCCTAACTGTCAGACCGCGGGTGGTATAACTACCGGAATCGTTGCTAAACTGACTGATGATCCGGAACTGCCAAAGAGACAAGTAAAAGATAAGTGTTGTTATTGTCATTCTAAATAACTTTATAAAACACGTTTTCTTGAAAAGGAGGAAAAAGTTGGAATTTCACTTAATGCTGAGGTGTCCTAGCAAATGGAGGGTAACATGTGGTGCAAAAGAAGTGGCACTTGACTTGTATATAGAGGGGCAGAATGAAAATGGGAAGAGACCTTTTTTTGTGCTCCCATACATATCTCTTGTTGAGTCTGCAGCGGTCATCAGTAGTCATATCGCAATATGAAAGTACAACATAACGCAATACTCCTTACAAGACACAGGTACTAAATGGTAGGAAAGGGAGGGGGTAGCATTAGAGAGGGACATGACACAGGAAGCAAGTTAAAGGGGAGAATGAATTGATTTCATGAATCAATTACCTCCATTTAACAAGTTAATAACTCAACAGTTACTGGTTACTCCATGATGATACTGATTAAAGCGATACTTACTGGTCCAAATTCAGCTGTGTTATTGGAGTGTCCATAATTCGGCCAATATCGGAAACACTTCTCTTTGCCATTCTCCTAGGAAATAAAAACAATATCTTCATACACATTTGCTCACAATACTGTGAATAATTCTTTGAGGATGTCATGTAATTCTTTACAGATTTAACAAAAACAAATATTGGGCAATGACCCAAACTCTTTCAGAGAATGCAGAACAAACCACTCAACAACAATCCACAAAAATACAGGGATAAAACAGAGCTTCACCCAGATTCTTTTCAGCTGAGATGAGGATCCCTTTAGTCCAGTCTACAGATAAAACAACATTAAAACCTTAGATTCTTCCTGACCAAATATTCTCTGCCTCCCCATCTTTTACACTGTAACAGTCTCCTAGTAGTTACTCCTATCGTTCTAGTAGTTACTCTTTTCAGTCTCATCACTCTGAGAGACTTCAATTACCTCCAGCTTTGTCAGCATAGCTATCACCTGAACCCCTTGTTCCCATATCATGCGCCACCAGTCTTTGACCGTGTTCTGCATCGGTGCCTGCGCTGCGATGTAGTGGATGCGCTCCTTGGCTATCGGCATGGTGATGTGAGACGCATTGATGTAGCCGGTGCTGTTATCATGCATTGCGGCGATGACCACTCTATTGTCCTGAAAGTTGAGAGCGAGGATATAGCCACTTACCAAGAGTTTATGTATTCTTTTCTTAGAGAGCAATTTCTTTGTATTAGAAGTCAAAGGTGGGATAAGGAGGAGTAGAATTATATTTCCACCCTCCCTCCCAGAGAGTCCCCACTATACAGAGAGACCCCCTGTATGAGAGGATGCAGACTATTGTTTCATGAAGTTTCTATTTGGCTAACAGTTTCTGTAATAGTATGTTATGTCAGGGAGGTGTTTTTCAGAAGATACCTCTAAACAGCATTCCTTTGGAAACTACTTTGTAGGCATAAAGTGTGACACTCTTTTGTTCCAACACTCCTACTATATCAGCAGGACATACATGTGGACTTTTTCACTGTAAAGCATCAACTCCTATATTGTCTACTTGCTATAACCATTTATTTTTTAATCTCTTTTTAATCGACCAGCAAGGAAAGGGTGTTCTGGACCTTTGGTGCTTCAAAAAACCTTTGATTATGACTGACAATATCTCTTTGTTCAGCATGACGTCCTTGTTTCTCTTTCACAATCATACCTCATACGGTAGTACATCCAGGAATCGATTCCTGGTTTGGTTGTCAGGAAGTCTGGCCGAGTGAAACACGACACCCACTAGCTTCTTGGGAATCTGTTGGTACTCTGTAAATACTCGTCCTTCCCTCAGCTGCTCTTCAAGGATCTTTCTCTAAAGAAAAAAAAAAAAAAAGAAATTAACAATGAAGATAAGAAAAAACAGCACCATGGTAATGCAACTGCATTTGTGTTGCTTACATTACATTTAGTTGCATTCTTATTCCTTCTAGCTTTTTGAACCACTTTCTCCTGTTACCATTCGTCTGTGCTGTGACTAGCATTTCCGGTGAGAAGGCAAACTTAAGATCCTCATGTGGCAATCCACTACCAAGTCAAACAACACTTAGAGGTCATCATATATCACTGCATTTCATAAGCATGTAATTATATTCTTCACTGATTGTTAATAGGTGATATCACTTCATGTTGTATAAGCATGTAATTACAATCTTCAGTGATTGTATTGGATATTATGTGGTCATGCTTGTATTAAACTATAACTGTCGTTCATTGCTTAATGAAACCTGCATTTTCAATACATTCCTCTTAACACAAGATATGAATGTGTTTGAATATGGTTTATGTCTGCTTTCGAATAATTGTACAATACCCCTGGTAAGTAATCACAATGGGTGGTGAGTGATGACCTTGAGACCTGATGTCTTCACAAACTTAAAAACATTTACACCTTTGCAAGCCAGTACAAAATTCATGGTTATCAAAGAAGAGAACATTCCCTTGACTAGAGAGTCAAATCTGATCTTAGCAAACAACACTTTCAACACTGGCATACCTTCATGAGTTCAAGAGGTCAACAGTCACACTCACCCTTGCATCCCTGGGATGTCTTTTCTCTTCCTCTCCATCACTTTTATCTTCTTCCGGTCTCATCATCGTTAGACCGCTCATTGCTGCAACTTTCAGGGGTCCTGAGATACCCTCTGCTTTGGATGATTCAGGTGCAGGTTCCTCATCTCTGATTGGTTCCTGGTCTGATTCTCCTGATGTGCCATACCCACTGGTGGCTTGGGCACCGAGGGAGTCCCTCTTGCTCTCCTCTGGTATATCTGGATTCCTGGAGGATGGAGATGGGTGTTCTGATATTGAGGACGGATCTGAATCACTGATCGCTGAATTGCGGTTTGCCTGAGAATTTACTTGATTGGGGTTGTTGTTGTATGTGGGAGAATCAGACGGCGACTTCCTGGGAACAAACTCTACTGTGACAGGAACACTGGCACCTGTGAATGCGGTTTCCTTATCTAGGTATGGTCTGGTCTGTTCTACCGTCGGATGCCTGCCGTACTGGTTAACTTCTCTCATGTCTGGGTTCACACCAGCCTGCATGACTTGCACCTGTATTTCCCTTGGGTAGGTCACACCAGGAGAAGGCAATCGGAAATGATGGGGTGGACTACCCACACTTCCAGGTGACATGTTGGAGTCCATATCGCTTGTGTCGGCAAATTCACTTGGAGGGCTGACGAGAGGCATAGGTGAAAACAAAATGTTGGGTGAATAAGCCCTGTTCCCTTTAGGGGAGTAAGAACCAGCTCTATCCTCATATCCTGCTGGAGCACTGAGCACGGGCATGTCACATTGACCGGCAGTTTCTGTAAAAGTAAAACGTAAATTGGCCGGATGATGAGGCACTGGTGGATTGTACATAGGAACAACACTAGGCACAGCATTAGGATACACATTATACCCATGTTGAATCTCCAAAGGTGGCTGTTCCTGGATCCTAAGGTTTTCAAAAGCATCCATCGGAAGTGACTGGGATAAATCACCGTTGACGCTGGTAGACATGGCATTGTTCATACTGGCGCCCCCTCCAGGATGAACCACCTCCTGCAGTGGTTCAAAGTGAGTCCTTATTTTACGATCCACTAAGTCCGGGCTGCTGCTACTCATTAAGTAATTCCTAAGGCTCTGATGTGCTAGATCTGGTGTGCTGGTGCTCCCCCTAGGGTAAGGCGGTGGGGGTCTAAACTGTTCTTTCAATACCTTAGCTGCTATGTATTCCTGTGTTGTTTGGAAGGTGTTGGAACTCAACTCTGGAACACTTATTGTATGAACCATGTGTGTCATGTTGCGATTGAAAAGAGCATGTTGCAGTGACTCCACGGAAGTATCACGATAACTGGCAATGCCGTTCCCCACAACAGGTCCAGGCCCATTGTAACTCAATCTATACCTAAGCTTTTGCTCGGATGGAGGACCGTTCCTCAGGGGTGATTGCTGATACAGATTACTTTCAACTTGACCATACCCCAGGGTACTAACATTCTGATTCAGATCAGATACACTAGACAATGCTGACCTCTCCCGCCTCTGACGCATGGCAGTTTCATAGTCTGGGGTCTTTCTGTATTCTGGTAGTGCTGCTCTATAGTTATTACTCTGAATAATATCACTGTTCACCAGACTATGCCTGGATGCATCCGGAGATAGATCCCTGGGATTACTTTGACTTATTGATGAGGAGTAGCTGGGTGCATTATACATTCCATTGGTCTGTATCACCATGTTTCCATCGAAATCTGGTATCCTCCTCTCGAGGCCAATGTCCGGGTGATGGTAATGTTCTACATTGTGCTGGTTTTCCAAACTTAGCTGCGATGACATGAGGTCACCATTCGATGTTGTGTTGTGTTGTGTCAAGCTTTCTGTGAAAGAAAACCGATCATAATGTTAAGTCTGGAAAGGTGAGTTAGTCAAAACATCAGAGGGAGGGCAACAGACTGATAAAGGTAATAAAATGTGACATAAATTGCTTGCAGCAGACCACCACACTGACTACTCCATTCTTACATCGTGTGTGTTACACTAAAGTAGTGGACTATTGTTTAAATATTATTCACTTCTCAAGTGTCTATTCTCAGCATTTTCAAGTTGCCTTACATGAATTACTTAAATGAACCTATGGTAGGTGTCAATACAGTACCTTCTTACATTATGACCACAGAATGAAGATAGATGTATTAAAGGGAAATAGGGCTTTTTGAATACACCAACATGACATACAAAAGAAAAAAGCTGTAATCATTGTTAAACCATTCAGTGTCATCAATAAACATCTACCAAAGCTTCATCTTCTTAAATCATTATGCATGTGATGAGTAACGGAAGATGCATCATTTGAATTTTGAAAAGTTTGGGTGAACAAATTAGTGTTGAGTGAGAAATAACTGAATTTATATCTGTAAGGAGCTTATTTCTTGAAGAGAAGGCCACTGTCCTTCCTTATCTTGAATAATCTATCATTCTACGTCCACAAACATTGGTTTAAAAAATATGGATGTTTTCTCCCTAACGCCCTATTTCCCTTTAAAATAGTAACAGTAACTTGGAAAAAGAATCTACAAGGACAGCCTCTAATAATAACGCCGAAAAATCCAACAACTATACATTGGAATACTTGTTTTAACCCACCTCTCTTCACCACCCTATCTCATCCATCCCCTCCCCCACCAACACAACCTCCCCTCTGATAACAACCCACTGCAGATATCTCATCTTTCTTAACCACTCTCTCTTTTACCTTCAGATGATACTTCTCGATTGGTTCCATTCTGGAGAGTTTGTTCTTTAAACTCAGAGTGCCTCAGAAGTGTTGGTCTTCTATCTATGGACGACCGTTCTGGGAGAAACCTCTGCTGATCTATGATTGGGTCAAGGGTTATCTCTCTCCCTCCTCTGTTATGATAGGAAAATAACAACAAGAAGAGAGGGTTTGTTATCAAAGAAACTCATTGCAGCACATTAGAGTAATTATGGCTTGAAGAACTCTGTGTTTTTCAAAGCACATGAGGTAACTGCAAAGAGAAATTGATTATCCCTTCCTGTGTGTATAAGACACTACCACAGTCTCATACCTGTAAATTCTCTGCAGGAACTGCTGCAGGCAGCCTTTGCCTCCACAACAGCTTCTGAGGTAACCCTAATTGAAATAACATTGTCCAGGATGAACAGGATGAATGCTTCTTTTCACACAAAAGTTATTTTAAATTTTCACAAGTGTTGTCAATTGCCTAGGGTTAAAAATTCAGCATCAAAGAAACTCTGAAAATCATTCCTGATGAATACAAGCCAATCAGCGAAATACCATTAGAGGAGAAGAGTGTACATGTTGTAAGATCAAACAACAAAGGTCACTGCAAAAACAAATTTAAGGCAAGAGGAAGAATTTATTTCACATCTCTGGTAACAATTGCAATAAAGTGTATGGTTTTATACAGAGAGATATCTCCTAATATAAGTTCACTGAAAATAACTTCTAATTCCCTACTCACTATTTTATTTCAAGTAGAAGTCTATTAAATATCACAATTTAATCTCCCAGAAATTAACTTCTCTACACTGATTTGGATAATATCTTTTAGCTGAATGCCCACAAAATTAATACTTGTAAATATGACTTGGCTGTTTTAAGCAGAACAAAACCTATGGACAGAATAGAATATAGAATGTAGCAAAACATCCAGAAATAATCAGTGAGTGTAATAAATACGTAAGTCACTTTCACTATTCAAATTAGAATACAAAGTTACCATCTGCATTCAATGAGGTCATCACATGCATGATATTTCAAATACTCTAATGTGTATTAAATGAAAGCATACAATAGATGTTAGTAACTTGACCAAACGACTCTTCCAGACAATTCCCCCCATACCCCCCAAAAATTCCTCAACAACCTCCACCCTGAAACTTCTTTCAGGGAGAGGGTTAGGGTTGAGGACAGGGTTGGGAAATTGTCAGGGGAATTATCAGAAGGGAATTTTCCAGGGGAATTGTCCAGGAACCATTAGCAATGGGGCAATAAAGAGCTGAAATATGATGTACAACATATTCACTGTGAATCCCTGATGACCTAAAACAATATAGGATATATTTCTTGCCCTTGATGAAATATATGAAAATACTAGCAAAGAGATGCCTCCAAAATCTTCTATCTTGAGATACAGTCTTTACAAGAATTCCACAATTTAATCTCTGTTGCCCTTCAAGTTCCTTTAAAAAACAAGAGTTTCTTATTCTAAATGGTGTTTTTTCCACTAAGTAGGAGATAAGTACAGCTTCGCTTCTTCAGACACTGCATTGCAAGGAAAACACAAACACTAATGATTGCACAAATTAACAATTACATCAAAATTAAATACACAACTGCCTTAATTATTACTACCATAATCTTTGATCTTCTTTGCACACAATTGGTTGCAATTCTACCCTGCAAAATTCACGACCTGGCACCATCCATGACTTTGCAGAGTGACTGGTGTCACACCATCAACTACCTGGCACCATCAACTACCTGACACCATCAACTACCTGGCACTATCAACTACCTGGCACCATCAACTACCTCACACCATCAATTACCTTGCACCATCAATTACCTTGCACCATCAACAACCTCTTTTCTGAGTCACAATCTGACATCTCGGAATCCGTACCTACCATTATTCTGTACTTGGTTGATGGTAAGCAATAAGACAGTACAGACTATACTCACTTGTCTCTCTCCATGTTGTACCGTTGAAACTGCTGTTGTAGTTTACACATCCTGGAGACGTATTTAGCTGTTTCAGCATCATCCATCTGAAACTGTGCAGAGGTATCTTTGTTCGACGACTCGATGATGAACAGCCTTCGATTGTAAGTGAGGTTGGCGATGTTTTCCCAGCTGGAATGAAGGGTAAAAATGAGACACTAAAAAATCAAGTCACAGTCAAACATAAAAAAAGAGGAATGTTAAAGAAGAAGAAGACACTGGAAATTACGTTGTTCTGACATTTAAGTCAACCATAGATGTAGCTGCCATTTTCCTTTACACAAGACGCTGGAAGAGCTATCAGTTGTTTAACCACAAACAGCACCACATATTCATTCAAACTGAATTGTTTCTCTTTGAGTTAGGCCATGCTACAGTTGCAGGTTATCAAGCAGACATTCTCTGAATACTAAGATAAAAGAAAACTACATAAACATGCTGTGAACCAAAACATTCAGCTGAAATCAGGTCGTAAATTTGATGCTCGTTGATGTCATGAAGTAGTAACTGTTAGATGAGAACTATTTTCAAATTTTTAGAGAATGACAAAAAAAAAAACCAGATCGATGATCCTTTTGGAAGAGTACATTGATGATGAAATTAAGACAGAAGTTTGAAAAAGCATCAGATCAGTCACATGTAAGAAATATACTAATTAAAATAGAAATGTGTGTGTGTGTGTGTGGTCAGGGGAGAAGAGATTAACAAATTTTGTAAGATGGGGCAAAGTTATAGTCAAAATGTTATTTAAATATCTGACTTTGGTTCAATGTACTGGCAATGATGTCATACAAATAAATGTAAAAAGAAGCAGGAGGAGCAAAATCTTTGTGGTGAAATACAGCCTAATTTTTTTCTAATTGTTATATTCATATGACTCTTGTAAGGTGTAAATTTTGAATTCACTGAATTGTAAATTTTATGTCAAATGAATGAAGCAAGACAATAACAATATTTCCGTCCTATCTCATTCATATTGAATATGTGAGTGTATTGTCTTATTAACATTAAGGATTGACTGGAGTGAACTCACATGTGACAACATGAAAAACTGAAGCGTGCACTCTTTTATCAGATTCCTTTACAAAATTTATTTCCTTTTAACAGTCACCTTCCTTCCTATTGGGAAGAACTTATGTAACATCAGTAAGGAGCTCAAACACTGTCACAACACTTAACAAGAATTGAGAAGAGAGTATGAATGAATGAGACAAATGGGACAGTCTGATACAGAGTTAAAAGCACCAAAGGTGGCTTGGGGAATGGTAGATAAGAGTACAATTGTTGTGGGTGACAGGTAAGTGAGACATTAAGAAAACTGGTGAACCAACCAAATTAAGTTCATTCAACATCACTGAGATCAACACTCCATCAATCATGAGGTTTAATTCTTTGATTACCCCTGACCTTAAAATAGCGTCCAACAATTTTAAAACAAGTCTCAGTGTGTTTAAAGTGGAAGGTCACTTAAGAAACACAACAGAAAGAGTCAATACACTGGAACAATTTTCAATATTTGTCAAATGGTCAAAAAAGAAGCCTCTGAGACCAATGACTCACAAAACCAACTGACTCTGCTGAAGAGAGCTATTGACAGTGACAAGTGAATAACATTACTTGTTATTAAATGAGGGAGAGGTTAAGTACCCTGTGAGGTTACAAAGAATAAAGCCAAAGAATAGATTCAACTGGTAAGTACATACCACAATAACACACTTGTATGTCACAACCAACAACTGTTGATCGAAGAATCTTTCAAATGGAAAACTTGTCAATTCAGGATCTAACCCATTAAAGGACTTTTTGGCTTAAATCTTAAATTTAAGGTGAAGGGCTGAGGATAACCAGGAGGGCTTGACTTTGATTGGAGGACAAACTCACATGAAAAAATAAATTAAATTGTCCTAGTGTCAAGACAAATTACAAAAGGATACTGTGTATGATTCCCTCTGGACATAAATTAAGCTCCAAACCAATCTGATTAACCATGGACCTATGTGACAGCAAAAGAATGCAAGCTTAAGTCCAGTCACGTATACGATGATGGATGTAGATGGATGTGCAGACACATGCATGCAGAACTTACTTGAAATGTACAATGCTTTGACTGTTGATGTGTCTCACAAACAGACCCGACGAGGAACAGCCCAGAAAGAGGTCTTTACCGGTCTCATCCTAAGGGGAGAGAAACAAAACAATGATATGAAAATGAGAAGAACATGCTGATGTGCTTCCCCCCCCCCCCCCCCTTCCTTCTCCCTACCTATCTCCTCACAAAAGTATTTATCAAGTTATTAACAGCAAGAATCTTTGATACAAGGTGATCTCATTCAATCTGTTTTAAATTACAATGCAATAAGTTTACTACTAACAGTAATACCAATCAGTCCTCTGCGATTTCAGTATTCCACTGCTTAACCCCTTCCATTAACTGAACGGTTAATGGCTAACCAAATATAGAACCGACATTGAAAAGATGCAGAACTACCTAACAGGTCAGCCAGGAGACTTTTTTTTCTTCAAAATAGGATGGTTCTGGGGTTGAGGCTTTGACTTTGAGAATATCTCTCTTAATCTTTCTAAGGTGAAGTTTCAGACTCACCACTGAGATAACCACAAGTTACAAACATCACAGGAATGCCACTTTAAAGGGTAAAAACATCTTAAACTGCCAAACAAACTATTTTCAGTGATACCTTACAATGCCCTTCACAATTCATGATTCATCTTCTTGTTCAGAATGACAAAGTCAATGACAAATTCCTCATCCAAATAACATCAAGAAAAAAAATCCAGTCAAAAAGAAACATTTCATGTCATATTTCATAGATAAAAAGGTAATTCTACCTAAAGAGAAAGAGAATGAAAAGGGGGAGAAAAGCAACCCATTTATATCTTGCAGTTTATCAACTACTTCTAAGTGATGTGTACAGAGTCATTCTATAGCCTTTGTGATGTACTATGGAACCTGAAGATCCCCTTGTAAGGGTGGAATGCTCTATAAATTATATAAACAAATAAAAATAGTAATTACACTACAGAGAAGAAAAAGAAACAGAAAGTACATTGACAGCCGAAAGGTCAGCAAAGTAAGCCTATCTTTTTGTTTTGTTTGCCAAAAAGTCAGGACTACAGTAAGTCCGCCAACTTTTTGGTGAGCAAAAAAAAAGAAAATAAACAGTATCTGCCAAATTAGTACAAGCCAAAACCTATCAAAGGAATATTTCTACATCACAATTATAGCCATATGAGAAGAGTGTAGGTTCCTTTATTTTAATAAAATATTTGTTTTGAGCAACAAACCTTTGCGGGATAAGATTCTTGTCCATAACCATCAAGTTGAGAAGCCTCTGATATGTACGCAAACTCTGCTTGTTCTGTAGTCATACCAATCCGTTGCCTGTAGATGCTGACAACTTCATGGATCATCACTGCCTGAGATTCGATATCTGTGGTGATGTTCTGTTTGAGAAGATGAGTCACCAATAACAAAAGCAAGATACTCGCAGGAATGGCAAATACAAGACACTTTCTAAGAAATTAAATTCGACAAGCTTCTCAACATCTTTGATGTTCCTTGTGAAATTCAGCATTAATCACGTCTCCAGAGACAAGCAAATGGCGATATTATACACAAAGTTTTTTAATTCTTTCATTTCTTGTTGGCTACACTGCAAATAATGTAAGTCAATCGAAAAAAAAGCACAATATGCCAGCAAAGGTTGCAAATTCATGCTATGTCATTGAATTTATCAATTGTATGGACAGTCAATGACATCAATCCACAATTCTCCACATAGATATTAACAAATTCCTTAGGATTACCAGTTCCATGAAATACTACTCCCATCCTTTTCATTCCACTGAAATGATTATAGCGATGACCTTTAAGCCTTAAATAAACTCAGAAAGAGACTAAATTTGAATAGGCAGGGTGAGGTAAGTCTGTCCATGTAAATGTTACTAGAATTCAGGAAAGTTCACAAAACAATAACCTACAGTACTGTAAATTTTTGTGCTACAGCAAAGTTTACAAACTTAATAATTATCAGGAATGGAGCTGATGAAAATATCCATTTGAATAGGTGAACCCAACACAAAGAATTCCACAGGCTTTCAGGTCACACAAACACTTGCTGGAAGGGCAGGACATGACTGAATCTACTGCCTTGAGTGTTCAACTCAATGTGAATGTCATTGTTATCTTTCTATTGAAAAAGGTTGGCATTTCCCTTCAATGAATACAAAAAAAATTCTGTTTCTGATTATGATCCAATGATATATGACACAGTTTTAAATGGTTGAGCCATCTAGGAACCACAAACTGGTAAAGGGTAACCACTGTGAAGGCTTCAGCCACAAGGGAACCACACACCTTACACTAGGAGGTTGGAATAACTCTCCTAAACCAAAATCTCATAAAAGGTTCGTTTGCTACATTTAAATGAAACGCTGTGGTACTAGCCTTGATCAATGAAGTTCAAGAAACACATAAAAATGAAGTTAAAGCATCTACAGCAAAATCCACAACTAATGTCAGAAATATTGACAGGAAAAATATGGCTTGCTTTAAGTTTTCATCTTGTGTCATGGCTACGGAAACCATACCGTAAATTTTGAAAATGTTGGGGAAAGTAGCAAAAATCAGTAATAATAGCATTCATGATTACTTAACAGCTATATGACATAATCTGTTTGACTGAAAGGAATTAGGGACAAGTTTTACAGGATTTTCAAAACATTTGAATTGGAAATGTATTTACTATTGCTGCTATATAATTTCCTAACTTGGGGAGGTAATTAAAGTTGATTCATTGATTAAAGTATATACATAGCAAATGTACCAGGCAATTGTTCTTGTTTGCATCCATGATCACATAAAAAATGTCTTCATAAACATTATTAAAATTAATAAGTAACCTCCCAGAAATTCCAACTTTTTGCACCACTGATGATTAATGAGAAATAAAAGTCTTCATTAAAGTAGTATGTAAACTGGAAAAGGCAAACTTTTCCTGTGAACGTATCGCATCAACATCAAACTTGTGAAATTTTTGGTGTAGTTGTTAAGTCATGAAATCTACAGTTCTTCTATCCCTTCTCATTTCCAACACTGAGAGTAATAGCCACTTTAATGTTGTAAGGAACAGAAAGACATTAAAATGAAGTAGTTACTCATCACAACCTGTAGTAATCATCACACTGCTCTAAACTGTCACAGAAGATGAAAGAGGTTGATATATGTTACCACTTGTTCCTGTCTTCACTGGGAATCTATTTTTCCCCCTGTGAGATCTGATATCCCCACCGGTGGCTGACAAAATGTACAGCTGCATCATTTCAAGCATGGAACTGGGGTTTTTATGAGCAAGTTGTTTGACTTTTATGGATTATCAATCTGCATTTAAAGACACTGATAGCCATGAAAATGATCATCTTAAACTTTTATGAAACGTTTTTATGGGAAACACAATAAAGTCTCATCACAGAGTGCCTTTTTCTGTTTTTCAGCTCACTAATTGAAGCACTGGAAACTAAGAAAGCAGAGATCTCACTACGTGGTTAAAGCGGAGTAAAAAAAAAGACTTCTGAAAAGGTCAAAGGTAATAATAAAGAAAAGACTTGTAAACATAGAAAGGACAACCTTCTATTCAAATATTAAGTTTACATACAGGATGTGAACCAGACATTGTAAGGCAGCAAACACCAAATTGCTGGTTTGTTTAAATTTATTTTGTATCGAAACCACAGTTCTTTTGGTACATATTTGAAATAGTTGACTGACCTCATAGGCCCAATAATCCACCATTATTTATAAAATCACAAAGTTTGAATATGCAACAAGCAACTTACTATGTAAACAACATTGAAATGATGATTGTATAGTTTGACTAATCACAACATGGTATTCTCCACAGAAAAATCATTTTCAACTTACCCTAGGGAGTAAAACATATTCCTGAAGATTATTTAATGCAACCTTCTGTTGTCCATAGTCCCCAAACTCAGCTGCAAAAATAAGCAGAACAGAAGATACTGTCACATGAAAATCACAAAACTCACCTGGTTCGGTAATTTATGAACAACTCACCTCTCTTGACACAACAAATGCACTCCCATTCAGCATGCCAAGAGTACTGGTAACCTTTAACACCACTATCAGCACCATCCAGTCTAATACCGGAGGAGCATCTCCTTTCAATTCAGCCCTCCTGAAGTGTTCAGAGTGTGGGGTTTAAAGAATTTTTTTTACCTGCATTTACCTCAGTACTGTACTCTTGGCAAAGAAGATGAGAGTGGAAATGTTGTGTTGAGAAAGGTAAGTGAGGAGTGAAGAAACCTACTGGCACACACAGACATAAGAGTCACTGTTAAATGAGGATACAGTACCACCAGGCAAAAGAGCTTTGTGAAAAATTCCACCATTTCCAGGGTTGTAAATGATCCACTAACATGGATTCTGTAATGTTTACAGAAGTAAGCAAGTTTGACTGCCAACAATTTGAGAAAAATGTTTACAGTTGACCAGAAATAGGCTCTAAATTCAACCATTTGCTAACTGCAGGTCCTCTTCTAGAGTAAACTTAATTTTTTGAAACACATTGTGTTGGGTAAGGAAGATTTTCATCAAAAGTTTTAATGTCCATTCTTGTTGCTACTCATGGATCTTCCCTACATGGTTG
This sequence comes from Stichopus chloronotus, assembly GCA_021234535.1. NCBI lineage: Eukaryota > Metazoa > Echinodermata > Holothuroidea > Aspidochirotida > Stichopodidae > Stichopus > Stichopus chloronotus. The sequence continues at coordinate 1,951,325 of CM037843.1, read as the reverse complement.
TTTATACTGTGGTTGACTTGGTAGATGGCTGCTGTGGAAACTATTTTCAAGTCTTTCTTGAAATTAATGACATGATCATCCTTTTATTTGTTATCCAAACATTATCAAACACTTAATAAAGTTACAAAAACAAACCTGCTACCACAACTATATGACAGATAGTGATTAGCACATGTCTGATACCTCTTTTGACTACGAAGCAAGTCTTTTGGCACCAATGTAAAGCTTCTGAAGTCATTTCAAGAGCTGAAACTTATTACATGGCATGGACATTTAGAGACATGACACCATAATGGTGTACACATTCATCAGAGTGTTGTTACTACTGTACATGCAAAAGAGGGAAATACAAACAAACATGAGCAGGCAAGTGCTGTGTTCCACCTATATATTGCAGCAGCCATATATATTAGTTCACAGTGCAATTACATGGATACAATTCATGTAAAACTGCTTTGAACAGCAAACCATAGAAAGATACAGCTGGCATGAAATGGAATACAGTGTGACAGTTAAAGACAACAATTCATGCGAGCGGAAAATTTCTCTGGGTACATTTTGTAATGATGATGAATACAAACCTTGAACAGCAAAACTTGCAAACAGTATGGCTTGGGCATGAGTACAAGGTAGGAGGCCCTCTATTATATCAGATTTCAGCTGAAGATAGAAGAGGTATCTGCAAGCAAATTAAAATACAACAGGTTGGAAAGATGAACTTTTGATGTCACTTAAGCAAACAAATGGCTAATTCTAACTTTGTAAAAGAGGGGTGAGTCAAATGCCCCTACACTATGACTGCGACAGTATTTTAGTAATATTCAATATATGCAACATATCCCTCCAAGTCTACACATGTGATTGGTTACAGGAATACAGGTTTTCTGAACTTACAGTTCACCTGCCACACTACATACAGTAACACTGAAACTGATCAGATTAACAAAAAGAAATTATTTTCAATTCTGCTCACAATTCTGCTGGAGAGAGGAAGTAGACCAACAGACACACCTGTACTACTGTAGAAAACTTACAGTATCTGACAGTAGAGCCTTATTCCATGGCAGTGAAAGTTGTCATATTCCTAATTACAGTATAAGTGCAACAAACTATTCATGAATCAATCCAAACCAACATCAGTTTCATCTGATTGCTAGTGTGAATGTGTAATGTATTATAATCTTAAAAATGTTGTAAAAAGTCATCAAAACAACAACACACATACAGCAGAAAATACAGGGCATTAATTGTGAGAATCCAGGGTTCCATGGAAAACTTCAAGATCAGACAAGCCGCCGAGGGAACGCATGAAAACATTTCAGATTTGAACATGATGGAACGTGAAGAAGCAGGAGGGAATTCGTATCTCGGAACTACTTTCTGGGAAAGGTTAACATCACCTTCAAGATCATCCACATAACAATGAGTCACTATTTGAGAATTCACCCGCTGAGCTTCCAAAATGAAAACCAACATTAAAATACCCTTTGTGACTTTTCCTTTCATTGAACCTACGTACAGTATTAGACAGTGAAAGAATATTGTACCTTAGAAGAATCCACTGAGTGTAGACTTAGGCGAGATTGCCTGCACTTTTGTACGGCAATGGAGAAAAAAAAAAGGAGATGACTGATGGATGTAAGTAGGGAGGGGGAAAGCAGAGATATTAATAAGGAGATTGATTTGTAAATAGACTCAGTCTCCTCTCACAACCATAAACAACAGAGAAGTTGGAGTGACTCAACAACTTACACAGTACAGCAAAGCCATCAATTCTGACTTGACATAGAAAGGGAATACTGCCATTTATACAGTATTTTCTTTCATTTTGTTATTGTTTTGTTCCATGTAACAAGCCTGGAGTCTTCTGACACCAGCTCACCCGAGGCAACACTAACGTATGGTTCGGTACATGGCTAGTCTCACACATACTTCTATCTCACACATACTTCTATACATGATGCAGCTGCTGTTAAGTCAGGGTTCTCTACTATAACTAAAATCTCTAGTTTTGTAGTGCCTTCCAAGACCACTTGCAAAACTGAGAGTTTAATAGTCAGTGCAGAATTCTTCTTGAACATGAAAAAAACCCTTAGTCTCTTTGAAGAAAAGATTCAAAACCGATTGTATACATTTTTATTGAGGCTTGGTAAACAACAAAGAAGGTCAAGGTTACCGATGATCTCCTCTGAGGGATGTCCAGAGTAAAACAAGCAGGCCTAACTTTACTGACTGTAGATAGCAAAAAAAGGACTTAAAATATGTGACAAAGAAGACAACACACCAATGGGTATGTTATCAGGTTTCACAGGGATGCTGAAAAACAGAGTAAGAGCAAAAGACAGACTAAAGAAAGGAATCAATTGATTGCATGCAACATGGATAAATCAATCCCATGCAGGACCTCCAGGTTTAAATTTACACAATCTTGGTGTTCGGGAGTAACAGGGGAGCTTTAATTGAGCGTAATATGTTTCAGTACTTTATGTCATACAGCGTTTCTAAGAAACAGGGTGTAATATAAAGTACTGAAGCATTTATCAAAAATAAATAATTCTGCAAGACATGCAAACACTATAAAATGTCCTATGAAAATATCTTAAAAATGTAATCTTGGAACTCCCATCATTAATTAGGATTATTATTCAAACATTGGCATATATAGTTTACCAATCTTGTCAAATTACTTTAATCATGTCAATTTAGAACCACTGCAGACAAGTACATCAAAGCCAATTAAGGATTGTGGACATGTATGTTGCACCCCCTGCTTGAACTGACACACTCAGTAACAGGTACCGCATAGGCTAAAAGACACATCGAAAGTGAGATTGATAAACTGATTACTGTAACATAAACATTGCAACTTGCACTTGGCTGTGCACAATATTATAGGTCTTGCCTAGATTGTAACACACACAAGACACTGTGGCAATAAAAGAAAACTCACAAGTAAACACAGAAGTGATGTACATCTTTACTGCAACGTAACGGTAACAATAGTATTGTTCAAATATACTTTGGGAATGTTACATTAATGGTAAAGATACCTCTGCTTGCTCTTCACTTATTTGTGCCGACTAATAATTCAAACAAGTAGAAGGACAAGAGGTGACTGGGAAAAGAACAGCAGATTGCGCTGTAGGTGATTGTTTATGTGGTATGCGTATGTGATATCAGTATGTATGACTCAACTATGAGGTAACCTGTACTTGTGCTGGGTGTGTCTGTCAGTATCAGTCTGAATCTAGCATGCACAGCATGCTAGTGGGTAGTGTTTAAACAAATTCATCAATGATAACTCAAAAGTCCAAAACATAATCTCAAATTATCCCAGAATCCTGATTTCATTCCCAAAATAAAGACGACCTAATTAATAATGTACACAGAATGAGTAAAAATTATCTTCCGAAATGTCTCCTTACATCATTGCAACTTCCTGAAATATACTGTTTTTTCAGGAAACTTTCTACAATGTGAAAGCAGCGGTTAGTGGCGGAAAAGGAAGTGACTTGAAGCAATCAACCAATCAATCAATCAATCAATCTCTGAGTGAAAATCGGTGATATTTCCGGTGATACTCAGTGTTACACAATACAGTATGACAAAAATTCAAAGAATCTTGCAAGCAGGCTAACATGGAGATTAGCAGTTTAATAAAACAACACAAATGTCTGCATAGCTGTTTACCTCCATAGTGAATCTGTGCTTTACGTGCGTGCAAAAAAAGGTACAACGCAACTATTCATGGGCACCAACACAGATGAAAACAAGGGAAAAAAAGCAAATGATGTGTTAAGTTAATCCAAGAATAAAAGCTATGGGCTTTGATTAATCACTGGAAGGAAGGAAGGCTGAAGTCCTAATTTATGCCTACATTTCAAGAAGAACACTGCAGCCTGTTTGTGCAAATATGTACCACCTTGGAAATGTACTGTGCATTCTAGTGCCGACAGTACACATTGGAATGCATTGCATAGATTTCACTGACAAGAAGAACAGCGTACTGTTTGTTTCTTCAGATTTATGTGTTTACCTTGGAGACAATGGTGTACTGACATGGGACATGTGTGGAGACAGGTACAGTAAGTGAGGAACAAAGTAAAGACTATCAGACTAACAGAACTTCAGATAATACAAGTACTGTAATGGTCACATGCGTTCTGGTCTATTGCACGTGGATAATTTAGGAGGTATATAAGGAATATGAGGGCAGCTGTTCAGAACTTCATGCGGAAGGACAGTGTCACCCTAGAATTATGTCTCTTACCTTGTTATTTCTTGTTTCAGACTCTCCACATTTGGTGCATATAACATGACCCCAAACTTCAGCACAGGATCCTGGGTATACTTCTCCAACTGTTTCTTTAAAGGTTTTTCGAGATCTACCCATCTTAGTTGATAGTTCTTATTGCTGTATTGAAGACCAAAGTATTCAATCTGGAAGAATAAAAAGAGAGAGACTTTACAGTACAGTAAACATGCAACCATTTATATGATCATTACAGCTACAGGTAAATTTGACACTTCAAATTTGCCACATACTTTCAACACAAAGGTTCACACCAGCAAATACTGTGTAAGGTAAGTTTGAAAAATAAAATGTATAGTTTTCTGATAATCATGGACAGGTTTGATGTACACTATATGACACTTTTTAGTTGGCAGAAGGATATAGAGCCCAGCAAGCCTAACTTGAGTCTTGGCTAATTCCATTAGAAGGAATGTGAATCCATAGGACTTAAAGCAGGGCAAAAGAATGTAAACTGTGGTAAAGTCACACACAGACATGTCACACACATACATGTGACAGACAAATTGCATTGCTATGTCACATGTACCTGTACAGCAAGTAAGCAGCAAATCATGTTGACAAATTATGTTGTGAATTACATTCAAGGTCAATGTTCACATATGAGTACTATAGGAATGAAGACACACACATTGATAGAAATAACCTCACTCCTTTTCTTAGTGCCACTTGATAAACACCTGGCAAATTATAGACCAGGTCAACATTCTTCCATTTCTATGTGTAGATCAACTAAATTAGCTTCATCAGGTACCTGGTTTCAGGGATACTGTAGAACCTACTGTATTCAACATACTGTAACCTGAAGATGGTACTACACTACTACTTTTGCCTGTTTTCAAACACATACAAGCATGAACAAACACAAAATAAACAATATCATAACTGATAAAGAGTCAGAACAACACTCAAAATTAAACAGATCTACTGCATGAGAAAGAATGTCACTACTGTGAAAAAGAAGCACTTTGCACTGCAATGTCAGGCATATGGCCTACTCTCAGATACCGTAGCCTATAATAGAATTACAAGGCTATTCGCTAATGTGAAATAGTTGCCTTCATTGACAGTCAAATATATTACTGTACCTATCCAACTACAGTAGTAGTACAATTCATGATGACAACAGTAGCAACTATTTAAAAAGAAAACATTCAGCACCAACTGCTGGGTTAAACTGTTGTATGATTTGAAGCATGTTGAACTTCAACATGCATCAAACCATACAGTGCTACTTATGCAGAAAAACCCACAGATCAACATTTTTAACCAAGTACTGTGAGAGCATGCGAGGACATTCTTGCATGTACACTCACTACAAGTCATTAAATTGTTTCCAGTATTACTGTAAATGCCTTCAGCTAGTGTGTAATGATGCAACACTTTGTACTTTAGTACCACTTGACTATTGAGGAGCCCACACAAAAGATTATGTCTCACTGTTGTCTCTCATTACTCTCCCACTGTACGGTATCTGGAATTTTGACCACAAATATTAGCACTGCTCACAAAATTGACTTATTTTTTTAAACAGGACGTTTGTACATCCATACAGTATTTCACAGTGCTTGCTCCAAAAAAAAAGAAAAAAGAACTGGTAAAGAAAAAGCAAGTTTATCAGTGTTCAGCAAGCACAAAAGTACAAAACCAAAAGATATGCAGCCTTACACAGCCCAAATATTGGGGTTCTGAAAGTGGCAGAACAGACAAATGAAGAAACTTTTAACCGATTGGCATGATTTCAATATCTTTTCTACTACACATGATCATCTCCTGGATACCATCATGTACAGTATAATTATGGGGCTACTACGATTAGAGTAAAAGCAATCTTTATGACATAATGCTATTGTTCAACCCCAATGTTACTGTGAATTACATTCTCCACAACCTCTTAACAAATCTATTAAGTATCTAATCTTTCTAATCTGACAGTTCCTTTGTTCCAATGTTCCACTTAATCCCTTTGAACTTGCTTCATCTGTTCCTACAAACAGGAATCCCAAATTTGGATTAAATGAAAGAACGAATGTTATCATAGTTCACAAATATCCAAAAATGGGAATGAGTTTCTCAAAAGACAATGCGCAGTTTCTTCATTAACAGTACATTTTTTATTTATAAATGTGCAGTCTACAAATGGATTGACATCTATGAAACAACCCACAAATGAAGAAAAATTGGCATTTTGTTCTGATGCTACCACCTGTCTCTCGACAGAGTATACTTTCCAGACTATGAAAACTTTCCAGACTATGAAAACTCAGAAACTTTTCATAAGTAAATTTCCCATCTTTCCAGATCCTTCCAACAAAACTTAGCTCATCATAAAGATAGATCCTAACTTAGTTTTGTAAAATTGGTGGCATATGTGCACAAAGTACGAATCCTAGGAATAATTCCTTCTTTTTCCTATGTAAAATCCTTCTAATATCACCTAAAAATTATGACAAAACCAACAGTGTGGCTGTAGTACAGTAGGATTTATAGGTGGTGCTACATCTTGCCTAAAACTAGTGATTAACTTTCAGTAATCCTGGATTATACCCTTTGCACTTACTACTGTACTCAGGGCTTTGAGCTTTGGAACTCAAAACAGATCATAACCTCAATAAATACAGTATCTCCTTTTATGTTACATGTACATGTGTGCTGCCATTGTATATTTTTTGCATAACATTTTAACTGTTTTACTTTTTGTCTTTGTTTTATTTATAAGTCTGTTTTTTTTTTAATTTAATATTTATACTGGATTGAATAAATGAAATGAAGTCACTGTTCTGTATTTCAGGGGTAATTACTTTCCTGATCAAAATTAAAATTGTAGGAAGAGAAACAATGAATTCTCCCAACCAGGATCTCATGAGTATAAGGAGACTTAAAATGTTAATTACAATATGGTTTGTTCATGGTGGAATGAGTAGCTGCTGACTATGTTCACTGCAATCTATCTTCAACTGTTAGTTTTATTACTGTTATCATCTTTCAATGGTGTGTCTACAGAATCAGTGAAAGTTGAGTAGATTTAAAGGACTCCACCCACTTAGTCATCACTATTTCAATTTTCATTTCAGTTCAAAGTGCTGAACATCCAACTCTGTTAATAAACAAACGCCTTCAGGGTACAGTCCTCAACTGATTCTGTGCTTCAGTATGAACAGCTTACAAAATGTGACTCAAGTATGCCAGGATTATAAGCACTCTTATGATTCATAATAAATGTTTCATATGGTAAGTAGTACAGCCTTACAGGCATGAAGTATTTTGAGAGGTCCAGAAAAACTGAGAGACACCAGAGGCAAACTGTACATGCAGTTCATCTCTGCATCATTAAAAGACTTTAATTGCATTCATCTGTGCATGCATGGAGATACTGTATTAATAAATATAAGTATGGGGCACTGTAGCAAATGATTCATGTACCATAAAGCTTCTAGCATACAGCCAGTGTGCAGGTAACTATCTACAGTTTAAATACAGGACATATGGTGCCTAAAGAGATAAATTTTATAATATGATGTACTGTGGACTACTATATACTGCTGACATTGCCAACTCAATACAGTGACTTTATTACACACTTGATTCTTGAGGCATTTTTGCTGGTATGAATCAGATCACCACAATTTATTGACTGAGTATACTCTAACACACAAGCAGATATAACCTAGAACTTACTTCCAACTTCATTACATTGTGTTACCATAACTGCAGTATTATCAATTGTCCACACTGAAATGAGTAATTCAAATTGAATGCACAGTAGATTGTACAGTAATCCAATGAAGTACATGCCCACATCCACAAAAATTTTTCGCAGTGGGAGAATCAGAAAAGATTGTCTACAGTAACTTATTACATTAAATTGAGTGTAAAATTAAAGTGATTACATGCGTAGGCAAAAAGTAAAAACAATGAAATTTCATCTCCAAAAGTTTGCTACTTTTAATTACACCATTCAGACAATGTGGGAAAATAAATAAGTTTCAGTTGGTTAATTTTGCCATATGATTTCAAATTCTTCTAACCTAACGACAGAAAGTGTAGAATATGATAATGTAGTGGTTGACAGTTTTCATTCAAATCAATGGTGTGCTTCTTTGAGCAAGCCAAAGAGAAGTATACTAGTATTGAATATTCAGTTAACAACTAAGGATCACTGACGCCACGGACAAGGTTGTGTTAAGTTCGTAGGTTATTTGTAGATACAGTGTTTCCTTTCACCAAATACTACAATTTCCAATACCTACCAAGGAGCGAGGACTTGAGTAGTATGTTTTTGATACACTAGTGGGACCTGTACTGTTGTATATTCATTATGTAGGCGGTTACAGGAAGAACATCAAGCATCCACAAGTTTCTACCTGTGGAGACTTAACAGGTCTGTATTCATGACCATGGAGTTGCTAGTTCCTAGTATGATGGTCATAGAACTAGTATTCATCAACAAGTTTGGTAGATTATTGCATACCCTAAGTGGCATAACATGATAACTGTAGGACAGAGTAACAATTTATGGTTATGATTTTCAAATGCCCTTAACTGACATCTATGTGACCTTTATGCTGAATACTTTACAGCTGATATTGTAGACCTACTAGAGAAGTATTTTGCACAAAGACAATTCAAAGAGAGATTAATTGCACAGAAGAAGTACTGTAAGGCTTTGGACGAGATTGATAAGTTTTAGTCTTCAGATTCATGCTCTACATGCACGAGAATTGCTCATTACCATCACCATCTAACAAGAAAGTATTCAATTAGCAAGGCAGTAGGAACTAAAACAAAGCACAATACAGTACATTTAAGGTGTTGCTGTCAACAGTAACTATAGACCTTGATCAGATGGTACTGTAATCAGTCAATTACGCACATGAAAACAGTAGCAGCGATAAAAGGTTGTGTGACGTACAACCAAAAAGAGCTGGCTTCACTCAGAAGTTGCAGCATGAAACTCTGAATGACTATCCATTAAAACTGCACAGTTTTAATTAATTACAATATCTATTACTACATAGCTTCTCAAAGTTTGACTGAGAAAAATGCAACTACTGTATGATGATGACTTGGAGTGTTACACAGCGTCGATATTTCTTTTGTTAGGCCTATATTGTCTCTTAATTTCTTGACATCTGGGTTACACATTGGTAAGTGATATCAATATTTTTCAAGGAGAAAACATATACTTCCACAATGAAACCCTCACGGCTCAAGGTACAGTGGATGAAATTCTCACATGTCTTTGAAATGAAAGACAGTGTAAACAACGGATTACATAAGACTATCATGGGAGTCCATCTGTAGCTGTTAGAAATTTGCATACTTAGCCAATGTTTATTCATGTTGCAGATGCACAGTACTATAAGACAGGAATTTGACTTTTAAAATTGTCAATATTAGATCGATTTGGTTGGAATTTTTGTAATGTAGTGTGGATACTAGATAGTCAACAAATCAGCATCAGCTTGAAGGAACAGGTGTTTTTGTTACACATAAACAAGTTTTGAATTTCTGCACTGAATTCATATTTGACAGTAGTTCTCTAAACACCATTTACCCCCTGTGGTGTTTCCTTCTATTCCAAAGTGTTCAGGTAAGCGCTTTGCACTGTCTACTGCATTTAGTGGTACAGTAACTTAGATACACGTGTTAATTACTCCTAGGATTTCAATATCATGGATTCTGGTGGGAGTACACTGCTGTACCTGTACATCAAGAGAACATGCATGCTCCTTCCCTAGAACCACCTTCTCATGGAGCTACTGTGTTAACAGTTTCATGATTTCATACTTCCACCAATCAAGCTATTACTTAACAAAGATAATGGCTACTCAAATAACTGCAGTATTCACAGTAAATTCTGGTATGTTTCTCAAATGAAACAAGACACATCTCAATAGACCTTCAATGAACCTTGGAAAGTCTAAAATGAGGACATGTGGTTGTCGTAACAGATCTGCACATATTACACTGCATATTTCAATAGGTCTGGCCTTAAGTCTTTACGGGTCAGCAGTACATGTATAATACCATTGAACAGTACCACAGTGAGACTTAAAATACCTTGCAGGCTGTCTAGCATAGCAAAATAACAATAAAAGAATACTGTCACTTATATGCTTTGTACAGTATGGTATTAACCATACATAAAAGGCAGCTCTAGAGCACACAATCACAGCACTGGCTGTACAATAGCACAGGGAACAACATAGAGCCAAGAGCAGTGTAAGTAATGAAACCATGCAACCAAGCCAACCCCAATCCAACATTCCAGAGGCTGTAATAAAATTCTACAGATCTGTCAGTCTTCATCACTGGCATTCGGTTTGCATACTTTCAGGTAGAGACAATGACCTTTAGGGTCATAGCAAACACTGCTTAGTGACTGATCTTACCACACAATAGGTACTAGCACAGAGCAAGGATGTCTTCCTGATCAATAAAAGAGGAACAAATAGAAGGCGAGAAAACACCTAAATCTTCTCCAATTTATGAGAAAACAAGGCATTATGGAAGTTAATTAATCATTTCTTTAAATATTGCTGAACATGCTGCTGTCGAAAAAAAACTGAGTAAATAAAGTTTACTGTTTACATTAACTGCTGTGCACTGTACGCAATACAAGGCGTGTTACAGTAGGCTTACAAGATCTTGACAAATTCTTTGTTGTCTTTGTTGTCTTTGTTGTCTCCAATCTAGGCAAAGTCCAATGTCAAGTATGGTAATAGATGAACAACTTTTATCTTGATAATAATGACAAAGATATGACAAAGATCAACAGAGACAGATACAAGTTACCAGGAAGCATAAATTATCAACACAACAAACATGGTCTACCTGTACATTAGGAAAGTTTTTTTGGCCATACTTGACTGTCAAACACCAAAGATAACTTGTTTGGCATGATCCCTTGCAATGTACCATACACGGAACCAAGCTGAATGTACAGTATATCTGAGAGAAACGTACAAGAAAGTTAATTCTTTAAATGTCAAGTGATCAAACTGAATGTATCTTTGTTGTCATTTGGCATTAGATTCTTGCAGAAATCGTGGCAGAAAATTTTGAACATGCTCAAAACTGTTGGCGATGCTCTTTTGTGATTCCTGGGAATTTAGGGGACAATTTTGCTACTACTGTATCTTACTAATATTTATCAAATTTGCAAAATTCAGTCACAAACCATATGCAAGTGAAATTTTTCTTCATGAGAAGTAAGCTTTAGTGTATGCTTGTACTATTCCTTCAACTGAACCATGAATGTATTCTGGGTAGACTATCAGTAGAAACAGGTGTGATGGCACAAGTTCTGAAAAGACCATGACCAATGTTCTACTTTAATTTTAGGTTCCCTTTCAGAGTGGTGCATGTGCATGGTACGATACATGTAAAGTTCACAAGAAAATGTGAATTTGTGCTGTTTTCCTGTCAACTGAATCTTACTTGCAAACTGTACTGTACGCAGCTGGTTTAATAGGAGTTTCATATGATGCACTAACTTGGATGCACACAGTAGGCTACGGAATACTACTTCAGTCAAATGTTTATCACAACTCGCTGGCCTCCACACACACACGCTTTAGGTGGACACTACATACATGGTTTTATAGTACAGTAGAACTGGACTTTATGTGACTTATTTCAAAATGTTGCAAGAATTATTTATACATGCAGTGTGGTAGTATATACACTGTAAGCTACTGCAAAGATACACTTCAATAAGCATGCACTTACTGAACAGTACGTGGTAGGGTCGGTAACTATATAGCAGGGGGAACTAAAAGCCAAGTAGATTAAAGAAGTATCACTGATACTATAAAACCTGGTGACATCAATCGTCAAGATTTAACAATATGAGTCATGGCACAAAAAAGTACTGAAAGTTTAGTTATAATGCATACTAAAACTTTGATAAACTGCTGATGCACTGTTAAAAATTCCTCCTGCATGAGTAAACTTGTGCTGTCCTATCCACTGCTAATGTACAGCATGTGCAACTAATGTGCGTTCTTGAACTGATCTTATTCATTTCTAAAAGAATTTGAAAACTTACTTTTTTAAATGTTTTAATTCATAACTGCTCTTGTATTTTATGCTTTTCAGACTTAACTGTTTCTATATTGTGTACATAATTGTTAACTGTTTTATGTAATATTTTCATTGTACAGCGCTTTGAGTTTTATTGGAAAGCGCTTCATAAATAGCATTATTATTACTCACCTAAACCAACCACCCCACCACCCCAAGGAGACAAAAATATGCATACCAACCATGACTAGAACATCCCAATGACCACTACTCTCATCAGAGTCCAATAAGCGAATCACTCATGGGCTCACTTCGCTTGCTACCGGCCACCAATGGGCCACTACCTTTTTGAAACAACCACCACTCCATTCTGTTCAGCCTAAAACCGTGCAGTAAAGTACCAGTCACATGGTCAGATGCACAAAACATAGAATAATGTATTGTGAGAATTGAAGTTCCATTACATATTGACTGACAGTGCTGTGCAAAGGCAGCTTTGTGCTACAGGGAGGAAAATTATTAATGAACAAAGAAACAGAGGACTGTAAAGGCTGCATAGTTGCTCCATCATGTAAAGCAGACTACAGGTTGCATTATATGTAGCACAGTAAACCAAAAGAACCACATGCTGTCTATTCTACAGTGTTACATATCTAGGGTTTAATTCAAGACTAAATTGGATTACAGACTACCACTGATTCAGAGGCAGGATGTCGAGTATTTTGACATTAACAAAACTAGGAGAGTGCTGCGGTCTGACTCAGAACTTGAATGAGAGGCTCTACCGTAACAAGTACATTCCACCTGTGGAATGGTAACCTTTAAGATGATAGATCCCATGAGGTCAATAACACACACTTAGACCTCTGCAGGGACCACACTTAAATGATACTCTACTTTCTCTCAAAGTGCACCAGCATTTCAAAACCATCACCCCATACTGTACTACTGTACAGGGGTGACTTGGGTACATACACATACTTGTATCACAAAGGCACACTAGAAGGGAATTACTGAATATGAAAATATCCCATCCTAAATTTCTGAAGGGAAGTGAGGATGCAAATGTGTCTAAAAAAAGCTACTGTATGGAAGGAATAAATTATTCCATCTATGGCCAAATAAATAAATGTGGAATACTCCATAAGTAAACACATACTGTTGGTGTGCATTGTAAATACAGCCTACTGTACAGTATATAATGCATTCACTGGAAATATTCATTAACACCAAAGGTAGCAAAAGAACCAACAACTATCAAGGTCAGATTCTAAAGCTGTAAAGATCTCCACAGTACAATCTTCTTTATTAAATTCACTGGCATTAGTTTAGTTGTGTTTATTGGGGTAAATGACCCATACTTTTACAGTACTTAAAGTGCATAGTATTCTATCATAGCACTTTATAATTCTGCAGTATAACATGACTTCACTTGATGAATCAATAGTCAATGAACATGGAAAATGAAAAAGTTACAAGCAAACAGAGTACTTACAGATACTGAAGGCATACAGCAGGTAAGGCTTCTGTATATTCATCAAAACATTTCCTCAGTATCTAACGATGAACTGCAAAATCCACAAACTAATTTAACTTAAAGCAACATATTTTGCTGTAAAAATTTGTTGGCACTATTCTATAAGTTTGGTACGTCTTGACAAGTCACATTTTAAAAGAGTACTGTACTCCAGAAGATCAGAACATCTCCATGCAAATGCAACAAATAGAGAATATTTAAATATTGATCATACAGTTCAAGACATTTTTCCATTAAACTTCTTCAATTTGGTCCCCAAAATACTGAAATTCCCTCATAAATAGTTCATCATCACAGTATGTATTCACTTGCCCCAACACTCATCATAGTGAATTGCTACCCAACAATAAGTGAAAGTTTTAATGTTTATAAGGCAGAAAATCTCTCTTACTACTGTATCAAATCATCTTAGTCACTCCAAAAGAAGCTTAAACAAGATCTTCACTTCATCGATTCTGTCTCTTGCTAATATGCTTCTTCTTCTCTTCCTTTTCTGTCATTTTCTCTCTCATCATCTTTCTCCTGTCTTCTTCTTAATGATCCTTTCTCTCGTTTCTTTTTTTTTTTGTTTTGTTTTGCTGCTTCCTTTCGCTCCTAATTTTGTCCTGTTTCTTCTTTGGTTCTTTATTGGTACTATAGTTTTGTACAATTAACTTGATGAGAGACCCTCCTGTTTTCTACTAGCACCCTTCATATGTTTAATACGGATGTCGTCATGTCTCTTCTTATGCTTCACTTATTGCACATGTGAGAAATAAATTTTCAATTGAATTGATGATGGGAAGTCTCACTATATGGTTACATTCACTCAATTCTGGGGGACTTGTCATAGGCTTGTTTGGCCTATTCAGAAGTCTTGGCAGTTTCAAATAATTGGTATACATACACACAGACTCAGAGCAATGTAAAGGAGTGTGGTGTTTCGAGAGACAGCGCTAAAGGCTTAATGTAAGGGAAAATTGTTTGTACAATAATGCACATGATGCACAGTATGCAAGAAAACTTGTCCGTTTCAACTGGCCTGCCACTACACTACAATAGTTGAAAATAAGTTTCTTCTTGCAACTTTGTGTTGACACTGACGCTTGAAAGGTGAATGTGACATGCATCTAGAAAAAGAGTTTCATTCAGATGTTGAAGTGTAAAACTGTAAATGACAATCTGTTGGAATTTCGTTCCTATCTATTACCGTTTTTGAGATGACTTTTTGAAGTTAAATAAAAATGCAAAATACATGATGAGCGTTGCACAGTGTCAGTATTTCTTTTGTAAACTGTTATATAGTGTCTCTTTAGTTTCTTAACTACTGGGTTTCACACTAGTAAGGAATATCAATATAATTTAACCTTAAAACATTTTATGTAAATTTGGGTGAGGGATTTGTATAGCTCCGGGTTTGTACTGTGCGTCATATCTTAACTGTCTCACAACTCACGCAGAGCTTACAATGAAGCTTTACAGTTTCTCCTCTAAAAACAAAAGATCTTGAGCTGGTATTCTGCACTCAGAAAAGCACTTATTTTTTTTCTCTTTGTTTTACAAGAGCTCTTGTAGAGTAGGAGACAGGTAAAAGTATACCTTGTCAATAAACAGCAAAGGTGAACTTGGGACTTCCAGCAACAAGCACCATTGTTTTCCTTTTAAATGCCACTTTCTCCTACCTTGACTGTCAGAAATCTGTAATTTGTTCAGCTTGAATGATGCTACAGGTACACTATGAACTCCTGTATATACATCCGATTTGACACCACTTACACAAATGATACAGCAAGAACTGACAGAGGCCACCAGGAAATTCTAACAACTTGAAATGGTTTTAAACTCCAGGAATTTTACTTCAGTACAACAATTAAAATTTTCAGTACTGTACAGTGCATTTCTTTTAAGTCTGATTTTTTTTTAAGTCTGAGAAATTCTCCCTCCACTACCCCTATATTTCAAACTGTATGTTGTTTATGAACGTATCCAGAACCAGTTTTTTATGACAGAACCAGTTTGAAGCGAGCATGCACAGAGTGCTACAGTGGCAGTGTTTCCACAAATCCATCAATGCTTTCCCGAAAAATAGTCTCAAAATTTCCCCTGAGTCCTGATTTCATTTCCCCAAAATAAAGATGACCTAAGTCTACACAGATTGAGAAAAAATTATTCCCAAATTAAGTAAATCGTTGCAATTTCCCGAAATTTACCCTCTACTGGGAAATTTCCTTGAGAGTGGAAGCACTGGTTAATGGGGAAAGATGGAAACAACTTGGAGCAATCAATAAATCTCTGAGTGAAAGTTGGTGATATTTCCAGAGGACACAGTGTTACACAATACAGTATGACAAAAATTCAAAGGATCTTGCAAGCAGGGTAACATGGCAATTAGCAGTTTAATAAAACAATACAAATGTCTGCATAACTGTTCACCTTCATAGTGAATCTGTGCTTTGAGCACATGCACAAAAAGGTACAACGCAACTTTTCGTGGGCACCAACATAGATGAAAACAAGGTAAAAAAACAAAATAGCAGGCTGAGCAAGCCCAAGGGTCGAACTTATGGGCTTCAGTTACAGTAACAAGGACAGCATCAATTTGAAATCACACTTTAGCAGTAAGTCCCAGCCCCTTCCCCCCTTCTTTCCTTCTTGAGTTTCTGGTAAAATCTCTGGTAGGCTATACAGCATAAAAAATTGCGAATCTTACTGTGCCTGAAGGAATAGGATTGGATTCATTTACAACCTAGGTAAGGTGACTTGATGATCTCCATCAGTTTAATATCAGATTCATGTCCCCCCGCCCCATGGGCGGCCATCATCTGTAGATCTCAAGGATACATCAGCAGCACCTAAACAGACAATTTTGATCATGTGTAACATTATCAAAATGCCATAGTTTGTGAAAAGCTTGGCAAATCAAGTTGACCTGAGATCACAATCATCCATGAGCTGCACTATATACTAACATGCTGAAGCTGCTGCACTTAGGAGCTTGTTGTCATGACAACAGACAGCTAATGTTTATGCAGCCAGATCTGCTTCACCACTGTAAATAAACTATGAAAGCAAAGCTATTGACTTACTTCAAGCGACTGCTCAGATCCAGATCTGATCAACAGCAAGAGTGAAAGCAGCCCTAAAGTACTTGAACACTGAACATTATCATCCAACCACTGCAGAGGGTTTCCCCATGATTCGGTTGTTTTGTTACTGTATTGTGCATAACCTCTCTGCCACTGTACAAGTTCAATAACAGCCTGCTGCGGCTAGGATACTAAACAAGGTTATCCTGCGGTATGCTTAGTGAGTCACTAACTACTGGAGTCTATACATCAGAAATGTGAACTTCAAGATAGCTACACTTTCTTTAATACCCATTTTTTTTTTACAGCACTTGGATAATTAGCAGACCAATACCAGATGGACATGCAAGAGTGAATATTCAAACTTTCCAGGCAAAAATTACCATACGTAGCAACAGTTTCAGGTGTTTTACAATAGTGCTGTAAGATCGTGCTAATCTCAGAGGACAGCACCTGAAGTTTCTACAGTGAGCAAATGTCAAGGTTGCTTTTAAGAGAAAATTGACAACTTCTTATTTGTACAAAAAAGCAGTGACTGAATATCACAATTTATTCTGTAAGGTAATGTACCTTATAAGGGTCTATTCTGATGTTTACTGCAGTGCACTCATCCAGTAGTAGTAACTGCTCAAGGTGTTTTCAGGTATTCATCCATTACACCTGTTCATTAGAACCATGTATGCTCCGAGAACCCCAGAGAGTACAGGGCAGCCTTTAAGGTGCCAGTTGCACTCAGGTCCCTCGCAGGTCCCCAATTAGCACCTGGGTGGTGAGAAGCAAGTTGAGACAAATACCTTGCCCAAAGGTATTACATGGGTGGGAACTCATAATAACTGAATAACGAGTCTGAAGTCTTAACCACTAGGCCTCCAAGCTCTCATATACTGTACAGAATATCAGAACAACAGCTCAGCATACTCTTGGCGCAGAAGATCATCAACAGAGCTTCACCAAGTTCAACTGAATTACTTTGAATATGTATGAGGCTCTGAGCTCAACTTTAATACAGTTAGAACTTTTGTAATTTTGTTGACAGAAGTTCTTACTGTCCCAAATATTAAGGTACTAATGATATATACTGAGGTCTGAACAGTAACTGACTGTGACACCTTCCACTTTATGTTACTCTTCCCCATAGTCCAAGCAAACAAGAATTTCACTTACCTCTTCCAACTGGAACTTCTGTGCAACAATCTCTAGGCACTCTTGTCCTAAGCTCTCTTGGTTTAATGTACATTCCAGAATTGTGTTGTCCAAAAGCTGGACCTTAGCAAGATATGTGTTTTTGCCAGATACATGGTACCTCTTGGTCTTTTTTAACTTAATTCCAAAAGGCATTGTCTTCTTCTTTTTTATTGCACACCTGATTTGCTATTAATTCTTCTTCTTTCCAATTCACAGAAAACTTGTCAGAGGTTTGACCACATATCAAGTGTTCTCCATGGAGTTTTTCCGAACATCTCGCTTATGCTTGTCAGATATTTTCTTCCTCTGTTCAAGAGCAATTCAAATAATCCATGGTCCACAAGAGCATCATCGTCATCTAAGAAAAGAAGTCAAAACAATCAGATACAGCATGCAGGCTACAAGCAGAGTGTATACTGTACATGTATACTCTATGCAAAACTGAACTTGATGCAGTTTGTGTTCTGCAATACTACAGCAAAATGCAAAATGTGGTTGTCCTTTCCCAATTCCTTCCAAATACAAAATATAAGAAAAACTGATATAATTAAAACTCTACATGGAGAACAGTAGTGTAAATGCGTTCAAGGCACATTTGCATTAATGCTTTTCAAAGTCACTGCAAGCATTTATTACTACTTTTCCAAATATACTGCACAGTATATTGTAATAAAGTACAGTACTGTACATGGCAGTGAAGTCTACAGTTGATGAAAAGCCTTCATAGTTACTGCATTTGGTTGTCTGAAGACTGACAAAGACAAATCACAGAATCTGGTGATGTCAAGAACCAGAACTACCACACTATAGTACAAAGTGGACAGTACTAAAAATGTTCTTCAGTGTAATGCACCTATCTGAGAAAAGGAGTATGGAATACTGTACATACAGTAGTACGGAGGTACTTTACTAAGAGATGACTGTACAGTTAGAGCAATCAGCCTTCTACGGTAACTGTATGGCAGACTGAAATTTTAATTTTGTGTTTCCTCTTACACAAATGCAGGGTAAACGGGAAGCATAACAGTATACAGTACTATCATGTGCTGAACATGTTTACAATACAGCACAGTAAAGTACAGTATACCAATATTATGAAATGAAAACAAAACCACACATTTCACAGTAACCATCATATGAGGGGGGGTTGGTGCTTTTTTTTTTCTTAAAGAAAATCAGTGATTAACCAGTGAATCAAACAAATTGATTCTAATTGAAGAAATCAAATTAAATCATGTTTATTTTTCAATTACAATCATGCTTTTATGATTCTAATCAGCTTGATTTAAATCAAAGAACCCCTGATAAGTGTACCAACTTAGATTTTAACTTTTTTAAGTAAGTTTTGTCTCCACATCAGCTTCTTCTGAATGCAAAGTTGCAAAACCTGAATATGGCAAAAGTTTGAAAATAACATACAAACGCAAGTGCAACTACACTCTACTGTGTATACTGTAACATAGTCCTTAGATGTGCACATAAGCTCCCTGATCAGTGCCCTAACTAAATATTTTGCCTCTGCTTTGCAGTACTGTACCTCCACAACATTCAGTTAGGTTATGTTTCTTTAGCCTTTAGGCCATATTTACTGACAGGTCAGTTGAAGATGCATGCTAAATCCATCTGTACTGCATTAACTACAAGTACCACATACAGTAAAAAACATATTGCAAGGCTCACCGAGCTTTTTAAATTACATTGAAACCCATATGAGGAGCAGCAGAACTATCATAACACTGGCAGTGTTGACAATGGCAGGCATTCTGGAAGATATTCCGTACATCCAAAATAAATTAGATCATGACAACCATTATGACTGGAATGTCACCATGACTCTCTGGCATGTTCAGACTGGTCTGGAAATTAAAGGAAGAGTAACCACCCCCTCAAAACACACAGCCAATACACGAAGGATAAACTCAAGAGCTGGGTGAAGTCAAGATATGAGAAACAAGAAGCAGCAAAAATCAACCTTGGTGTAGGACATGAACAAGATGATCATCTGAAACAACTATTCCAACAGAAAAATGAAACAGATCTACAAGATACAGTGTATATGAAATTGGTTTCAGATACACTTAAAAGAAAAGGATGCCTGGCAAAGAAAAATGAAGCCATGGACCTGATTATCCTCATAATATTGGCAAAACATCACTGTGTATTTACTGCACAAATTTATGAGACTGCTCCAAACAGTATGGCAAACAGTATGCCAAATGTATCACTGTACTGGTGCCCCTGTACAGCAACAATGCTGCTGCAAATTATGTATGCAGCACAGGTGTAGATGAAGAATCGACATCTACACCTTTGCTGCATACATACATGGTAGACGTAGATCATTACTGCAATTAAACATCTGAGTAGTCATCAACAACTTCAGAGGAGTAATATTGCATGAACCAATGGTAACTGACAATCATTGACCCTAAAACACACACTACAGGATGTATTTATAGTGTAAACTGTAAAGCCTGTACAGTTCAGTCAAAAACCCAATTCTGACATGAATATCAACAAGTTCCTAGTGTGCATCCGGGAAGACTAAGTCTTGAACAAAAGAATGAACATGGTAACTCAAGGCTCAGTTCCCCTTTCCACCCTTATTTAATGAAATAAATAGTACTGTACAAAACTCAGCAATTTCACACTTCATGCATCCACAAAGCCATCAATCAGTTCTCATAAGGTTATTTTTAAGTCAAAGAGGAATAACATGGCACACTACAGTATGACAAGAAAAGTAACAAAAGTGCAGAGGGGAAATCCCTACAGATGATGTCATCAACCCAATCAGATGCAAAAGCAAACACTCAAACAATGCACTGCCAGCTGGTGCATGACAGCAATGCACTATAAACAGAAATTGGTGGTTCAGAATGACATGTATGATAATGACAGTGAGAGCATAGACTGACTTTTCACATTACTGTATATGCTATGGCTACCCCAAAGCATACTGTACTATGCCAATATATAACTTTATACCATACTACTGTAGCAGTCTTACTTCAGCTCTAATGCACAGACAAGAAATAGGTACTAACTCAATGTTGTATGGGTCTGTTGCTAAGTCAGGGCAAGTTCAAGAAGTATAACACACATTGTGTAGGCAACATACTGTAATTGACCACATGAGAAACACATGTCGGAACTTACAGTAGTTAACTTAAGACATGAATATCATGGATGTGCTTCCTAACTTAAAAAATCATGGAAAATGGAACCAAAATCACTGATTTATTAATGATTTTAAAATATGTATTGTTTATGAGAAAAGTCATAAAAAGTATTTTGTATTTTGCAGGAGAAAAGTTGAAACAAAATCAGTAACTAAGCTATCCCTTCTGTATTATATACTGTAAACATTTACTATGCAATTTGTACGTTCCTTTTCCCTCTAGGGACTTTTTGTACGTTTCATTTTCCAACCTACAGTAGGCCAGTGACAAAAGATCATGGACACTGAACTGCTACTATATAGTATATTGTTACAAAAATGGGAGACTGTTAGATTTGGACAGAAAGCAGGGGAAAAAAAGGCCCAGGGTGCAGTTGTACGTGTTTTGTAAAACGTCACACTTCTGAGTACACAACTCTACAAAATATACACCAGCATAAATGTTCATGGGGCTGCGAGAGTAACTGCACCTCACACAAGCCTGGATATCAGCAACAAAAGGAAACTCAATAACTTTTAGTGGATCACAACGAACAGACCATGGATGAAAAGTGCATCATCAATTATCCTACCATGGAAACACTCCACTAAGTCAGCATCTACTCGGAATTAAACCTACTGTAAATCTCAGAGATGACCCACAGTAAATGAAAACTATTTGTTTGAATACCAACACTGTTAGTCTCATGCAGTCAGGTGGCAGTGAGCAGCTAAACAATATTTTACCACAGACTGTGGCATTGAATGCGGTGACACTGTACTAATGCTAGCCTGGCCTTGATGCCATTTACACTTAGTTAACAGTAGCACAACTGGATCTAAAGCTACAGTAGAGGTGAGAATATCATGCTGATCAATTTCAACTCATTTAGGACTGGAGATGCTGGAATGACCAATCATGAAAACTTAAAGTGTCAGCGCAAGGGATTGTTACTTCTGTCGTACAGCACTTTTTGCTGGAAGTGCAGACTGGGAAATACCAGGGATACCACAAAATCTTCAGCAATGTACCACTGAATAATACTACAGTGCAGGATAGTAATAAACTTTTCTGGGTGTTGATTCCTTGTCTAGCTCTCTTCACATTTACTATGAATGATTGATTAATTGCAAAGTCACCATTTCCTATATTCCAAATGAGAAAGACAGAAACATAATCTGTATGCTTTGATTTCCATGCTCTCTTGTCTGTACTTAGGAACTTGCAGATTCTTAAAACATGTTATTCATGTCTTCTTCTTTCCATCTAAATCCTTTACCATGAATGCAAACTGAAAATATGATATATTCATTCTGCAAGTTCAAACAGCAGAGCAGCGTGCTAGAACTTTACACCATTTAGGGTTGTGATTGCAGAATTTCCACTCGTGAAAAATTTAAGGCTGGGTAAGCCTCTAATAAAAAATCCATCCCAGGTCACTTGCAAGACATAGACAAATAAGCCTTGCCCTTGGCTATGTAGTACTGTAGGTGTACCTTGAGTCGATCAGTACTTTGAGTCAATCAATGCATTTTAAACTCCAGTGAGGCCGTGTGGACGCAAAAGAATTCCAAAGTAAGCACTGCCTACACCATATTTACTTCAAACAACATCAAAAACAAGTATTTGCCATGTTATTTTTCATTTCCATGAAAAATTTAACTCACAGTCAAATTTTTAAGTGTTAGCAATGTTGCTGACTATCATGTTTCAAATCATACCAAAATATTGACCAGAATGTCTTCTGTAAAACAGTCATTCACATTTCGATAGAAGAGACAATATTTTTATCGTCTTTTGACATGATGAGTTATTTATCTGATAATAAGTATTTTGAAAGATCGCATTCTGACGTGATCGACTCAAGGTTTCATCATAAGTATGGTGTTATGTACAGTCATGTTAAATTCAAGACCTTTTCAAGTAATTTCTCATTTTTAACACAAGCAAAATGTATTAAAATGATGAGGACAAATTTATTAATACTTCTGTCAAGTTAAGTACATTATAATAATGCTTTCATATTTTTAGGATTAAAATGTTTGTTAGGTGATCTACTCATAGTACCCCATGCTATTATGTTACTGCCAACATCTGTGCCATAAGTTAACTTACCATTGCATGAACAGTAACACAGCTGACCAAGACTGACAGTTAGTAACACTAACAATAAGTTGACCAACACAGTACTATCACTAAGTAACAGTTCTGACCATGTCTTGATCACGAAGGAACCCCCGCCCCCACCCACATCTACGTTAACTTGTGAGTTAACTCACTATACTGGTAACACATTAGAAAAGTTCTCTAATGTCATTATTATGACGCTGATCATTTTGTTGTACGGATATCTTGGGTTTGCTCAGCAATAGTCGATAAACGCAACGACCGTGATCTAAATGAATATTCTAACTAGGCTAGATAAAGGTTAGTGATTCTATGGCTTGAGTTGTATAATGTCCTACTCGTAGCAAAACTAGGACCAATGTGACTGTATAGGCCTAACGTACACAAAGTGATTGCACTACTACTTACTAATACTACTAGTTCATCACCGAGAAAGCGAATAAAAATTGAATCAACCGAAGATGTTCGATCTACAAACGGCTTAGATCATACTTTCTTCGAAGATAGCTTAATGAGATCCAATACTTACATTTTACAGCTGATACAAGATATACTTCCAAACAAGTTAATTGCTATGATTCCTCTAAAGGGTTCGGATTATCGTTTGTTGTCTTTGCGTCAGTGATTCAGTGGTACGTACTGTGAATAGCGTAGGCTAAGTAATCAATAACCGCTTCCATCATTGTTTACAGACACACATTATTGGGAAACACCTTGCTACCTCAATGACGCTGTGTGCTTACTAGACAATATTCATTCGCTAATAAACTAGAACCAGAATAGTGGAATCATTCCACCGACATTAAAAGCTTACATGATGCGCTACAGGCACGATTCTCTTTCCAAACTATGAAGTGGTGATGAAAGAGTTCGTCTTTGTGTTCGACAGGCACAAATTCTGCTTGGTAGTCTTCACTAACACAGAGCAATATTCATCGTCGGGTTAAGCGGCTCTGTGGTATGTGAAGAATGCGGAGTATACTTAAAAAAAAAAACTACCGAGGTCATTGGCGCATATCACAACTTCCTATGTATGTATCATCGCAGTGTCTTGGAAATGAACAACATAATGATCATTTCAGAATATTTTATAATTGAAGGCGATCAGTTATTTATGTTGGTTATGACAAAGACAGGGAGTGGTAAAAACTGTTTGCGTGCGACACCTGTTCGATCTACATGTCTAGCAAATTAATGTGACTATTACAGCGAATTAACGTTCGCTGGGGGCTGGTTTCAGTATTATTTCTACGAAATGACAGTTTCATTTCAGTTCAATAAAATTATATTTTCCCCATAGGCGTGGCCAAGATTGGTGAATTGGGGTATGGAGAATTCTCTTTTTTTAATATCTAAGAAAGGATTCCATTCGGAAAAAGGGGAATGATTCTGAACTTTTGGTTTCATTTGAATTGTTTTGGACGTTACATTCAAAGTCTGTAGGTTCAACTCCATTCAGTACCGATCATTCACATTGTCGACAATACACAATAACAATAACAATTTTGCAAGAAATTTGAAATGAGAATCATTCAACATTCGTCAACTCCGTGTAAAACTGAATGTGCTAAGGACAAAACTGAGTTGAATTGACTTGGCAAACTGAAGAGACATGAATCTGCTCCCTAGTTAACATGCGAGGGGTTATCGTAAAGGAAATATCGTACATGCCGGTGTATGCCTCTGCACTCTCTAAAATGGAGTTCCGGGTGATTTGCTCTTCCACTGAACCACACGGCCTGATTTCTCTCACTACGCCCTCGAAGTAGCTCTCAGATGCATGGCCACATCCATTGATTTTCTCCATGACTGCTCTTTAATGTCTAATAATTACAATAACAAGTACAAGGTTTGGAATGACTGGAATAAATTTGACAGTTCAAATTAACACTCAAAGCCCTTGCAATAATTAGGCCTTACACACGTTGAATGAACCTGATTAACCCTGAGGGTCGATATAGCCTACGACCCAGTAGCACTTTAGATACTGGCAGATACAGGAACAACGGGCGCCGCCCCCCCCCCCCCCCATCCACCCACGAGCCATTTTTGTTAAAAATAACCATGAATAATTAACGACTGAACTGCCATTCATATCACAGGCCAATAAATGGTGGCGCTCTCCTGAAGAGTACCTATCTAGTGGTGGTGATGAAAAATGAAAAGTGTGGGGGTGACTGAAGATATATTCAGCCCCCATTATTTTTCCAACTGTTCCGAGAAGCAAGGAGAATTTCGAAATGAGGACTGATCTTCTTCTTGCTTAAAACACTCGGTAAGTGCCGTTTCTGGCCATGGGGGGGGGGGGGTTGAAAAAGCCGAAATTTTTTTTTGTACGCTCGGGCCAACCGATGGTGGCGCTCCGCTTAGATAGTCGACCAACCCTCTCTGGATAAAAGCTGGTTACGGGTCTGGGATAGTACCCATATTGTACCTAAGATAATACAAATGAATTATATTAGGATAGTACTTCCTTCGACATAATTTGACTTTGTAATTTCGAATTTGTTCATCAAGGACACTATACAATGTTGATCGTGGATGAACACCGACGATATTCGCCTACTCAGATACTTGAAGTGTCAAGAGGATATCGAGGCAGAGGTGAAACCAGGCAATCGCCAATGCATACCAAAGCAACCCAAGACTGTTCCCGGGCCGCCATTACACGTCCCCATCCGACCGGACAAGAGTGTGGTCCCCAGTCTTTAGCCACTTTCCCAAAGTCTCGGAGGGGTGGAGAACCTTCCCAGTTCAGCATCTTATAAGCTGTACCAAGCAACCTGAAAGCGGACAAGACCTAAATTGGACAACAGGAACCAACTTTGTGTCCCCAGAGATTTTCAAAGTGGGTCCGCCACGATTTGATCCCAAAGATTGCAAGACGGACACTGTAACCACCAAACTAACTCTCGATCCAGAAGCCTAGGGACTCTTATTGTACTCACACAATTATTATACTTTTCTAAGTTTGATTACTTCTTTACGAAAGCCCATTAGGACCATGTGCCTTTTTCAAGATTCATTAGACAAATGAAAAAAAAAGAGAGAATATTCTAATTTTTAATTTGATTAAACAACATACTATGCTACATATATGAGTATGACCGAAAAACCTACAGAGAAAAGCTCAGCAAAAAATTAAAAAGGGTGATTTGAACCAACTAATACGTGACCTGCAATGAGTGCTCACATGTAAGACAAGTCTTCGCATTACCATTGCTTAAACTAATAGGTCAACCATTATCTTTGTCATGCTTTTATCATTAAGTGACATATGGACATCGATTTGGAACTGGGGAATGAGAACAAGTCCCCCACTTTTTGAGTAGAGGGTCACAAACACACATTTGTCGGCCACACCCGGATAATTGTGACCTGAGACAGAAAGAGTACAAGAAAAAAAAACTAGAGTCCTTTCTCTATCAAGGGACTTTAATGGAGACTTTTCTACATCAAATCGACGGCTTTGATTAATTGGCTAAAAGTGTGTTTTATTTCCTTCAGTGGGAGGTGGAGCACAGGGTGAATATATATATATATCTCAAATCCAATTTATCCTCAAGTTCCCTGGTACCGAGTCACATTGCTACGTTAAAGAAATGGCCCATGTCTATCAATAAAACAAAATGACCCATATTTGGAATATATATTTCACTTTCATTAACTATTGAGTAATAACTGTGTTTTTAAAAATTGGCCCTCTGCCGTACCCGAGGCCCAGTAAATCACACCCCGGTGAATCGTATGCAAGAACTATTTTTTTCCTATTAAACACAAAACCCTGGCGGTGATCAAATGCATCAAGAAAATATTAAAACCTGCTGGAATGAATGTGAATAATCATCTGTAATACATATCATTTGTTGTATGAATATTAGGAAATAATAGTGCATCATATTTAAATTTTGACAGTGTGCTATTGCAAAAATACGTAATTCAGCGGAGTGATTTTGTAATTACACATGTGGTCCTTGGATGCATGCTCATCAGGATACGTAGAATGAAGGTCAAATAAGACATGTTTAACTACGCCCCAATATGGCGTACAAAGATAATACTGTAGCTATAATCTTTGATAAACATTCAGAATCATCGATGACCAACTACAAAAACATCTCCACAAAACCATGATTATGCATGAGATGAGTTATGGATGATGCATCATTGGAATTTTTGAAAGTTTGGGCGAACAAGTATTTTGAGCAACAAATGACTAAATTTCTATCCGTGAGAAACTTATTTCCTTGAAAAGAAGACCACCGTCTATCCTTACTTTGAAAAATCTACCATTCTGTGTCCACAAATATTAGTTAAAATGACTTTTTTTTCTGTTAAACAAACACAGGAGTGTGACTCGCACATGGAGCTATGTAGCTCCATTGTCTGCACGGGGAGTTTTAGACAGGCCGTAGGAGGGGCTAGAAGACGGCTAAGTGGTAGTCTTGGTCAAGACTTAGTGAGTCTTCCCCATTTCTTTCCAAATTCCCACAAGTCCATGTTTTGTTGGTAGCGATACTCCCGTGTACGGCCAGAGCTCTCTGTTTTGTGTTCTGCTTTGAACTGTATATCATCTGATTCTTTCTGTTGGTGAACAGTGACAAATCGGGTATGTAATAAGTGTGCCTTGTAAGTATGAACTGTTAGAAGTGTCTTGGAAATATCAAGAACACTATGATCGTCTTAACACAAAGACTAGGGAAGTGTGAGATTTCGAACTGTCTGTGGAGTCACTGCTTTTAATCAAGAGACTGTGAAAGGAACAGAGAGGGAGACTTACTTCAGTCCGGTACCTTTATGGGGAATCTGCCTTTCACCAGCTCAGTTTTCCAGTTGTCTTTTTTTTTTTTTTTGTATTGTATACAATATACTGATGGACTGGGAAACCACATCACCCAAAGTTTAAAATTCAAGAGGGAGCTATTCATCCTTTTGCTGTACTACGGCAATTTGCAAGGCTGGTAGCCAGTCATTGACATAATATTGATGGCCAGTCACATGTCATACGTAACATTGTATGTCTTAGTTGAATAACGAACCTAACTTCAAAAGCGTTTGTCATAAGGTCGGGTCACATATGAGAGATTCAACACAAACCATTCAATTTAAATTATCGTTTACTTTAGTGTATAAAATATATCTACTTGAATATCGATTCAGCTATTCAAGACAATGATTGAAAGAAAATGTAGCACTATGCTATCTGAGCAGCTAATTATGATCAGTCCAAATGAACTAGTTTAGTTGAAAGTTGAAAGGGTGATGAAGTGCGCATATGTGACCCTGCCCACACAGATGAAATGATGCCGACCTATACCCCACCCAAACTCTCCAGACGGAGTGTTTGACAAGGTATGCCACCTCTCACTGCGGAAAAAGGTGGACAAGAGAATGGGAATATAATGACCAGGGGGATAGAGATTTTAGAAAGTTGTTTGGAAGTATGGTTATGTGGCCAGTGACACACCACACAGAAAGATACACAGAAAATGAAATTAGTACAAAGATTGATGTCGCTGAAGCTACACACATCTAACTGTTGACAGATGAGACTGAGTGTGTGATATACACTGTACAGGACAGCAACCAAAATAATGTGAAACAGTGATATGGCATGAAGTCAATGCTCAAAAAAATGCAAGCAACCGGTGTATCTAACACAAGATCAATATTTTAGAATTTTGATAATAGAAATAAATCAAAATGCATAGCACTTAAGACTTTGAAATTGAATGCAGAGTAACTGTTGGTATAAAAAAACACATCTTCCTGTAGGCTTTTCTTTCTAACTTACATTGTTTTTTTTATGGCAGCTATTCAAAAATCAAAATCACAGACAAGAAAATAATAAGACTAAAAATGACAACGAAAATAGCTAAACATGAATGAATTCAGTCATATTTTAACAACGTTACAAGAATTTATCAAGAATAATGGAAAAAAAAAGAAGAGAAAAAAGCAAAGGAAATGGAGATCTGTACAAGGTTAAGATGATCAACATTGAAGAAAGACAGACAACATGTCTATACAGAATGTTAAAACACTACTCGATCAATATTCGGTAGTCTTTCCTTCGTATTATTCCAAAATGGTTTTCTCTTACTTGCATATGACTACAAAAATGTTTAAATATCCAAATGCAAGCAATATTAATATTTTTCAACACTGTTGATTCACATGTGTATCAAGAATTCATGATGAATAGCTAAAAGTGTGCATGATTACAGGAACAAAAAATGATTTAGAATGAAAAGAAGGTATCAAACCAACAGACCTTTTGCAGGTCAAACAGCATCAAGAATGGACTGAATTGTGGTTCAAAGTTCATATCATACCTCCAAAAAGACTCTGAAAAACCGATATGGCTGACAGAATTAAACCAACTTCATTAAAACAAAAGAAGGTCTGTGAGTACACCCAGGATCTTATACTGCACATACATTCCATGACAATAACACACTTTAAAATTACTGCACCTTAAGAGAGCCTGCATATAATGGCAGGCTTTGGCAACAAAATGCACGATAATCTATTAATTTCATCCCCCAAATGGCTACAATCAGTAAAAAAAATAACTGGAACAATAATCAGGATTTGAACGTCTGTTGACCAAAACCAGCCATTTCTTTTCAAATCAGATCATAGCTATTTATGATTGTTGAATTATGTTGAAAAGTATTTGTTTGCAACTGTGGGCAATCAGCACCACACGTATGGGACGATTGATCAATATAGATTGAGAAAGATCTCAAAGTGCAAACAAAGATATAAAAAGGAAAACAAAAAAAAATGAGTGAAGAAAGTGACATTTTGTTTTGGAAAATTAGTGAGAATAAAATGGTGTATTATATTATGACCACATCTTTTATATGTTACAAATAGACAAAAATTTCCTGCAATAGGAGATAATGAGTGGTAGTCAATGTGCCAGGCAGACGAGATTTACCACATTTCAAGCTACAACAAATGTTTTTAGCCTGTTGTACTTCCAGAAGAGATTAAGCACTCTTTGCTTTTAGTTGTGCAAAGCCGGAGCCTTATTCATAGATCTAGCATGCCACAAAATGGTTGTAGAAATTCAAAACAATGCTAAATGATACTGACAGAAGTTATTACCTTGATTTTTGGAAATCAGTGGTAAGATCGAAGTAGACTTATGTACATGATTACATGGAGCATGCCAAGATAAAGAATGATGTCAGAACTCCAGTCTTTAGCCACCTTCATCTAAATTCATTTTGGTGTCTCGAGAATTATTGAGCTCTTCACAATGAAGCAATGTTTACTACAAGAATTGGACAGTTTTTTAGGACAGTTCACATTCGTAAAATATTCCAGTATCGGTGGACTTTTTTCATTCAAAATGCCTAAAGGTTCATGAAAGCTGTCTACAAGCTGTCTACTGGACCGTGCAGTTTTCTTCATCCTCTGCATCCATTTGTACCGCCCTTGCTGCTCCTTGTGGGCGTAGCCTGCCTCTTCCAGTTTTGTCTGTCCCTCTTGTCTCTTGACTTCTTGTTTTCTTTGGGCTGTTTGTGATTGTGTTCAGAGCTGATTCAACAGAATTCTGTGTCAGACATTAGAAAAAAAAAAATACAAAGATCTCCTTTGATTACGTTACAACCTAATATTTCACCCCTCAGTGATCATGCCTTAACATGATAGAAATATCATTACAAAGTGACAAACATGCAATATAAAATTTAAGTTTGGTTTTGCTGTTTTGTGTTCTCTATGCAAGTAATGTGCCACTTTGTTTAGCCTATGGACCAACTCCCTTTAACTTCTCAGTTACTTTATCAAATTTGTGAGTCACTTGTTCTTACCTTTTGTAATTGGAAAGGAACAAAAAAAAAGTAAGTTCATAAATTAAATGCAAATGGACAAACATAATTTTATTTATTTTTAAGCTTATTGTAGTAAATGAGTTTAACATTGTCATATTGGTATCAAAAGTGGACTTGGAAGTAAACAGGTTTGACATCTGGGCTACAAATAATCAAAAAGGCATCCTTTTTATGTTTGATTTCCCATTTTAGGCTAAGTGTTCCAGGTTTCATTGAAAACATTGTTTTGAGTTACAAAATACCACTGACGATGGTAGCCTTGCTTAAATCATACACAAAAGCAAATGTGAAAGCGGGGAAATTCATTTCAATCTTGAAGGGGACAACTCACTAAGAAATTTGTAAGAATAAATTCACAGTGAAGGTTGTAATATATTTATCTCAGCTTTCTTGTGACCATTATTGAGATTTTGGTGAATATTAATTGAGGAAAACCACCCGTTAATCGTACTAACCGTAGAACCCTTTGAACTTCGGGTGACACGCCTCGGTTGGACTGAATCAGAAGCATCACTTTTTCTTGTCCTAAGCGACTTTCTTGAAGGCACTGTAAAAATTACAACAAAGAAACAGAGGTTAATGATAAGTCTAAAATTCCATTTTTGCTGTTGTATTTGTTGTTATTATCATCACTATTATAAACTCATCAAGGCAACATAAATGCCAGAGCCTGGTTGGCTAATGATCACCGGGTCCTTGCCTTGACAGAGATGTTCATAAGACATAGCAATCACAAAGTTAAATGTATAGATTTAACAAATGAAGGAGATATTTTTGGAAGACAAGGGTATTGAAAGATGTTTAATGGTGTACATAGGTAATTCTTTTCACTTTATGTGACTTTTGGTGTCCCCTTTAAAAGTAAGAAACCAATTAAAAGATACTCATTTCCTTCTTTTTTTTTAACCAATTTCCAACTTTCTGAGAGTTAGAGTTCTTGGGATGCAATTTAATAAAAACCTTGAACAACATGCTTCTACCTAGTGAAAACAAAAACAGAACCCCCCCCCAAAAAAAATTGCTGATGTAAAAATCTAACACCAAAATTGGCCCTGAGCTCCATACAAGAATTTAACCCAAATTGTAATATATGTTACTTTTGTCATGAGGCATTTATTTACAGTAATTTTCATTTCACTTTTTAAAGGTCATTCATAGACTGAAAATACATTATGAGTTGCTTACAGAGCTCCCTCAGACACCTCTCACCTGTATCTCTCTTTCTCTCCAGTTCCTGCTCTGTTGATAATGAGCTCGGTGCAGATGCTTCTTGAGAGTGTCTTGCTCTTTTTACAGATGTTCCATCTTCTGACTCAGATGATAAGGTTCTTTTGTCTGTTTGATTTTCCATGCTGGTGTTCTCCTTGTCAGATACTGTCCGCTTGGGCAGTGTTTGTTTTTCCTTCTTGTATTGCTTGCTAAGCCGCGTCCTTCTGGCAGGAGGACTCGATACGACAGCGATGGATGGATCTGATTTTGATGGGGCCTTCTGGATCTCCTCTTTAGCTTCCTCCTTCGACACCTCTGATTCCAGTTGCTGTTTCGACAGTTGCTTCCGATACTTTGTAGACAACCTTCTTTTTCTTGTTAGCGCATCTGTGGGAGGTATCTCCTCTTTTGACTCACCTTCTTTCACATTTGATGAACTTTCTTTTGCTCTTGGCTCTTCAATTTTGTTTTCATCTGTCTTTGTATTGGTCGGAATGTTATCTGTTAAGAGTTTCACTTGAATAGCTAGTGCTTTCTTCTCCCTCTCCAGCTGTTGATACCTCGCTGTGAGGTCGCTGTACTTTTCCATCGCCGTAAAAGCTCTCTCCTCACTTTCATTTAAATCATCCTTCACCTCTACCAGTTCTTCCTTCAATTCTGATATTTCCTCTGAACATTTGCAAGATGCTCCCGCTGGCTGAGTTGGAGTTGATTCACTGTTGGCTTCCAACTCAATCACCCGGTATTGAAGGGTGGACACCTGGTTTTCCAGCTTTCGTGAATTGCTCATGCTAAACTGCAGCTTATTCTCCAGGGTCTCTTTGTCTTCCTCCAACAGTGCTTTTTCTTTTTGAATTGTATCTACTTTTTCTTGCATACTTTTTATCTTTCCTTCTTGTTCTGATGAAAGACTGGCTAGCTTGTCCTCAAGCTGCGCCTTGGATGTCCTCTCATCGGACAATTGGCTTCTCAGATTTGCACATACTTGTTCAGATTTCTTGATTTGTTGATTAAGTTTAGAATTTGGACTTGGTTCATTTTCAAATCGTTTCAGCTTTAAACTAAGTTGCTTCACATTCTGTGACGATTTTTCCGATGAGAGCTTCAGCTTCTCACATTCCGTTTTTAGCTCATCAATCTTTTCTTCCTGTGATCATAGCAACAAGAATAAGGAAAACAATTAGAAAAGTCAGAGTGAGAAAATCTAAAATCTTCTTACACTGAGAAGCACAGCAAACTCACAAGGTAGTAAAAAAAGGACATGGGTGAACAAAGGCAGGAATCAAGCAGAAAAAGGCACAAAGAACGAATCATTTTGGTCAACATTTTTCAACACAGGCTACATTTTGCAATTTTTCCCAAAGTTCTGGTAGCTAGCAAGATTTTCTTGGAAGATGAAGGTCCAAACTTTGACTTTTATTCTTTTCACTTCATATGATCAGCATCTTAAATCTGGAAGGTCTCACAGGACAAACAAAATACCAGTGTTGCTGGTAAGCCACCAGTGAGGTCAGGGGTCAGCAGTTTACTCCTTACCTTTTGTGTGATCACTGCCTTCATCCTGTCTAATTCTTTCTCCTTTTCTACGATCATGTCTTCGTAGCGGGCCATCTCCGTCTCGACCTGAGCCTTTGATTCCATCAGTTTGCTGTGAGTTGTCTGCATCTGTTTCTCCAGTTCACTTTTCTCAGAGCAAACATGATCGAGTTCAAGCTGAAATGAGGTGAAGATAGGAGTTAAATTGAGTTTCTTGAACATATTATTGTTTCAAATCAATACATAAATTTGGATTGCAATATGATGTTTTTGAATTTCAAGTCTCCACAGAAGATGTTGAAACTTTAGCTGCCAAGCAACAGTAACGAAACAGTAACATACATGTAAACTATGCTGCACATCAAACTTCTGACCAATTAATTGAATACTGTGATATATGGGAAGGAGGTTAAAATCAGGGTTTGTACACTTTCCCGAGGAAAGAGCACTTTTCAAGGTTGAGTTTTTGTTTTCCAGCACATCAAACTACTTTAGGACGCCCTGAAAATGCCTTTGGGAATTCTTATGCACACTTGAGGTTGGCAGGAAACAAAACTGGTCCTGGTCAAAAGATTGGCGCAAATATCAATCAAGTAAAAATATACAAAAATTCAAGCACTTTTGACTTTGGTGTAAAAGAACAGAATTCAAGCATTTTCAAGGCCTTGAAAATGACAAATTTAAAAGTCACATACTTTCAAGGATTTCAATGTCCTACATGAACCAATGTAAGTCTAATTGTGAAATGGCAAAAACTTGAAGACCTTTCAGCTTTGATGTTGTAGCCTAACACGACAGATAGATTCAATGTATATACTCAACACTCATACCTCAACAGAGTTAAAACAAGTTCAATCTGTGTATTGTCATTTTCTCCTAACTAAAAAAAAAATTTGGGCCACTTACTTTCTTGCTTTCAAAATCTGCCACTGAAGAAGTCAATTGTTCTTGGAGACAGGATTTCTCCTCTTCTGCTTTAGTCATATCATTCGATAATTTTTCTATGTTACGTTTGAGTTCCTGCATCTGTTTCTCTGATTCTTTCAGTTCATAAGATAGTGAGTTGTTTTCTAATTTCAGTGTTTCGTATTGTGTTTCCATCTTTTCCAGGTTCTCTCTGAATTCTGATAACTCATTTTCGAAGGCAGAGCACTCCTTCTTCAACATCGCTGCCTCTTCTTCTCTCTCTTTTGATGCAGCCTTCTCTGCTTTCAACTTTTCTTCAACGTTGGCATACTCTGCCTGCAGCGCTGTGATTTCTTCCATATTTTTGGCCTCTTGGCTTGTGTGGATTTCCTGGAGGGATTTCATCTCATTTTTCATTTTGGTCACTTCCTCCTCTCTGACGGTCATTTTCTCTCTCAGATCATCCAGTTGTTCCTCAATGTCACTCTTCTCTACGACCATCAACTCGAAACGACTCTCCACTTCTGTGACCTGCTGTTCTACTTCTGCCTTTGATTTCATCACATTTGTCAGATCTCGGGTCTTCTCATCCATTTCAAGTTTTAACCTGTCGATATCCTCTTGCAAGCCATTCTTCTCACCTTCAATTGTTTGGTTTTTAATGAGCAAACTTTCATTGAGGCACTTGATCTCTTCAAGCTCAGGTACTTTACTCTCCAGCACTGTTTTGTATTCTTCAATTTCAGCCGTCATCAGCTTGTATTTTTCGGTTACTGACTGAATTTCTTCACACTTAATGCCTATTGTTTCCTCCAGATTTTTCATCTCTTCTCTCAGTTTATCTGTCATGAGTTCATGAGATGTCTCTAGATCGTTTTTCTCTTTATCTTTGGCTTTTAACTCTGCCTCTAATTCTGCCATTTTTTCTGTCATTTCACTAGCTTCACAGATGAGGACTTTAATTTGTTGCTGCAGGTCTTCCGTAGTGGACTTAGATACTTCTAATTCTTTCACCAAAGTTTCATTAGATTCCTCGGCTGTCTCTCTTTTCAATATTTCTTCTTTCATAGTTTCTTCGAGATGCTCAACTTGTTTGGTTAGTTCTGTATTTTCGGATACCATTGATTGAATTTGACCTTGCAAGGACTCTCTTTCTGTAATAACTTCTGCCAAGTTTACATCGGACTGTTCTTCTTTCATTTCCATCTCTTGATCCATCTTATTCAACTTATCATTTCTATCGAGGAGTTTTGCCTCTAGTTCTTCCACCAAACTTTCTAAGTGATTCAGACTGGCTTTCTTTTCATCCAATTCAGTTTGCTTCTCATAGAGGACGACATCTAAACTCTCAGCTGCCTCTCTTTGTTTTTCTAGATCTGCCTCAAGTTCTGTAATTCTATTATCTTTGGTCTCCTGGATTCTGGTGGCTTCGTCTTTCTGTTTATTCACAGATTCCAGTTGTTCAATCAAGTTCAACATCTCTACTTGTCTAACTTCTGCTGCTTCCCTCAAATTTTCAAGTTCCTCAGTCTTCCTCTTGGTGTCTTCACCCTCCCTCACCAGCTGGTCTTTCAGCGTCTCACAGGTACGGCCAAAATTACGGACCTCTGCCTGAGCATTTTCGACCTGTTCCTCCATGGCTGCCTTCTGAGATGACATTTCTTTCATCATCTCCGTCATCTCCTCGACCTTTGACCTGAGGTCTTTGTTCAGGCCAGTCAAGGTTTTCAGCTCAAACTCCACGTCTTCCTTGGCTGTCATAACTTCTCTTGTTTTTTTCTCTTGGCCTTTTTTATCTGAAAGAGATAGCTCCAGAGAGCTCTGTAGCATCTTGAGTTCATTCAGCAACTGTTCTCTCTCATTACGTATGGCTTGCAGTGTATCACTGGTCTCCTCTAACTGATGTAGAGTTCTGTCTTTCTCCGCAACTAAGTTGTCACACTGCTGTTTTAGATCTGCCATCTCAAGGAGTGTGATATCACGTTCTTTCTCTATCTCCATTAGCTGTTCTTCAAATCCATCTGATTCTGTTTTTGTTCTCTGCATGATTTCCTCCACCTCTACCTTGTCTTGATTTACTTTGTTTAGCATCTCCTTCATCTTCATTAATTCCTCAGTGAGTGCATCTCCACTGGACTCTGACTCCTTCAATTTTAGTTCCAATTCGTGAATTGAGGAGCTTCTTTTCTCTCCTTCTTGAATGAGTACTGCCTCATCTTGCTTAAAGGAGTTTACCTTTACAGTGAGGTCATCTTTCTCTTGTCTCAACTGTGTCAATTCCTCCATCATCTTCTCTGACTCAACTTTTCTATCAGTTTGATCCGCTTGCCTTTCGCATTCTTTTCTCTTCAGTTCCTCAATCTCACTCTCCAAGCTCTCTTTATCATTTGCCAGCTCCTTAATGTTGCATTTCAGCAAGTCCAGTTCAGAAATGAGAGTTGAGTTCTGAGCCTCAAGATTACTAATTGTCTCCTGGGATGTTATCTCTGTCTGTTTAAAACTCTCAATGCCTTCTCCTGAGGTGATGATCTTCAATTCTCGGTCCTGTAGCTGCTGCTGGGCAGCTGCCAAAGCTTCCTCCAGCTCTGCCTTCTTCTCCAAGACACGATCTTTCTCTGAGGTCAAGTTGTCAATGGCCATCTTAAGTTGCTCTTTCTCAAGGTTCCAGCATTCAGTGTTTGATCTGCTCGCAGATGTAAGCTGCTGAAGTTGTTCCAATGTTTCTGTCTGTTCTCTTCTCAAGGTGTCAGTTGTTTCCTCATACCTTGATACTTTACCTTTCAGTAACTCCAGTTCCAATCTAATGACTTCATTGGTCTCTTCAGATATGTTATTAGATATACTCAGTTTCTCTCTCAGTTGGATCACATCAGCTTGTTGTTGTTCTGAGGTTGTTTTTAAAGCCAACACCTCTTCTGTTTTTGTGCTCAACTGATCCTTTTTCTCTTTTAGGTGACAAAGCAGTTTCTCCATCTCTTCAGTTTTAACCTGTAACTGGTGTGTTAATTCATCCCTCTGCTGGCTGAGACTGAGAGCTTCACTTTCTTTTTCATTCAACTTATCAGACATCTCTTCCATCACCTTCGCTGTCATCTCCTTCCATTCTTCCATCTTCTTACTTTCAATCTTGTTTTCTTCATCTGTCATGGTTGACAGTTGCTCACTCTCTGCCTCCAGGTTTGATATTTTTCTTTTCAGAGCTTCAATTTCAGCCACATAACCTTCCATCTGCTTTGCAGAATTCTCTTCTTGCTCTGAGAGACATTCCAGAAGGTATGACTTTTCATTTCTGAGACAAGTCTCCAACTCATTAATCCTCTGATTCAAGTGTTCAACTTTCTCTTCTTTCTCCTGCAATGCACATTCCAGGTCTTTCACTTTTCGCTCGAGTACCGTTCTGCAATCAGTTTGACTGAGTTCCAGTTCCTTCCTTTGTTCGATGAGTGCATCTCTATCTTTCTGTACTACAGTCAAGTCATTCTTTACAGCATCCAATTCTTCTTCCATGTTTGTGAGCTCCATCTTCAAATTTGACCTCTCTGATTCAGCTGTGGCAATTTTCTCTTGTAGCTTTGTCTCAGAATCTTCCATGTCCTCCTGTTTCTTGCTGGACATCTCGGAGAGAGTCTCTGCATCTGACTGCATCTTTAAAATCTGTGACCTCAAATTATCAATCTCTTGATTAAGAGATAAACATTTCTCTTCTAATGACTTCACAGTGTCTCCTCTCTCCAACAATCTCTCTTCCAACTCTTGTTGAGCTTCCTTTGACTTCTGCCTCAACTTATCAATATCTTCCTCTCTACTCTCAGTCAGATTCTGCAGAGAGGCTATCTCTGTAGATTTACCAGCATTCAAATCAATCTGTCTCTCAAGATCTTCTCTTAAAGCGATTATTTCGTTATCTTTGGCATTCTTCTCCTCATTAATCTCAGCAACTATTCTCTCCTTCTCGCTGCTATTACAGTTCATCTCACGTCTGATTTCCTCAATTTCCACATCTTTGGCTTTCAGAGCATCTTTGAGATTTTCCATCTCCTTCTCCATGAGCTCCTTGTTGGCCTTCTCCATCTCATAACTATCTCTCAAAACACTGTGACATTCTCCAGCTGCTTCTGTCTCCTCTTTTAACTGTTTCTTTTCTTCAGTTAACGTCTCCATCTCCTCTACTTTTCCTCTCAATTCTTCTGTCAATATTTGTTTCTCATCTTTCACATTCTTTAGTTTCTCCTTAAGTTCCTGAACTTGCTTGACCAAGTTTTCCCTCTCCATCTCAAATTCCTGTTTCATCTTCTTCAGCGATCTCTCTAGCTCTGTAGATTCTGACTTTGTCATATCCATTGACTGAGATGAATGTACCAGCTGAGCCTCTAAGGCAACGATAGTTTCCTGCAGCTGACTAACTGTTGACTGCATGTTGTCGGTATCCTGCTTGGAACGGTCTTCCAAATTCGACAGCTCCTGCTTTGCATCTTCCAATGATTTGCTTGAGTCTAAAACAGAAAATGTAAGGATTATCAATTAGATTTTTCTTGGAAAAATTTCAAATGCATACTTATTCTTAAATTAATCATAAATTGTTAGTAATTCCATAGGTAAATAAAGATGTATCATAGGAGGGTTGCAATAATTGCCTGTCACAAACAACTTAACAGACCTTTCCACACTAAAATTTATAATGTTTTAATTCACTTTAAAATATTCCAGAATTTTGATCATCTATACAATATTAAGACTACCAATTTGAATCATTTCTCTTTCTTTTCCTCTCTTTTTAATATTGAAGGTGATTAACTCAGACGTTCACTCACCTTCAAATTTCATGATATTGTCTTGCAATTCTTGTTTGATCTTAGTCTGTTCTTCTTCCATTATGGCGACCTGTTTCTTCAAGGCCTCTTCTCGCTGTTCTGCATCATTAATTTGTTCACTTGAGCTTGTTTGTAGCTTCTCCAGATCAGTCTTTGCAGCTTCCAGAGCTAAAGCCAACATCTCATTCTGTTTTTGAAGACTGGCAGATTCCTCCTTTAATTCCTTGTTTTTCATGGTCTCTTTCTGATAACTTTCCTCCGCCTCTTGGCATTTTAAGCCCTTTGCATCTATCTGCTCTGTTAGTGCTTCAATATCTTCTGAATAATTTTCTAGTTTAAAGTTTGCCTCCAGCAAATCTGAGGTAATTTTGCTCTTTTCAGTTTCAAGATGGGCTATCTTCTCTTTCAGGTCGGTAACCAGTCCATCAGCAGAAGTCTTCTCAGAGTCCAGTCTCTGCTCCAGTGTGACTAGTTGCATCTTCAAGTCTTCTTTCTCAGATGATGTTTTACTGTATTCCATCTCCAAAGAAGTTACACCATCTCTTAAAGCCCTCACTTCTCCATCTAAAACTAACAATTTTTCCTCTGCTACCTTAAGGTCATGACTAGTTTTTTCCAAAGTCTGATCCTTAGCATGGAATGCTGTCTGCAAACTTTCCATATCTACCTGCAATTTTTCTTTCTCCTGTTCAAGCTCTTTCAGTCGACTTTGGTGTGTCTCTTCACTCTCTTTGAGGTTCTTTACTAATTCATCTGCTTGATCTTCCGATGCTTGGCAACGCTGCCTCTCCTTCTCCAGTTCTTGCTCCATTTCTTGGTGTAAATCAGACAATGTTTGGGATTTTTTGCTCATTTCTTCCAACCTGTTACTGCTCTCGGTCAACTGTAGTTGTATATCTGTAATGATCTCTTCCTTGTTATGAATGCTAACCTTCAGGTCTGTGATTTCTGTTTCCTTTTCATCAAGTTTATTCTGAAGAACTGACAACTGTTTTCCAGACTTTTCCACCTCTTCTTGCACTTCCCTATGTTGCGTTTGACTCTCCTCCAGATTTGATTTCATCATCACCATCAAAGCTTCATTTTGGGAGAGTTTCTCCTGCATATCTGTGACCTTGTTAAGTGCAGAGGTCTTCTCTTGAGCCAACTGATCCACAGTTTTGCTGACAGTCTCAACTTTGGACTCCATGTCTGATAATTGGCTTGCTTTGTCCTCAAGACTTGCTCTCAGCGATTGCACAGTGCCTTGAATCTTCTCATTCTCTGCCTCCAAGCTTGCTACAAAGTCATCCTTGTCTTCTACATCCATCTGAATCAAATCCAGCTTCCCCTGCATTTTCTGGTTTTCATCTTTGGTCTGTTCTAGATCACTCATAACCTTTTCAATCTCTTTCTCCTTAGCTTTTAGCAGTTCTTGTTCTTTACTCAGGTTGGTAACAACAGCATTGAGTTGTTCCTCTACTTTCTCTTTGGTACTTAAAACATCTTTCAATGATGCCTGTAAAGATACAACTTCCTCAGAATGCTCCTCTACCAAACCAGCTAACTTTGCATCTTTATCACAGAGGAGAGCATTTTTGGCCTCCAAATCTTTCTCCAGAGTAGCCTTTGACTGTTCCATTTCTTCCATCTTGCTCATGTATTGGGTATTCCTCTCTTGTTGCAACCTGACCTCTTCTTCCTGTGACTCCATCTCTTGTTCAAGCCTCCTCAAAGATGCCTCACTTTCCTTCAGCAAATTCAGGAGTTTCTCATGCTGCTCCTTCAAAGACGTCAGCTCCTCTTCGAGGCGAACATTTTCATGGTTCAACTTCCCTTCTTTCTCTTCACTTTGTCTTTCAAGTTCACACAATCTTTCGGTTAATTCCTTAACTTCTGCCTCTTTGTCCTCCATCAACTTCTCCAACTGAATGGACCCATTCTGAAGTTGTTCCATCTTCAGTTTCTGCTCCTCTGAATCCTTGCCCAATTTGTCCATGGCATCTTGGAGGTCAGTCAAGAGCTTAGTTCTGCTGTCTAATATCCGCTGGGTTTCCTTCAGATCTTCATCTTTCTTGCTGATGACACTCTCAAACTCTTGGGTCTTCTCCTCAAGGAGTCCTTTTGTCTCTACCAATTGATCTTCAGCATTCTTCAGATATCTTTTGGTACCATCAAGAGTCTTCTCAAGTTCTTCGGTGACCTTAATGAGTTTGTCATTGTCTGCTGTTAGAGTATCCAGTTTCGATCTCAGATTTTCCACTTCATCTTGCAGTAGACTGTTCTGTTTCTCTATGTCAGAAAAGGATTTCAGCTTGGTATCTTCCTCTGCACTAATTCGCTCTACTTCCAGTTCAGTTTCTTTCAACTTTGATGCCAAACTCTCCATCTCTGATTTGCTGTTCTCTACCAATGTCTCCAGTTGTTCTATAACTCCTTGCCTCTCAGAAACCTGTTCCTCTAAGTCTGAGTGGAGACCCTTCATTTTTGCAAGGTCGCTGCTTAACTCTGCCACTGTTGCATCTTTCTGTTTCATTTCCATTAAGCTTGCATCCACCTTGTCTTGAAGGACAGAAATGGTCTCTGCAGATTTCAAAATAAACATAAAGTAATTTAACCAAACCTAAGTTCAAACACAAACATGCCATCAAAGATAGTTAATAGGCCTTTGCAGATGCATAAGCATGCATACAACCAAAATATCAATCAAGCAATTTTCAACATAAATGACAGCTTATTGCGACCCCCAAAATATAACAAAAGCAAAATAAACTAGAAATGGTATTTAAAACAGCTGACAAATTAAGCCAAAGAAAACTTAGATGTGAATGATAGCTCAGGTTTTGTTACTTTTAATTGTAAGATCGTGGTTCAAAAATACTCTCTCAGAATCCACTAATAATGGTGAAAAATTGATCTATGAATTGATCTACGAATTGGATGTGGAGAGTTAAGGAGGTATGAAGTAGCATATTACCCAGAACACACAGCTCCATCAATTTGGAGAAGAATATCTTCATCTGTTTTACAAGAACACTTTCATTTTTTAATGATCTGATTTCTAGTTTATGTAGTTGTTGGCTGCAAATTTTTTCAATACTCAAGAGCTAAAAGCAGAGTTTGTAAGTTACCATATTCCTTGTTTACAGTTTACCTTTAAACCCTGCTTCCTTTCCTGACCATTCTGAGTTCAACATCTCAAGCTTTTGCTGAAGGTCAACCAAGGTTTCTTCCTTTTCAGAGATGGAGTGCTTCAGACTTTCTTCTGCAGTGGCTGAAGCCCTGATGAAAATGATAATAACATGTGCATAGTCAGATTTCATGACAACATATTGACAAATACATTCACCACTTTTAGCAAAAGTAAAAGCTGCTGCAAGAGCTGATTTTGTAAGAACTGCAAATAAGAGTAACTATGACAAAAAATTACCCATCCTAACCTGCACCAAAATTTCTGTTACGAAAATCTGACAGGGACCTGATGAGATACCCTCTCATCTTGCCAAATTGCAAAATGCTTTTAGAAATTCTTTTATTTATCATGCTGCATTATTTACTAAGTCCAAGCACAGAATGTTCGCTCCAGGCAAGACAGTTTCTCTAGATACTGTATCCCCTTTTATGTATTACAAACATTGCATATATATAGAGGGGGAGAGCAAAATAAAAGCCCTATACACAAACATTTAGTTTAATTTTTGGACAGCAAAGTACCCTTGCACACAATTGGTACAGTCAATAAGAAAATTACAAGTAGGTCAAGACACACAAGAATACGTACGAAAAAAGGATTACAAGCTCCAGTAAACAGAGGCTAGGCCAACGCGCACCGATACCCGACACGGTGAAATCAGTAAGAGAGAAAATAACAGAAAAAAATAACAACAAATACAAAAAAAGACAGAGAGAGAAAGCTTAGTAGACAAATCAGTCTAGACAAACCAGTACTAAGCTTTCTCACTCTTTCTTTCTTGACAAATGAAATACTAAAATAATTACAGAAAAATAACTTACTTCTGAGATTCTTTGGCTTTTGAGAGTTCTTCCTCAGTAAGATGAAGTCTTTGACGTAATTTGCTGAGTTCATTCTCTGTCTCCTCCCACTTGTAGAGGAAGTCCGAGTTTTCTTTGGCTTTCTGATCCACCAGTTCACAAGCCTTTTTGTAGTCACTTTTGACATTCTTGTTCTCTTGTTGGAGACTGGATATTGTTTGTTCAAAATTTACAATTTTGTCTTCTTGGGCCTTGAGAGTGATTTGCATCTCCGCAGACTTCTCCTGGAATGTCAGAAGGAAAAACAGGCAAAAGAAATCAAAGGTTAGATGGATCTGTAAATTAAGGACAGTCAGATACAATGAATGAAACTCTGTGAAAAGACTACGATTTTTGTGAAAAGATTCTCTGCAATAAATAATGTTATGAGAATTTGCTCCTGATATCATTT
This sequence comes from Stichopus chloronotus, assembly GCA_021234535.1. Lineage (NCBI taxonomy): Eukaryota > Metazoa > Echinodermata > Holothuroidea > Aspidochirotida > Stichopodidae > Stichopus > Stichopus chloronotus. The sequence goes on along the minus strand of CM037843.1, from coordinate 1,907,178 downwards.
GAGAAAAGACTGGAGCAATATCATCAGTACATAAGAGAAAAAAAAATCAATGTTTCTGAAATCACATTTGGAATCATATGATACTATATGGAATCAAGGATTTATACCTTACAATTGCATTAAACTTAATAAACTAGTTTGATTTATATGAAAATGTAAGTACCATATCAGAAAGTTACACTTATGCTGGGCAATGTTACTGCACACAAATAAATAGCTTTACATATATTTATTCAAGTGTCTTTTAGTTTCAACTTATCCGTAGGATATTGTGACATTGTTTAGCAATTGTAAGAAAAGTGCCCTTTATATCAATTACAAATATTTCATATCACAACAACACCACTACCTCTTATGAGAACAAATGAACAACACTCAAATGTTGAACAGTCACATTTAATTAATATACAATATGTACTTCAAAATGGAAACAATGGTTTCATCAGTGAATTGTTTGTGGTGTACAGGAGTTAAGTGAAAATAAAGTCCCTTTTCTCAATTGCAAATGGCATTTTCTACCAAAACCATGTTCCCTGAGTAAATTTGAAAAGAAATGTTTTCTTGCTGGTAAGATTGTCCTCCAAAATTTTGTAAGCAAACAGAATGAACAGATAAGGAGGTCTTTCAATTGTTCAGTAGATATGATGATTGCGTTATGACTATGTGCTGTGAGAATACTTCAACATCATGCTGCGGTGGTTTGTCTCCAGTTCTAACACAAAGAGACAGACACACCACTGGGTACTGACAAACAGAATCAATTTGTGTGTCTAACTGTCTATCATGATAGAGGTAACAGTTGTGTAGTCTATTGGTGAGTGGTGTTTGCACCAGGTATCCAAAGTCAACTTTGTACTCCAAACATAACTTCCAATACACTACAAGTTCATTGTGAAGGCATAATGCGACATTTTGCTTTACTTTGCATGTTAACGGGGCTCACTGAGTTGATATCGGTAAGTTTGCGAGGATTTTGAAGGATACAGACACATGGCAATGCTTATAATTAGCATAGTTTGTCAAGTTTCATATCTGATAGTCATGAATAATGTCAGAATTTTGAATTTTGACCCTGAATTTTACTGGCTGTGTGCATATGGATTAGTGCTAATGTGAAAAGTGTCTGGGCACAAATTTTCAAAGCCCGAATTGAATCTTCAACTGCTCACTCATTAATGTTCCTTTGTTTGTGACACACGGGGATCCTCTTAATTTGACCATTTGTCAGGTTGTAAATTTTACAAAATCAGGTCAATGAGCCTCTGTAAGATAACATCATGTACTGAAGGTATGGGTGTGACGATGCCATGTTCTTGGTATGGCATGACCACTGAATTTTGTAACATGTACAATGGATGTTAGTAAAACTTTGCAACTGGGTACTGTAGCAATTCCAGAATAGACTGACTACCTGACATCTTTGGTTGAGTAATCATTGAGAACAATACTAATATTGGTAAATTCATGACATTACAATTGTATCTGTAAACTAATTGTATTTCATCAACTCTTTTTTCACACAATGATGACTGTTTTGAAAATTGCAAATCACAACAGCGCGTGTGGAAAAATATTCCAACTTTGGCAATATACCAGAACTGTAAGCCTCTCAAAAAGAAAGCAAAAACAAAAAATTTCCAAATATTTCAAAGTATCAATATCTCACCAGTAAGAGTTCTTCATGCTTGTTCTTTTCTGAGATTGTAGCGTCTAATTTCTCTTTCAGGTCAGCTCTCTCCCCTTCCAGACTCCTCAATTTCTGCTCAAAATCATGGAAGCGATTGTCGTTCTCGGTTAATTTCTTTTCAAGTTTGTTCTTTGATGTAATCGCCTCTTCTAATTCTCTGGAGTTTCCGGCCAAAGTCTCCTTCAGTTGTTCCATCTCTTCTGCCTTCTTTGAGACTGCAGAGATGGATTGCTGCATCTCTTGTTCTTTGTTTCTCATCTGGATGTCTTTCTCTTGTATCCTGTCTTCCAGTTTGGCAATTTCCATCTTCATCTTTTCAACCTCTCCTTGTAAATTGGTCACAAGGGTCTTCTTTGTTGCCACCTTCTCTTCAAGAGCATCCACCTCCCTCTTCATTTTAATTTCCAAGTTTTTCATCTCTGATTTCTGTTGATTGAAGGCATCCCTCTCCGACTCCATTTGGGAGAGCTTCTGCTGCAGTTCCTCTCTCTTCACTGACATCTCTGCAAACTCCGCTTCTTTGGTTGCTAGATCCTTTCTCAACTTTTCTGTTTCGTACTCTGCTTTTTTGGCAATCTCCAGAGCAGACATTTCTTTCCTTTCAACCTCCTGATGCTGAATTTTCAGGTTGTCAATTTGATTTTTCAGTTCGGAGGCATACTTGTTGCTACTGGTCCTCAGCTTCTCTATTTCTGACTCCTTGTCATCCAGCTTTCTCTTCAGGTCATCGCTCTGGCCCTCCCATCGCTGGCCGTCTAACTTCATTTTCTTTATCTCGTCCTCTAGTGTAGATATTTTATGCTTACTTTGATCCAGCTGAAATACCACATTTTCCTTGTCTTTTTTGAGTTCTTCAATACTTTTATTTAGAGTTTGCATGGTGGTGTCTTTCTTGACTAGGCTGTTGTCTGCAGTGTTTATTGCCTGTTGTAGTTCCTTGGTCTCCTTCTTTAACTTCTGGTTCTCAAGTTGAGCTCTCTCAATCTGCGCTTGAAGGGTGTTCAATTCGTTTTTGTTTCTGGCGGACTCTTGCTCGTACCTCGTCTTCTGATCATTCATCTGTTTCTCCAGTCCTTTCAAATCCTGCATCTGTAGCGAGATCTCTTTGTTATGTTCCTTCTCTTTCTCTTTAAATCGTTGCTCCTGGAGTTTTCTTGCTGCCTCTGCATTGTGTCTCTGGCATTCTAGTTCTTGAGCTATCTGTTTCCTCTTCTGATCAGCATCTTGGAGCTATAAAGAGAAGACAAATGACGAGCAAATTAATGAACATCTGTGAAGAGTTCAACCACACACAATCACACAACATGACTTAACCTATGTATGCTTGGAAGGTCTTATATTTTATCAGCAAAAAGTTTCCTGTACCTGTTACATATATTTAAGAAACAATTTGGTTTGTGGTAACGTTACTGTACATTTATTACACAAGCCACTATCACAACATTAATGACTTTTATATATATCACATGGCAAAGCTGATAAATTCACCATTTAAGTTGCATCCTATTTATGTTCTATAATTAGGTAACAAGAAATTGCTGAAATTAAGTCTAGTAATCACAAAAACAGGGTCATCCTTGTCAAACAACTTAAACTGGTGTATTTCCAAGCAGTATGTCACCACACAAGTATTGTAAGTACAGTAATCCCCAGGTTGATACCAAATGAGCTCAAGGGGCATTGTATGTCCGATGTGCACGCAGAGTTTGATGTCCAAAGTTATAGGAAGTACAGTGTTGAATGTAACACAGAGTGAAAAATTTACCAAGTCTGTGTAAGAATTCACAAGAGTTGTTCTATTTGATATTGCCTCAAATGTTACATACTTAAATTTCTCTATCTCGGAGATACCGTACATTCCAATTTAGGAATGTCAGATGAACAAAAAACAGACTTCCACATATGAGACTGTGCCTAACCCCATCCTACCAACCATTTCACTCACATCAATGGCTTACAATGAAGAGAGTTATTTTAGAATGTTTGAGATCAAGTCACACATACATGTTACTGACATTGCTAATTTCAAAGTAAGGATTAGAATAACCATACGGCTAGAGCACCAACAGTGCAGCATTAAGTTCATACCTGAATACCCTGAGGGTACCATTTACAGATTCATTATGTCATATTACCACAGAAACCACTTACAAAGTATCAGGGCAGACGTTCAAACATTATCAATAAATTTGTGATAATTTTGACAGTCACTACCACATAACAATGCTTATAATTAGCATCAACATGCAATTTTCACATGCAATTTTCACATCCAATAATTATGAAAACTGTATCAATAAATTTGTGACAATTTTGACAGTCACTACCACATAGCAATGCTTATAATTAGCATCAACATGCAATTTTCACATCCAATAATTATGAAGACTGTATCAATAAATTTGTGATAATTTTGACAGTCACTACCACATAACAATGCTTATAATTAGCATCAACATGCAATTTTCACATCCAATAATTATGAAAACTGTATCAATAAATTTGTGACAATTTTGACAGTCACCACCACATAACAATGCTTATAATTAGCATCAACATGCAATTTTCACATCCAATAATTATGAAAACTGTATCAATAAATTTGTGATAATTTTGACAGTCACTACCACATAACAATGTTTTTAATTAGCATCAATATGCAATTTTCACATCCAATAATTATGAAAACTGTAATTTTTTTTAAAAACTTTTCCCTGGTTTGTACTGGCAGTGGGCATGAGTACTAACTTGGGAAGAGTCTGGTCACAAACTTTCCCAATTAAAATTTAAATAATTAACTGTTTACTCATGAGTGTTCATTTGTATGTGACACATGGAAACTGACTTAGCTGGACCATTTATCTGTCACTAGAAGCCTAAGTGTATGTGAAGGATACTTGGCACAAAGTTGACAGGTTTAGGGAGACTAAATATCATGAAACACAACTCACAGTGTCCCTTTAATGTCTCGACCTACATGTACCTTAGATAAGATAGAGTTTCAGGGTAGGCAACAGTCTGACCCCTTTCCCCATTATTCAATTATCGTTCACTCACGATAGGGATATTTGAGATGTTGTATGATATTTTAAAGGGACACTTTAAAAGTTGGAGAAAATTTTGCAGGATTTCATAAACTAGACCATAGGGCCCACATAAAACCATGGACCCCAAATTCATGAACACCGTAATATTACTACTAACAAAGTGATCATTATGACAAACCATCAGCATTGTACAATAAAATCTGTAGGAAGAGAGGCATTTTGCAGAATTTCATAAAATGGGCCATAGGGTCCACATCAGACCTTGGAACAACCATTGGACACTACAAATGGCCTACCACCCAAGAAACATCGTGTCCAAGTTGCATACATATCCATCAAAACATGCAAAAAGTAGCATTTCACACAGAATTTTGTAAAATGGGTCATAGCGTCGCCATGGGGCCTTGGACTAAGACACCCCACCGGCAGACAGATGGACAGACAGATAGACAGATACTGTAGATAGACAGGTAGGTAGGTGGGTGGGTGGGTGGACAGACAGACAGACAGACAGAGTGGCAGATGTTGCACCATTACAATATCTCACACTTCAGCTGGTATGAGCTACAAATGACATCAATTATTTTTCTACCTTAGATGTCATTTCCTCCAGTTTTGTCTTGAGGTTGTTAATCTCATCCTGTTTCTTTTGTTTGGTCTTTCCATTTTCTTTAATTTCACAGCGAGCTGCATCCAGTTGTGTTTGGAGTTCCTTCGTGTTGTTTTTAGTGTCTTCTATCACTTTGGTCTGGCTCTGATTCTGCAGCTCCAGTTTGTTTACTTTATCTTGTAATGCTTTCAGTTCATTGTCTGAAGAAATCAAAGAATTTATAAAGCAATTACTGTGGTCTACATAAAAAATGATCTTATTATCAAAGTCTGTCACAAAATTAAAAGAGAATTGCAGCTCTATCTTATTATAGTGTTTCATATTTCCAACGAACGTGTGCAAGTATGTCCAGTGATAACCTGGAAAGGTATGATTTCTCCTAAAATTGCATGACTATATCAGGACGAGGGAGGGATTGCTATTGTTGACTGAATATAACACACTGCACCTGAATAGGAAGAATTGAAGACAGGCAAGAAAATGGGAAGGGGGAGCAAGGATCATACTACTTTTCAATCACAAAGGATGGGGCAAATATTTCAACTTGTATTTTTTGATTTGGCAGAGAATCCCTGGAGGGATATCCTTGTCAGTCATATAGCTCTAAATGTTTGGTACAAGCAGGTAACTGACCATGAAGGTTGATATGGTAACCCCCTTCACATCACAAGGAACATGGTATACCTGCATACAATCATCATTAGCTTATGAATATGGTATGGATGCTGCTAAAATCAAATAGATCAGACAGTAGTAGCAAATACCCCAAACAATGAATACACTTAATCACACCTTTCAGTTTTCCAACATGCTGATGTTAAACAACCTCAAAAGTCTGAAATAAAATGAGAAATTTAAGATGAAATCAATAAACAACATGAGAGGACATTCGTTGTATGGTATGACCACATTACACTCACCATTCTGTGCTGTGGTCTGCAAAGGAGGGGCAATATCCAGAAGTGGTTTATCTTGTCCAAAGGAGGCATCCAACAGGGAGACAGTGCCCTGAATGGATGCACGGGTGGGTTGAAGGACTGGTGCCGGGACATCTATGTCAATGAGATTCACCAATGGTTGTTCAGTGATTGCTGGTGCCTGAAGGTTTGGAGAAAAAAGAGTCCATTTATGTGAAAGGAAACAGCAAAGGAACACACAAATGAGGGTGGAAGGTAAAAAACTGAATGAAGTACAAAAACTATGAACCTTCTAGGGTAGGTTTCCTCAATAAAACTGATGGAGTGTCACATGGCCAAAGTAGCTGGATGAAATGCATCACTGATTGCCATCCTGGGGTATTAGTTGCATCTCCTTGCGCTGTAATTCATTTTACTCCTAAGGTGTGTTTTTGAAGAGGCTCAGGTGTAAATCGTTGCAAAGTTCATCCAGTTTTCCAAGCCAAATTTTTCCACAAAATGTCAAATATTGTGGAAAACTATATCAGTTCTTTCAATATTCTTTCAATATATTTGTGCCACTGCAAATGGAGACCCACCACACAAGCCATGCAGGCTGTTATTTGAGAAGTTCTAGAGATAAAAAAAAACATGCTCACAGGAGGATGACATTTGAGAGCTGTAAGCTGATCTTGATATTGTTTCTTCTCCGTCAGTTCCGTCTGCAGTCTCTCTTCCACCTCTTTCAGTTTCTTTTTCAGCGATTCCAACTCTTCTTCCGGGATGGAACTTGTACTCCCTAAAAAAAAACACGATTAAAAATATAAAACAATCAAAACACCCAACAATTGTTTGCTGCTATACCTACGGAAAGAGAAAAAATCAATCAAAGTGATGACCATGAAGTGCTCAAACCATCCAGTTCCTCGTACTTCTGTCTCTTCTCCTCTGGATCCATCTACTGACTAGTAGATCCATTGTAATTTTACAATCAATACTGTAAGCTCTTTTCAGAAATTGATAATACCAATGTGGTGTCAAAATGTTGCCTTCTGAGTTCTGAAAGACCTCATCTCTGTGCCTCAGCATACATGAAATTCATGGTGAAATCATAGGATCAAAATGATTGATTTACCTCAACATGATCCTTATTTGATGCAATTAAATTGTTAAAGGTGTGCACATTGTATCTTAATGTCACAGGATACCTTCATTTTAGATTGTATCCTCATTTCATATTGTACCTCCATTTTATATTACTTAAAGTGATTGAGTGTGTAGGCAAAAAAGTAAAAACATGAAAATTTCACATCCAGTTATAGGTAAGTATGTCTTTCAATTGCACTACTAAAGAAGCTAATTAAGTTGATATCGATCAGTTTGTGAGGTTATAGAAGGATACAAACGTATCACAATGCTTTTAGTTAGCATCATCAGTTAAGTTTCACATCCAATAGTTACGAAAAACTGTCAAAAGTTTTGAATTTTTGACCCTGACTTGTACTGGCTATGTGCATATGGATTAGTACTAATGTGAAAAGTGTCTGGGCACAACTTAAAAAAACCAAATAAATTGTTAATTAATCATTCACTTAAGCATTCCTTTGTGTGCGACATATGGGGATTCTCTTGTTTTAACATTTGTCATTAGTTTTTGAAGGAAACTTGACAGCTTTAGAAAAAGTTTGTGAGTTTCATGAAACAACTAGATGAGCCTCCATACGACAATTTTGGAAAATAAATATGTTTCAGGTGACAAATTCTGACATATGATTTCAAATATTCACAACACAACAAAAAGTTTAAAATACAGAAATGAAGTGGAGTTAGAAGGAGCCACACCAGTGAGACAAGCCATACTGTTGCATATTCATCATGCACTGTCATGTGTAGAACCATCAATTTTCAAAAATGAATTTTTTTATGCCATTTCCATTGATTTTCAAAGTGGCTACTGTCCTTTTAGTTCATCAGATGCTGTATTTCATCCATGAACAAACACGCATGAACATATAATGAAAAACTCAAAACCAAATGTGGTCTTATCCTTGTGTTTTCTCCAAACACACACAATTACTTGTAAGAGGAGATGGATCTAGAACAATACTTGACATAACCAGCCTTTCTAAATGTATTTAAAGAGGATCTGTAGTGGGTGTTTCAGTTTCAACCTACTCTTAGTGCACATCATAGTCACGACAGTATCGGTTGTATTTTCATAATAACCTTTCCAAATAAAACTTCAAACTTCCCGCTGTTGTTGCACAGTGGATCGCCACTTTGTAAATGTATGACGTATCACATGCACCAGCAATACTACATGACATGTACAGGTGCATGTGTGACATCACAAATTAGATAATTTTGCAACAACATGGCAACTTGCGAGTGAATAAAATGTATATTCATAAAAACTTCACATTTTCTTGGATTTGAATTTATTGTTCTACCAAATGGCGTCTTATTGTTTGAAAAACTATATTTGAAGTATCAGGACTATCTGGGAGGCTGTACAACGGCTTTCTTTTAAATAGTCAGTATGGTATTTCAGGGACTGCCAACATCCTTCCACTGATTCTGAACTTGTAGTGAAATTCTGTGTTACAAATTCAATGTTTGTATGCATCCTACTGTATGTGATGTGGGGTAGACAAGAGGGGTATAATCCTTGGCATGGTCCATCACCTACCGTGTGAGGCTGAGCTAGAATGTCTGGAATGGTCGGCTGAATACCTCTCCACCGTTGCCTGTAATTTGGAATTCTCTTGTTCTTTGGATTGCAACTTCTTTTCCATCACTTCAAGTTGTCTCTGTCTGTGGTTACAATTCTCTTGCAGTTTTCTGAAAATTGAAACAAACCAGAATGCACAAATGCATTTGTAGTTTCAATGGCTTCCTTATGATTTTTATGAATCTGATATATCATGACTGATATTTGTCATGTCTCAACATGGACAACTGCATACTACAGTGATGCAACACTGACACATAACATATGAGGTCTGTCCAGGGTTCACTATTTGAGATATCATGTTTACAAGGTTTTCACAATTTGACCCCTCTTGGCCTCAAATGACCTCCACCAAAAACAATAGGGTTCTTCTACTTAATATCATACACTTACATACCAAATATGAAATCTGTCCAAGCTTCTCTTCTTGAGATACTGTATCATGTTCAAAAGATTTTTACAATTTGACTGCTGTCGAATGCCAAATGACCTTTGACCTTCACCAAAAACATTATGGTTCTCCTACTCCATGTGATGCACCTATGAGATCTGTCCAAGCATCCCTCCTTGAGATATTGTGTGTAAAAGCTTTTCAAATTTGACCCCTGTTGACCCCAAATGACCTTGACCTCCACCAAAAAACAATAACTTTACTTTCCTCAATGTGGTACACATACATACCAAATATCAGATCTTGACAAGCTTCCCTTCTTGAGATATCATGTTTAAAACGTTTTCACAATTTGACCCCTCTTGAGCCCAAATGACCCTTGATCCCCAACAAGAAAAGTTGGGTTCTTTTACTCAATGTGGTAAACCTACATACCAAATATGAGATTTGTCCAAGTTTCCGTTCTTGAGATACTGTGTTTAGAGGATTTACACAATTTGACCCCTGTTCACTCCATTGGCCTCCACCAAACATGAATGGGCTCTTCTACTTTACATGGTACACCTACATACCACATATGAGATCACATTTTGACCCCTGTTGACCCCAAATGAGATTCGACCACCAATAAAAACAGCAGGGTTCTTCTACTTAATGTAGTACACATACATACCAAATATGAGATCTGTCCAAGCTCCCCTCCTTGAGATATCGTGTTTACAGGGTAGGGCATCACAGACATGATAAGAAAGGTTACGATTATCATCGAAACCAAAAAGGGGAAAATTAGATTACAATGATTCTTTTTTAAAATTCCAGTTTACTAGAAGTAATGAATGGTCAATAACTGTATATCGTACTTGTGTTCACTAGAGACTTTTTCCATTTTCTCCAGAGACTGTCTTAGCTCCAACTGGTATTTTTCACATTCTCCTTTTATTTGGGAATTGAGACCAACTTCTTTGTCCAGAGCAGTCTTCATGTGTTCCAGCTGACCCTCTAAACAAGCGATTCGATTGTCCTTAGCTTGAATATCATGAGCAGCCTATAATAGAAACAAATAAAACCAATCAAGACATGTAACTTAATGAAAACTTGTAAGTTATATTCCTGTTAGCTCATAATTTCGAAATACGTCTGTTTCAGTTACTGTACTTCTGATGCCTTTCTGCATTAAGACCATTACTGTCATTAAACTGATGGTTTTAAACAGATACTCAACTCATTCAGCATGAGGCAAAGGAAATGTATAGCCCTATGTGTTGATGTCTATCGGACTTTCCATTCAAACTTGCAGAGACATGACTGTAAGTATAAATGCTAATTGTACTGCAGTAGAGCAGGGAATAATTTATCTGGTACTGCACTGCAATTTTTGAGACAAACAGGCCAAATTGAACACATATGAAAGAATGAGTAGCAACTTTTAGTGTGCACGATTTTCACCAATAGTTTACCATAGACCCCCAAACACCCCCACCCCCCCCCAAATTGCTGCAGAACATCTAAACACTAAATTATTCTCCGTAGATTATTCTCTGTCGAGCACTTTATCTTGATCAACTAATACTGCGGCACATACTGCATGTAGTCCACAGTAGATTGAAACTACAGTAATACCTGAACTTACTGTGAACAACAGCAATCCCTGAAGAATAACTACAGTAATGGTATACTCCTGTCACAAGTTAAAGGGGTTCTTTACTGAAAGAGCATTTTTATTCACTGTTGGCAGGTCACACCGCGATCTTCGTCATAACACAAGATGTATAGGCCTACTGATGTTTGAAGAAAAACTGTTCTGTGCAAAGAAGAGTTCCAATTACCTTTTGGTTATGTAACAGGGGCAATTACTGTTACTCTTTGTTTTTTTTTAAATTGAAGTGCATACTGTACTTCAACTTTCAAACAGAACACACTCATATATATGGTTTTTACCATTAAAGAGAGAAAAATTTCCCTTCTAAGTATTTTTCTAAAATTTCCCTTCTAAGTATTATGAAATTTCAATCTCTTTCACTGGAAACTCTTTGCATGAATGTACAGTAACTTCAGCACATGTACTGTACATGTGCAGTCAAATCAGAACAGTGCATTAGTTCAATCTCCATGTTTGCCAAATCTTCCTTTGATGGTAATCTTTTACCTTTTCTCTCTTCTGATCAAGATCCCTGCATGTTTCTTCAATACCCTGAAAGTCTCTCTTAAGGGAAGCATATTGCTGCTTTTGCTCCTCAACCTGGAACATTAAATGAAAACAAACTTTGAATATTTGATTAATTCGGCTGCATGACAAAAGTTTCCATAAAATGGGGATAACTAGCCAGCAGCCTGGTTGCACAGTACGTAGCAACGTGGGCAGCACTGTCCGCTAAATGTAAAAGCTTATTCTTGATGGTAACGGAAATACAGTGTAAGTGGAAATGACACTTTAATTGAAGAAGCTATTGTACTGTAGGCATGTTAGGTACATGCTCTTCAAGAAAACTTGTCCCTAGACATAAAAAAATGCAGTGTATCCACATAAAAGTTCTTGAAACAGGTTAATTAAAAATGAGATTAAGTTTTAACTTTGAACAGTAGTGTATAATAACTAAAGTACTACACATTACATCAGTGAAAAGAAATAGTCAACTCCTACCTTTTTAAGTTGTTTCTGGTAAGCTGCATCTAAACTGTCATGTTGAAACTGTCTCTGTTTCTGCTCCTTCTGTAGCTTTTCAAGGTTATTTTCCATCTGCTGAATCTTCTGAAGAGCTCGGTATGAGAGCCCATCCTTCCATTCATCATCTGCCCAACTCATTTTGTTTCAATTCTGACTACTTGAAGCAAGGCTATTAATGCATACAAGATAGAAGAAAACAGAGACATTTAAGTAAGAAATTTCTTAACAGGATCCCACAGGGGTAGGCACTAGGCACTTGTTTTATAGGCTTGCTTTAAGCTGCAGCCTCATAAAACTCATAAAACATTAGCCCTTACAGTAGTCTAGCCCCAAGCCTAGCCCCCAAAGGGCTGGGACTATTTGACCGAATACCTAATTCTTTTAAGGAAACCATCACAACGGTGACACACTCGAGAAAAACCTACTGTAAAGATGTGACATGTGAAAGTGTTCACTACCTCTGTTGAGTTAATGTCTCTACTCATAGTGCTGGTTGCGTGGAAGCCTGCTAGAAATAGCGTATACTGTGGTGTAGAGTTAGGGAATCAGGTTAGGTGTCATGATTTGGGGATAGGGTTAGGGGATAAGTTTAGGGGATAGTACAGTAGATATTTTTATAGTTTCTTTGTGTTGTATTATGCAAATTCAGGGTGCGTAATTAGCGGTTGTCTGATCATCCAAGACCACTGACATTTCCATCCAACTACTGAATTTCAGAAAAACGCATCTGCTTGGTCGTCCTGCTGACGACTGTTAAAATTGAGAGCAAAATTTTTTATCGTCGGTTTGAAGAATTTTTCAATCTCTAGCCCTGCACACTATACAAAGCAAACCCTGTCCACTATGGTATGCATAAGTACTGCATTATTTATGACAGGTGTGAGATGTCACTGAGATACTGGTAGAACATGCCTTCAAAGTATCATGACTGACAGCTTGGAAACTTTCGTTTACAAGCCCATATAGTGGTATAAACCAATCAAATTTCCCACTATTTTCATTACCCAGTCACACTTGAAGTTTGCAAGTAGGCCTATGTGTGGTAGACAGGGTCTATTTCTCAAGGCTTAGGCCAATGTTAGGGCCACCGAAAAAAGAATGAACTTTCTCATTTCAATTTTTATCTTTCCCATTTCTAAGCAACTCGGTTTTCTTCAAATTTTGTAGCACGCTTGAAGGTTCATGCAAGCGGCAAAAATCTGATCATGATTAATGATTTAGGGGGTTCCCACGTGATAAGTTTGCCACAAACATACAGTCCAGCATTATGCAATCAGAAAAACCATTTCAGTGTGACATGCTCTCAAAATTATCTCCATCAGAACAAGAACCGTGTAAATTAGAAATAACTTGAATGTAACGTTAATTATTGAAATTATTTTGCTGACATTTTGTAATGTATGCAATTTATGAACTCCTGAAGTAAGGGACTTAAATCTCAAAAAAGCTTAATAGATCTCGCAACCAGCATTGCTCTCTGCACATACTTAGTGCTGTAGAAAGCCTTCAGGGGAGCAACGTGAACGAGGGAAGTGCAATTGCGAAGGAGATACAACAGGGAGATTAAGTTATGCTAATCCTGTTAGATTTCCTACAGTGTGATAACTTTCAGTTCATGAAGGGATGAGAACAGCTTAGAGTGCCATTTTACTTTTGTGTGATGCATCTTACTTCTAGGGAAATCCAAGTAATCTTCATTCACACCTGCTTATAATCTCTGACAAGGATTGCATAGCAAAAAGCTTTGATGCGAGGTTCATTGCCAACAATATACTCAAACCACTGTCTCAAAAATCAAAACGACTGGTTATCTCTGTGGAATCAAGACAGACTGGTATACAGTATAAGAATAAGACATAGACCTTTGCTATATGCAAATGACAAAAACAGTCATAAGACTATATATATTTTACTGTTGCATTTTATCGGCTTGTGAAAGTTTGCAGAGTGTGTATCCATGTTCAATAAGTTACACAACATTAAATTTTTCTACTGTGATACTGATAGGCACAGAACCATGTCAATAGCTGAAAACTGATTCTCAAGAATAACGACTAGCCATAGACAAAATTTTTCGATAGGTAACATACAACCGAGTAGACAACATGGTCCTTTGACGTTAAGTTTCTAATACCTAGGCTTTAATCACATTGAATCTGCAAGAGGTGAACAAAAGAGGCGATTTTGGCGGAAATTAGGCTACCTCAAGGGAAGGAGCTTCTGTTCTATCTCCTTCTCAATTGCACCTCTCCGTTTGAACATCGATCATCTAAACTAACGAAAATAGTTCAGTCTGTCAAAAATAGCAAAAACATTTTTTTGACATGTGCGAAAGACTGTAAACCAACAATCCTTAGGACTACCACATAAAATGCTTAAACTTCAACACAAACTTTGAACTACAACTAACAATGATGAAGGACTATCATGAAATGTTCACAACTAGGTAGTCCTTCACTCCTACAGACGCTTACCAGTCAAAACGTATCTTTACCAAAACGTCCCCGTACCAAAATGTCCCCGCCGTTGGTCAAAATGTCCCTGTGCCAAAACGTCCCCGTATGACTAATGCGATTGACGATGGTCAGACCAGTTGCTGGAGGGGTTCTATTCCACGAGTGTGGTCACAATTTCATTTGAAATCATGACAACTGATACCCATGTTTAGATCAAGGTTATATTTGAGCCTCCTCAATAAATCAATATTCATCCCCCTCCCCGACTGCCGACGGCAGGGTCATATTCCACAAGTCAGTGGCAGAGCTACCATATGGTCGGGGGAGCGACAAATGATACCCATGTTTTGATCAAGTTTACAATTTAACGCTAAAGGCATACCAACTATGCCCTGTGAAGAAATTCACGTATGACATATCCATTTAATAACTTGAACTATCAACTTACTTAGCAACCATATAGCCTTCGCCGAATCTCCGATCACTGAATTTCTATCGTATCGATTTAATTGAATTGATCTGTAGCCAATTATTTTACTTGAATTCAATAGGTTATTCGTCAATCCGTTGACCTACCATTTTCAAATTCCTATCACTTTCCTACATGAAGTTTCGCGTTTGATTATCCTATGCGAGGACATTTTAACTTTACATATATAATACCACAGGGATGTTTTGGTTGCTAAAAAGCGGGGACGTTTTGGTAAAGGGACGTTTTAACTGGATACCCTTCAGACTACCAATAAAAATTCCTGAAATTCACACCCTGAAATTGTGTATGAAACTTTGTTCATGAATACTCGGATTGTTAAAAGTAATGTAACTCATTTCCTACTAAAAGTACTAGGCCCACATTAATTTAAGTTAATGGACTAGGCCTAACCTAACATCTTTGAGTTTGAGAGCAATTGCAAACTGGCAAAGATATGGGATAAGATCCCTAAGTTAATTAGACTAGGCTAAACCGGCACTATGGGCCTAGACTACATAAAATAGTTACAGTACTATTATGTATCAATCATATTTCATAGCTTGTCCATTTTGATTTCATTAATAGAAATTTCATATTTACTAGGCTAGCCTAACTTAGGTAGACCTACGGCTACGGTAGGTAAGTTGTAACCAGTAGCCTAGTTAGGCTTTACACTACACAGTCTACAGTGAATGACAAACTACTCCGCAGTGTTAACCGAACGGAATAGTTGCACTTGCAAATTTACTTCTCATTACTAACATAGTTTGGCATCTATCAGCAATCAAATAAATTATGACAATTCTCACCATACGATTTCTGTAGATATTCACAATAGTTCCTCGTAATGTCGTATTTTAACGACAGTTTAACCTTTTTGGAACTGCAGCCTGCAGGTCCAACTTCTGCTTTAATTTGAATCTTAGCGCTTTAATTAGAGGGCGCTATTGAAAAACACTGAGCGCTAGTAAGTTAACCGTCACGACAGTGTATAACAAGTCTGCACTCGTTCAAGTTGACAGAAAGTCTTTCGTAATCGCTTCGTAAGCAGTACATTTTGTGTTGGGGTCCGATCCAAATTGTACGGAAGCCTTTAACGGCCACGTAATTTTTTAAATTTTTACTTTCTTTAATCAAATTTATGAATTTGATTAATCAACTTATTTGTGAGAAAGATTAATTAATTTGATCAATCAATAAATTGGATTAATTAAATCATTAACTTGTTTGATCAAATTAATAATTTGAGTAATGAAATTATTATATGCTAAATGTATTTCTGGCAATTTTAATTTGTTTAAACACATTAATTTGTTTAATCAAATCAATTAATTTGAGTTATCAAATTAGTAGTTTGATTATGAATTATTAAGTTGTTTAATGGAATTATTACTTTGTTTAACTTATTCGGTTGTTTAATCAAATTATTACTAAATAGTGGATTTTGTTTTTTCATTCTTCTGAGGACATTAGAAAAAACCATGCTCCCTAGAAGGCTTTCGTAGCAATAAGGATAAGCAAATTAAGCATTTGTAGTATGCAATTGATACGAATGTCAAAGACTATCTTATCAATGAAGGGGTATATAAATATGATATTAATCATCGATACATTACCGAAATGAAGATACTGTCATTAGTTCAATGTCTCTTTAATCTGGCCATCAGTTTCAAAATATCAGAAAAGGTAGAGAGGCAAATAACAAATTGAGCTGAGAAGAAATCATCGTACATCAATTTCGTTGTGTCACGGTGTCATGAGGATACTTTGAAAATATTTTTTAACTCCATTCATGAAGGATTATTTAAATATGATTCTAATTGCCTAAATTGTTATAAACTGATGCTTTCAACAGTTCAAGTGGAGAGAATATCGTAATTTCAATGTTTCTTGAAATTGCTTTATTAGATTTGCTATCAGAAATTGTTTGGAACCATTAAAAAGTTACAATTTGTTAAGCTGAAAGATTACTTGAATCAGTGACTCCGTTTGATTCTTTGCATATTTTAACCCACTCCCTCGATTAGACCAATTTTTCAAATGCTGAAATATGGTATTGAGGTATTGAAAATAAAAAAAAATGAGGAGGCTCAGTTTTATGAAAGTTAGCTAAAGAGTATATCATCCAAATAATTCCATCCTAATAATCACAACCCTATGAGTGTGTGTCGACTCAAATGCATTTTCTTGAGCAACATTGCCTTACCAACTTATCGGGTTGTATAGGAAGCAGCGAGGTGAACCAGTTAATGTTCGCTCTCGTGAAAGGAATAGAAACGTAACATTGTCCAGCTACTTTTCATGGTCTAAAGAACGTCCCTTATGTTATGATAGAAATTGCATAATTCATTGGAATCTGCTGTCCTTCTTCATACAAACTGACATTATGTAAATACGGTTTATATTTCTGGGCGTTTCTGAAGCACCATAGGTCCGATAAAAAAAAAAGGGGGGGGGGGTGAATGGATAGGGCTGAGCATCTGAGCAAGGGACTGGAGGGAATGGAGAAGCTCATCATGATGCTGTAGTTACCACAGCTTACAGTTAAAAACAAAATATATTGATGGATTGAGTAACAAATACGTGATCCAAATGACTGTTAGTAACACTTAGTAGGTCATTCTTATCTATTTCTGTAAGGCTGTTACCGACACTTGACTTGACACACGACAATCTTTGCTTTCAAATTTGAAGTTAATCACTAAAGAAGCTGTAGAGTTGGTATTCATTGAGACATGTTATAAGCGAAACGTAATAAACATAGTAATCATATTTTAATAAGCCCAAAGCATACTTTTAATTTAGTTCAACTATAGAGAGAAAGAAAAAGATAGACAACATAAATTTATATATCATGTATTAAAATAATAAGTAAATTGCGATACAGGAATGAGCGATGTAAGGTCACGTGCGACACTCAGGATAGACCTCCCTGAACATGCGCAATACACGAAACCATATATTTCCATATATTGTTCTGACATGTGCATTTATTACAAAAGCAGGTAGAATATGTCGATATACGATAATTCATAATAGCAAAGCAAAAGAAAAATACATAAAGAACCACCATATCAAAAATAGCAACAGCAAGTAACCTTTTGCTACCACGGTTATGAATATTCATGCATAAACGGTTTCAGCCAATTTATAGTAACATTTCTTTTCTGCGTATAATTGCAACAAAAGTGATACATTGCTAAGGGTACGGTGCTAAAGGCTGAATAGGCTATAGGCTATTCAAGTGCATTTCCTAACACTAAGTTTACTGATTGTGTCTTAGACATGCACTTTCCTGTGCAGTCAATGTTACAAATAGCCTTGAGTCTCTTCTACCGTAAAATAATCAGCATATAAATCACGAGTGCATCTTTCCTGGGCTAAAGTGGTGCCTATTATCACTAACATGCTAGCTAAAGGTGCAGGAAGACATATGTAAGCCGAACGCCACCACCCGTTGGCAAGAGTGTACGCAAATCTAGATCACCAATGGTGCAGAAGCTCATAACTCAACACCCTGATGGTACAATTTACGTATCATTATACCAAATCATCAAAATTGTACAAGAGATTCAGGACTGCACGATTTGCAGAATTCCAAAAACTAGAATTTTGATGGTTACTACCGAATAACAATGCTTGTAATTAGCGTTAAAATCACGTCCAATAATTATGAAAATAATTTTTATTAATTTCTCCCCATGGTTTGTACAGGCTCTAGGCATATGAATTAGTACTAGTGTGGAAAAGTGAACGGTCACGAGTTTTCCAAAACCGATTTACGTCATCATTTCTGGATCATTAGTGATCATTTGTATGTGGCACATGAGGACCCTCTTAGTTTGACCATAGATCGGTCACTTTAGCCTTATGTGGTAAACATGGAAACTTACCACACCGACGACACGTTTTGGAAGACTAACTGAATGTCATGACGCAACTCAAAGTGCCCTGAGAGCATACTTAAACACACATGAAGGCAATGCAGAGTTACAGTTTATACACCAACTGACACTGCCCCATTACTCAATCATCATCCACGCACAATGGGGGTAATTGAGATGTTGTATAACATTTTAAAGGGGCACTTTAAAAGCAGAAGGGAAACCTTTTCGCAGAATTTTATACAATGGGCCATATACTAAAAATTCAGGAACACTCTAAGATAACCACTAGGTGAGCAATATTATGACAAATCATCAACATTGTACAAGAGAATCTGTAGGAGAAAAAGCACTCAAAATTTCCTAAAATGGACCATAGTGTCCACACGTTATCTTGGACTGATGGTGTTTGTGTACCCTACATGAACTATGACCCAATGAACCTTGTGTCTAATATAAATCCATGAAACAATGTGCAAGAAGCAGAATTTCAAACATGATTCATATAATGGGCCATAGGGCCCACATGGGGTCTTGAAATAAAAATCCCTGAATACCCATTAACAGAGCATCATTGTGAGAAAACCGTCATCATTATAGACGAGAATCTGTAGGAGGAGGAGCATTTTGCAAAAATTCCTAAATTGACCAAAGGGTCCACATGGGACCTTGGGTCCACTTAGACCAGCTAGACGGATAGATGAAAATATCCCTAGATCCTCTGAAATCGCGGTACCAGACTCCAAAGGCGCCCTTTGACTCTCGCGATGCCCCAAAACCGCTGCTGGGGGCGATCCCTCTCCTCCCTCTCAAGCCACCCCGCCTATGATTATAAACGGAAAGTTACATAATTGAGCTCTTGAAATAACTCATAAATAGCTGAGTGATTTTGACAACGATATGCATAGTACCATGCAGTGAGTCTAATTATTCCCCTATTACTGAAATTTCTATTAGAGAATTGAAAATCTTGACAAGTATTTCAGTTTTGTGCTACTAATAAATTGCTTACAGTTTAATGATTACGGTAATATTCCAAATACAGTCCAGAAATTCTCTCGGGGATGTTTCTCCGGGATGTTATTCCCGGATGTTCTCCGGGGATGTTGCTCCAAGTTTCATGTTGTTCTCAAATAGTTAAAAAGACAAAAATAGTAGGAACCTTTGCAAGGAAGAGAAAACCTTGAAAATACCATGCATAAGAACGATGCCATCGACTTATTGTCGAGGTGTCGCTATAGAAACGAGTAAAATAAAACAGGCCTGGATCTGGAGTTTCGCTCAGCCTATGATAGCAGACTTACGTTTGCAAAATATATAATGAACTTTAATTTGTTGGTCATAATTGTTGGATAAAAGGTTCCATTTGTGACAAATTCGACCCCCCCTCCCACTGAAAAAGCTGCATACGGGCCTGAAAAAAGTAAAATTTTAGTAAGAGCTTCACTGAAATAAACCAAATTGTCGGTTCAACGCCTATTGCTTTGGTCACAAAATGGAATAAATTGCATTTAGAAATTTACATCTAAGCCTTTGAAAGTAGCAAGTAAGAAAAATAGACAAAGAAAAGTGGCAATTCAGTTTACAAGCACTTGAAAACCACGCAAATAGAATAACTATAAATTTTTCATATGTATAAAACGTACATATACTCTATGTTGGCTTTATTTCATAATTCGATAGTACATCATCTGACTGTGCCCACTGTTAGACACTCTTTGAAGAAAGACATTGGCGGCATCTCTCACAATTCTCTTTCTTTCGTCTTTCGAGATGAAATTTTGATCAGATTGTAGATTCCTCCTTAATCGGTTCCTTCTCCTGGTGGTTCTGATTCTCTTCACTTTTCTGAATGGATGAAGAAGAGGAAATAATAATCAGAATTGTAAATGTGACGTAACCATTACATAGTTCGACTGGGGCTCGTATTCCTTTCAAATATGTCTGGGAATTACAATAAACAGTTGAACGTGACAACTATATATCTATTGATTTAAACCGTTGTATAAGACTAAACATTCCTTCTTGTAATAGCAGACTACAACGACATTAATGAGATTTGGAGGCAGCTTACTTCACTCTTATTCTTGCGTTCTAACTTATTACGCATGTGATAAGATACATAAGATACGCGAAAGATGGTTGCCACGTTTAAAAACTCAATAAACAGCTTTACTACAGACAGATTCAGAGCTTCTAATTTCACATAATAACTTGCAATTTCAGTAAATTCACAGCATTTTAGTGAAATTAAACTGACCTTTGGGAGAATCAGCATTAATTGAACTTATTAAGGTATACCATCAATTGCTGATTGCTAACCATAAAGTTCTTGTATTTTCTTCTCGTTATGGTCTTATTAAGCAATTATATCATTGTAGGAAGTCAAAACATTCGCTACTAGGTAAAAAAAGAATGTGAAGGACGACAGCTTCTTTTCGACTATATTTTGAAATGCATTTTTTTTTTGTTTATTCATATTAATTCATTCTCTTACTTATTCATAAGAGGTACCCTTAAACTAAGTCAATCAATTTGTTAGGAAGAAACTCGCCAATTCATGTTTCCGATACTTGAGATGAAAGTTACCAATTCAGATTATCAATGGATTCATGGTAAGCTGAAATTACTCGTAGAAGAAATACTCACTTTTTTGGCGTCCCATCCAAATTTGACCGACAGATAGGCCAAGAAGAGAAAGACCGTAGCGAAAATTCGCATTAATAGACCGAGACCTTTAAATGTATACCGATATTTTTCGATATCGTAGACCACACAGTTCCCACTCTGACCGCAAGAACTTTGAAACATCAGACAGGCGGAATCTATTATGGCGCCATAAATGGCAGGGGCCGGTAAGACACCTTTCAAATTGAACCAGATAAAAGATTTAATAAGCAATATGCAATTAAGATGCAATGTGTACCTTTCTTAACAGGATTTTTTTTTTCATAGAGAACAGATGAACGGACAACAACGTATGTAAATAGCAACGTATTATTGACAAAAAAAGACAAAGCACTACTTCAAAAATTCGATTTCAGTTTTTTTTTAATTCTTTTCAAGAACTTGGCATTTTTCTTGTTGCAACTTTAAAAGACCTGAGAAGAAATTGAAATGCAAAGGGCACTGGAAATATGTACGTTCATTAAATGACGCCATTGTTACGTGTGGATAGATGAATATTTGTGCCAAAAAAAATAACTTACCGAATAACTTTCCTAGGATGTTTCCAACAGAAATACACATAGGACGGTCTGCCAGATCTACAGATCTGTAATAGAAGAACGAAAATAATATAAAAGTAAATAATATAAAATATAAATATTAGTATAGGTTACACGTAGTTACTTGAGGTAAGTGACGTCATACGATCCTCACTGAAGCCACAGATATTAGTGTTGTCTTGTCCGGAACAGAGAGGTGGGTGGAAAAAGGTGGAGAGAGAGAGTGAGAAAAACGGAACGTAGTGCAAATACTGCGGGCTAATTCAACCTAAATCGTTTCTGTGATTTACCGCCAAAATTTAGTGAGCATTCTGTATTTTTTACCTGTTATTATAGATTAACTTTAAATCTTAGCAAATACACGCATACACCGTTTATAAAAAATTTTACATGAATCACTTCAATTAGATTAGTTATTGTGGCTTTTACTTGATAAACATACAGTAACACACAAAATCAACAGTCTTCCTAATACTTAAAGTTTCTATCGGATTCGTTGCAATATCTCTGAAAGCCAGTTCCACACATTGGAGACAAATATACAATTGATATCATTATTAAGCAGGCAAAGAGTATCATACTGGAAGTTCAGCCATCCCTGGCTACGACCTATTACAGTAAATTTGGGATGAAACTAATAAGGATTATGCAAGACAATGACCATCCAGGGAGTTCTGTTACAACTCCCTGGACCATCCACGTAGTGTTGTTTTATATAATGCAGTTATTCCTAGAATTGTCATAATGAGGTTACCTTACTCCAGTACTAATCGTCACCCCTCCTCTTTTATACCACAATCTATCAAATTCCATAATCTTACTTTCAAACGTTAAGTCTTGTTTTCTTGGTTCCACTCTTATACTTTTACTTCTTACATTTTACGTCTATCACTTTCTTTTAGTTACTTTTCTTTTATTGTTTAAGCCTTATTTGTATAGATATATTTTTGTAATTTCACATTGTGTGTTCTGTTTTATGCGCGCATTCATACCCTTGTATAACAAAATTGATCTTATATCTTAATGACCCTTTTTTGTAACCATCTTTAGCATATAATTATGGACCATCAATTTGAATGTCTTTCGATGTTTTTCATCTCCGTTTTATGGAATATATGAATTATGTCCTATACACAATATCACGTGGCTGCATTTTTTGTTCATGTTGTTATCAAAAACGGTGAAAACGGATTAACAACCACAATTAAAATACAGACCCACTGCACAAAAGGCATTCAGGAAAATCATTTTCCCCATTGTATCGGTAATTCTTCATTACAACTAGTCCAAAGATCGTTTGGAATGAGAATTCGCTTTACCGCTGGTCTAAAAGTCATCAGCAAATAAGATATAATACATTAAAACGATATATATGTAAAATGAGATTTACCTTATCTGAAGAATTACAATGGGATTGAACATCATTGTTCCACCAATCCAGATCAACAAGCTCAAGACGAAATAAGGCACAAGAAACAGGCAAGGTGTGTCACTCGGACAGGCACCTGGGACCGCGTATGACGTGTCGATCAATACTTCATCACTGACGTCACCGCCAGCTGCATAAAATGTGACGTTGCTAGGAGACGGTATGCAAGCGCAATCTAAGTACACCTGTTTACAATACAGAAGGTGAGAGAAGGTTTATCCGAAACTCCTGTCATAATCTACATACTAATCTAACTTATATTACGTTCCAGTTACTTGGCATAGCGAAAATTTCGGTGAGAACAAACTTTATTATCGACTACTTCGGCAGTGCTGTAGTCATAATCGGTCACGTGATAACGCCGACATTTCATACACTGGCAACCATTTAGCTAACAAGATTGAAATAGTCACTGTAATCGTCTATTAGGAGTTTGTGTGAACTTTAAACCAAGTATTGGCGTCGTCAACGAGGGAGACAGTGTGTGGGAACACGTTCCCCCTGTGGAAAACCGTGTGTTCCAGTCTGCCTTATACTCCAATTGAGATTTAGGACTTAAAAAAGATAAAAATCTTCTTTTTAACCCTGTGTGTAGTTAATATAATTGCCATCTTAATAGTGTAATATCCAGGAACTTTCGGGACTCCCCCCCCCCCTCATCCAGACGACCATAAGGGATTTGCCTGTGGACTTAAAGTTATCAAAATTTGGTTTTAAACATGTCTGACTTTAAGCACACATGAAGTTATCCAACTGTGGTTTCAGACCTGTGTTTAGTCTACAGATTTATCCTTAAAATGATGACTTTAGTGCATCACAAACGCCATAACACCTTGGGGTTTGAAGAGGTTTCTCCCACTGGTTTTTCGCAGGGGGTGTTGCGCTTGGACTTGCAGTTGTCCCGCTTTGGGTTCAGACCCGTGATTATATAGGCAATAGATAAGCCTCGAGCTTCGTCCTTTGGGGTCGGTGGCGGTGTCAGCGCCGTAAACAATGACTGTTGTGCCAGCTATACAGTCACCGTACCCTCACAGTGCCTCTCGAAATAGAACGTCGTATGACGCCACTGAAACCTAGTGACCTTTGACCTGATAAATCTATGAAGAAACGCAGATTCTTCCAGATTCTGACATGCAAAATGACCGATATTAATTTCTTCCATTTAGTGACCTGTGACGTCACGTTTTATGTGTTACGTAATGCTGTTTTACGTTCATGAAAAAACTAATTTGGCTCAGTGTCTCCATTTTAGTAACATATCTAGAAGTTAACGGTTAACTCAGAAAAACTTTACCGTAGAATTCATGTCTCCTACTTTAGCTTTTTCGTAAGAACGACAACCGGCGAAGCAAGCGGTGGCGTAGGTTAGCCCGTCACTCCCACAGACTGGATTGTATTGGTTCTTGCATCCACACCCTTGGAGGCACCCTACCTCCAGATTCGGTAATTCCATATCCCTAGATGTAAAGACAAAGTGTCAGAAACTCTTCCCTTACTCCTTTGAACCGAGTCTTGCTAAGACCCGAGTAATGTAGCATCAGACGCACGCACTGTGCTCCCTTTGTACGGAGCTGACTGCGTCCTCTGCCGTTCCTCACCGAACTCTACTTGACATTATGTAGTCTGGAAACGTTATACTGACATCTTGAGTATGCAAAGTTATATCATTCCTCTAGAATTACGTTTTTGTTACTTTTCATCTGCTGTCTATACATTCAACCCTACATGTTAGCACGTAACTCATTAGAAATGAATGTTCGCAATGATTTTACCTTATGGATTTTTAATTATCGAGTAATGGATCCCAATATGTCAACATCCGGGCATCCAAAATGTTTCTGATAGCTTTACTTCGAACACCGGAGCGCCCAAAGGTACTGAATTAGCTCCATTCCTATTCACATTATACACATCATATGCACAATCTAGACAAAAACAATTGTAAGCTAGTCGAATTGGCTGACGACACTGCTCTGCTGGGTCATATTGAAAACGATGATGATACTGCGTATATAAATCAGATTAATCATTTTACGAATTAATTGTGATCAAAAAAAGAACTTAATGTTAGTTAGACAAAAGAAATTATAGGCCTAATTGATATTCGTAAATCGCAATTTGTTCCAAATGATGTAAGCATTAAGAGCAGTAGCTTGGAAAGGGTGGATATAATTACAAATATCTCGGTGTTGGTTTAGATAGCCGGCTTTCCTGGCAAAATCACATTGATATATTAATGAAAAAAAATAATTCTAGGATGTATTGTCTTCGTGCAATGTATTGAACAGGTTTCTTGTTCAAAGAAAAATTGTTGCCATGCTTTATAAATTTGTTATTTTGGGGGTTTGACAGTATAATCTAAATATGGTGGGGAGATAATGTTAGAAAAGAAGATGTACAACGTATTGATACAATGATAAGGCAAGCGAGCCGAGCAATTTAGGACAACTCAGCCAACCATGGCCACGTCCTACCTTGAACTTCTCCCAGTCAAACTTGACAATGTTTTACTCATAACGATGACCATCCCCTTCATGGAATTATTAACAATGTAGTGATATCCCGAAGTGGTAGGATGATGTTGCCATGATACTAATAGATGTACATTTCCTCATTCATCGGTCAATGGATCAAACTCCACAATCTGAATTTTAAACGTTCTTGATCCCCCAACCTTTGATTCTTTGATCCTTTGTTGACATTTTTATCCAATTCATCTTATCTTATCCTTTTGCCACGTTTTAATGTTTTGTTTGCTTTATCTCTGTACATTTTTTCTGCTTTTTTACTTATTTGTAAATTGTTCTTGTGCAGTGTTGTCCGCTTTTTAATGTGTTTATGCGAGCATCCAGTTACTCCTGTGGAGTTTCATGAGCTCTTATCTTATCAGTTGTATCGAACAGACCCTCGGGTATGCTTAATTAATGCTAATAATTAATAAAGAGCTCGCTTGCAAAAAGAACAGGGCGTAGAGTAGCACTGCAATGTGATGGGAATATTATAAGCGTTGGGTGTGGAAATATGAAAGAGAGAAACTTACAAATGTCCTGACCAAGGCTACTTTGACCCTAATTATTCTACTCCAGAGTTCCTCAGTTTTGATGTAGCTGAAATCAAACTCTTCTTAATCAATATAGGCACATCTCGGGTATTGTTTATCATGTACGTGAATGATGGTACAGGAAAGGAATTGCCGAATTCTGTTTCATTGTATTTTGATAATGTGTTATATTGTATCATATGCTGTTAATTCATGTTGTATGGTAGTATATTGTATTTTACTAATTAAGATACGGCCTGTTGCATTGTATTGCTGTGTATTGTTTCACATTGTGCTATTATTTCTTGTGTTTTTGTATTATTAAATTGTGTTACATTGTGTTATTTTGTGTTGTGTTATATTGTAATGGATTGTACTGTATTGTGTTACATTGTAGTTATTTTTGTATTATTGTGTTGTGTTACATTGTATTGTTTTGTATTGTTGTTTGGTATTGTATTACATGGCATTGTTTTGTATAGTATTGTTTGGTATTGTATTGTGTCATGTTGTATTGTATTACTGTGGTGTGTTGTATTCATTGGCAGCACCACGGGGATTTTAGATTGGGGGAAAGTTAAGAGCAAAATAAATTGTAGATAAAGAAGTTATCGTGTTACATGATACGCACACACGCACGCATACACACACACGCCATCACCATCGCATAGATTCCTTGTCTGCCTTCGGCAAGGAATAAAAAACGTAAGAATATACACAAGGAGAACAGGTTAATATGAATAAGGAAAATAATGCTCAGAAATAGGCTATATAGATAAAACATATATACATAAACAGAGTTTGCTCGCAATAAGGCTGAAAACTAATAACGAATGGAGGGAGCAAAGGTATAACTTTCACTACCACCCACACATGTTAATCTAGGACAGATTATGATACTTTCCCGTTGGTACTCACATTATGGCTTCCTCGTTAAAATTGTAGGGTACCGTCAGTCCAGCTACATTTCCGTTTTGGCATCCGAACCATAAAAAGAAACCTTCTAGTAACATGACAATACCACCTAAAATTACGATTATTAGAGCTATCTTTTTTCGAGTCTCTCCAAAAATGCGAACGATGATTCCACCAGCTAGATTTCCAAATATTCCAGGTGGAAGCAATAGTATAGCTAAATGAAAAGTAAAGCAACGGGCAAGAACAAAAATAAAATAAAATATTTTAAATTCACAATCAAACTATACAAAGAAAATAGTTTGTTATCATTGTTAAACTATTCGGTCTTGCGAATTAAAATAGTAATAGCTTTATCTCATCAAAACTTCATGCAAGCGATGAGTTACGGAACATGCATCATTTGAACTTTTTTATAGTTTTGGTAAAGAAAGTGTTCTCGATCAACATATAACTGAATTTCTATTATTTAATAACTCATTTTTGAAAGGAAGGGTACAGTCCTTCCAAATACTCTGTCATACTCATATCATACATACTGTGTCCATAAATATTGGTTTTAAAAAAATGATTTTTTTGTATGAAAACAAACACACTATTTCCCTTTGAAGAGCAATATGCAACTGAATTTCATGTTCACTCAATCAGGGTTCAATATTGTGACTGAGACATTTTGTGCTATGTGTTAAGTCACGACCAAACTGAGATTATTTTCTTGACTGCTCCCAAACCCCCCTCAACCCCACCTCGTTCACCCCGCCTTGTTCACCCCACCTTGCTCCGAAAGCTGTGCATATTTCACACAGTAAAGCAGGGGATACAAGTTCCAATAATTCCACTGGCTAACTGGTAAGCATGTCACTGAATTTTCCTGACGAACTTGAACATGTTAAAATACATAACATGCTGCGGTGCTACTTAGGTCAACTAAACATGCACAGCATATGGCCCACGTGCTACTGCAGCTCCTGCAGATGTTACCTATAGGGGACTGACCTGCAGCAAAGTGCTAGTGAGTGTTTAACAATACTTCCATGGTGTAATCATTAGCTGGTACGAGGGACAAGTTGCATTATAGCCTCGGTTGATGTCCCTACCAACATGTCGACATTCCTACATATGCCACTGTTAGTAAACATACAACAGCAGGATTTGGGGCTATGTTTCGTGAGTAGGATACACACAAACAAATAGGAGATCAAGCTTCGCTTCTTGAGATGTCGTGTTTACAAGGTTTTCAATGTTTTTACAATTTAGGCCGCGTTGACCCCTAATGACCTTTGACTTGCACCAAAAATGATAGGCTTTTCCCTCTTACTATGATTTACCTACATACTGTACGGAGTACGGAAATTATCCATTTTTGTATTTGCCCTCTGATGATCCTAGGTGACATTTGACTTCCTACAGAGACAATGGGGTTTTTCCCCTCATCACAATGCATTTACCTATCACGTGCGAAATTGGTTAAAGCTTTCTGTCTTGAGATATCGTGTTAAACAAGGTTTTTAAACAAGTCCCCCTGTGACTGAAGATAACTTTTGACCTCCACCAAAAATAATAGGATTCTTTCCCTTGAGATATGTGTAAAAATGTTTGTGAACTGCCAGTTTCCCTTCTTGAGAAATCGCATTAACGTGCAAAGTGTCACAAACACACACACACACACACACACACAGCTTTGTTTTCCATTCATTCCGAGGACCTCATTGTGCTTTCTTTTGTTTTTTTCTTTCTCAACCCTAACCTTAACAATAGACTGTCTATTGCTAATCTTGAGAGGAGGGGAGAAATCTATTGAATTTTCTACAGAGGACCTAAAATCTATTGTTTTGGTCCTCGATCCATGGGCGTCAACAGGTGGGGGACTGGGGGACATACCCCCACTTTCAAAAGTGGAGGGGATATCATATCATTTATCAAACCCACTTTTCAGAGCAGTTACTAAAAAAATCACATGCATATGCGCTATTTTCTATCACAATTGCAGAGCTGATTCAAGTAGAATCTAACTTGAGCGTTGAGTCCACAGAGAATCGCAGAAGAGTTCATCAGATCATCAGACAGATTTTTGGGAACTTCCGACACTTCGGTGAATCCTCTTAAGTTGGGTGTTTGGACAAGCACCGAGTGACCAAGTGACATATTCTGCAAATATTTAAGGTCAAGAAATCTGGACGCCTTGGGCCCCTGCTATCTATCACTTGCACTGTCATTTATCTCCCATTCTCCCAATATCCTACATCTGCCCATTTAATTCGTTGGGGGGCGGGGGGGGGGAGACCATTCGAAAGTGTATTGAATCTTGCACACATGTTGTTTGTATGGGTTCCAATGGATTAGGTAAGCCATACAGGTAGATGGTGATGAGGTACTATGTTCATATCACTACCTCCAGTCCCTTAGACTGGACGGACGAATAGGGGTGTACTGGAGTTAAGTAATTAAGACTACATGTTCGCCCGATATGGTACATCTTTATTGTTGAGTGCCGGCTAGGCGCTACACACGCTCTGCGTGCCTTTTTCTGATTATTTTTATTAAAGTACCTGGGCACATAACAACTGACGTCCCGCACCTACATGCATTTATTATATATACCACTCCACTCATCCCGGAGGTTACGTCGCCACTTTTTCAATATTTCGTTTGAGATGGACGCTGTGTAATTCGTCTTCCTTGGTGTCAGAACGGCATCTTTCTACCAGCACTTTCTGTCGGAATTTAGTTTTGTGAGACGAAATTTCTCCTCACAGATCTGGTTCTGATGTAACTAAAAACGACTCAGGAAGGCCGCCTCCTGCGATCTAGGGGGTCTTATGTACCCAAATTTCTGGTACGCCACGGGCCAACCAATGGTGGCGCTCCGCTTAGATAGTATAGTGTCCCCCTCACTTTCTGAAAACTGCTGACGCCTATGCCTCGATCCCACCCGAAAACAAGGTCACTCACCCACACAAAGCACACACCCATATACACACACTCGCCATCACGGAGGCATAGGTTTCTCTTACTGTCGAAACCAAATGTGGTATCACGTGATGAAAAAGAGTTATCTATGAATTAGCATAGTTGGGTACACTAATTCAGTTTGGAGTGACTGCACTTCCCCTTTAAATCAACCAATGAAATCGGCATATTTTCTTCATGTGGTTTTCTATCTTTGCTACATTGTTTATTGTGTAGCCTACGTGATCTTAGAAATATTTCCATGGAATGTGCCTTTGAAGATTTTCCTTCACAACCCTGTATCTTTTTATATCGCTCTGTATGTAACAGGACATAAGGGACTACAGTCAGGGTTATGTCTGTGATGGTTCTTAAAGAGTCTGTTTCGTAACGCCTTTCTATTAATTTATTTTAATCATACTTGATAAAGAGGAAGTTCCTGACACTTCGACAACCCCTCAGTCAAAATATCAGAAAGAAAAGAGAAGTATAGGCTATTAATAATAATTTTATTGTCAGATTGTCACATCTTTATTGTCGCATGTGTCACCCTGTAACTATGGAACATTTCTTCAAGGTCAAGTCTTTTCCTGTGTTGCGTCACTCGCGGGAGTCTCCATGTTACCAAGTGCACCGATTCTTTTCATGACTGCACCAAACAAACGAATCCCCGGAGAAAAGTATAAAACGTGGCATGGAATTGAAGCACCCATATGTACATAAAACTACTGCCAACACTGTAGAGTTATTCGAATAAAATTGTGTGGTTTACTAGGCTGCGTACTGTAGGTGACGTGGTATGCTGCATGCTGGGAGAGGATTTCCTGTGATCACTTGGTACAGGTTACAATTAACAATGAAAGCAAGTACGCAGGAATCATTGGTGAGAGGGTGAAGGACTGAGCTTAGGACAGAGAAGTATTGCTTTCCATGAGGTCGACTAACATAAATATGGAACACCTTTATTGAAAAGAAGTAACTGTCTCTCTTCCTGTATCTCAGGACGGAGTTATCTTCCATTATCTACCTGCTCATGAATAAAAGGCGGTCACCCCTGGTAATACGCAGACAAACGCACTATATTGCATACCTTTGGATATTTGACCCTGAGACGTATCATGATACTATATAGACCTATTTCAGACTTCACTCTAAGAAATACGTAAGCTTTCATTTTAAAATAAGTGCTGTATTGACAACAGTTACAGTGACGTCATAGCCCGTAAGGTATCATGTCTATACAATGCACCTATCACGTAGGTAGAGTAACTTCACGATTTGCATTTTATTACGTACACATGCAGCGGACACTAAAAGCCGTTCATTGGTTGCTATCGATCACAATGACCATTTGGTCTTTGACCTGCTGCTAGCCTGGGTGAAGTGATTTCGTTGGGTGGATGGGGGGGGGGGGGGGGGGGAGAACGGGGTGAATGCTGACAATGCCAGCATTGTAGATCCCAAACATTTAACATGAAAAGTAATTAATGTTTGCAGTTTGAAAACCTCCCGTGAAGTAGACTACCCGAAGACTTTGATAACTGCTCTTGAAGCCACGTTTACTATTCAGTAATTTGGAAACTAATATCAACAAGGAGAGCAAAGAAATGGGACCAGATTGTAAGTGAGGGAAGATTGCATTCAATTGAAACAATATCCTTATAATGTGACTAATGGAGGAAAATTTGATATCTGAAAAAGAAAATTGGGCAAAGATGATACTTACCAAAGAGCATGGCTGTCTGGTGTGGGTTGAGGCCAAACTGTATCTGCATGTACTTGGGACCAAAAATGCTAAATCCAGCAAAGTAAACGGATAACGCGATGTAACAAAGGAAACAGAACACA
The DNA here is from genome assembly GCA_021234535.1 of Stichopus chloronotus. Taxonomy (NCBI): domain Eukaryota; kingdom Metazoa; phylum Echinodermata; class Holothuroidea; order Aspidochirotida; family Stichopodidae; genus Stichopus; species Stichopus chloronotus. The sequence continues at coordinate 1,874,931 of CM037843.1, read as the reverse complement.
AGGGTAGGTCTCGATAAAACCCTCCAGATGGACTTCACCAAACCTGCGGTGAAATACACGCAGAAATAAGAAGCTAGACATAAATCCCTTGGAGGACGACTGAGAGGATTTCCGATATTTTCTTATCGGATTGATGTGAACCTGGATAATTATTATTTTTTTATATTGGGAGGATTTTGGAGGGAAGTAAGAGGATTGGGGGCTGAAGACCACAGTGTTAGAGCATAAGATTGGTACGGTATGAAGATAACTGTTTCTCTTTAACTCCCCATTCCATTCGTCTTGACTAACCAGTCATGGTTTACCATCTTCTTCCTACGTTTACACTGGAAACTCTCTTTTTTTCCAGTTTGGATCAGTTGTTTACATCTCCATGTTTGGATTATCGAGGTTAGGTTTAGAAGGCAGGGATCGCATCATGCAGAGAACGAGCATCCATTAATACACCTTAAATTTGACTGAGGGGAAACCAAAACCACGTACCATAGCCCATCTGAAATGAATCGCTCATGTGCCATTTATAGCAACTTAAGGGAAAGTAACTTTGACATCTTTCTCCTAAAAGTCAGTTTTGTGTCAGTTGCTTATTGCCCTCAAAAAAAAAAGGGATTTTCCCTGTGAAACTAATTTGTGTTTATCAAATCAATAACCACAACTTCTCTGATCAGTGAAAGATTCCCTTAATCTGGCAGTGTGCCGTAACATTAAACTACATTATCAAACATATCCAATCAAAATAACATCAACGCAAACTCTGGGCTAATGTAATCACATCGCTTGCCCGAAGCAGCATGTGACCCCGTCGAAATATAAAGTGTACTGTATGTGCTTCCAAGAACTTACATCTGTAATCTAGAAAGCGGGATATGACAAGTACGTATCATGAACTCTGTCTGAACTGCACCATGAACCTTTGGTGGAATGATGTAGTGGAAAGATTGGTTGTTTTGGAAATTCGTGGGCTAGGAACAAAATTTCTAGTCGTGAATTTTGGGAAGACAATAATGAAGATCAAGGGAATAGTTTTTTTTTTTTTTTCTAAACGATAGCTGAATTGGTTCGCAGTCAAGCCCTTTTGATTAGTAGGTGTAAAACAAACATTGCAGTGTGAATAAAATTCTTGATGCTTCTTATGGCATTGATATACAAACACTTCCAGTAAACAGGAGATTAGAGAACTAGGAAAAATTGAAAAGAGTAAACTCGAAATTTAATCGCTTTAACTGGGCTCTGGTGAATCGCAAGTTCCAATGGTGCGAAAGAGGTTTTTGCGTCTCTTGTTTTATGCTCACCTGAAATATAAGATTCCCCTTCTTCTCTGGCTACTTCAAATTTGACGCTTTGTATCATAACAGCTGTCATATCTTTGTCGTCAACTGATTCATTCTCCTCTGATTTTGGTTTTGGTAAAAACCGCGGAAAAAAGAAAATTGGAAGAGCTAATGCGACTTGCAAAATGCCTAAAATCAAGAATCCAAGCCACCAGGCACCAACGAAGGCGGGGTCGTTTGGAGCTAAATTTGCCAACTCTGTGTCTGTGATGTAGCTCGGGATCTGGAGGCAGACGATGGCTAGTCCATAACCGATCAACCCACCAGAACCATAGACGGCAAACAACAAACCTTAAAAAAGTGTAAGAACGATATGAAAATGCATGAATTGAACATAAAAGATGTATCAACATATCGACCTGTGTGGGGAACGGGTTGCTTTATCTTTATAAATAAATTCATTTGCACAGCACATGGAAATGTATATCCTTTGCGAAATATTCAGAATGCTTGAATATGCGCACAAAAAGGCCTTATTCCCCGTTTTGTAATTGGGACGCCTTGGTCAAATCCAACAACCCTACTTGTGTTTCTTCCATCCAAAATGATGGAAAGGAATCCCCTCTTTGGTTTCTTCCTGTGCAAGGCTATACCCATTTGAGTCTATTTATCGAAACAAAATTTAAGTTTAAACATTGAAGTTGCAACATTGGAACAAAACGAGCATGGCAACAGTGACGTCACATCTTGTAATGGAGATATCTCTATGTCGTCATAATCTGGGTTTAGCTTTGCAGTATTCAGCTTGGCCTAAACCAAGCGTAGTTCAGATAGACTATAGTACGACATAAGCAGTGGGACCCTTTGCTAAGGAATACATGGCTTCATATTGCCAGGTGACGTCATTCTCCTAACCATGATTTCAACATAAAAAAGATCGGGGCATCTATGACGTTATAAAATGTAATATGATGGCATAGTTTATTGTTTTAAATATTTGAGTATTTAATTTAGACAGATATCAACCTCTATAAGACGAAGCACAATATAATAAAATAAATTCTGGTACTACGGTTGCATTTCACTACCATTGGATATGCATATATTCAATTAGCATAACGTGGCAAAGCAATTTTCCAATGAACTAACAACTCTAACATATGAGAACTTACCTAGGTAGATGGGTAGTTTCTTTTTCTCCACACCGTCGTCAATGTGAACGATATACAAAGGATAGAAACCAGCACTTAGACCAGCAATGCCTGCGCCAAGGAAAAGCCAGAACGCTTGATTGAAGAGAGCCCCGGATTCTTTCACTTGATCTACAGTACATGTCTCCACCGTGTTACCGTCACTGCAAACATCATCAGTGCCAGCTGTGTGGTAAGCCAATGTCGTACCGTTTGTGTCTCCAACTTGATAGCTTTGTAATAGAGAGGGCATGGAGTACAAGAAATGGGGTACACTGTAGATCGCAAATCCAAGGCCCGTCATCATCAACAGTATAGACATATATCTCGGTCGGTGACGAGAGGAGGCGTAATGAACTAGAAAAAGCAGAGTCAATGCACCGACCCCGTCGGTTACAATGGGCAAGAAAGCCGTGTGTTGGCTCTTGAGTTGAAAGCGTTTCTCAATGGTGGTTACACATGCCGACTGGTAGACGATTCCCGCCACTCCGACGCTTGTCGCGAGCAGAGAGAAAACGGTTAAGACGATCGGATTATTCATCCTGTGGCAAAATGATGACGAAGATTCCTTCCCGTGGTCACCGTCACGGTGTGTTTGATCGTCATCCCTTGTCGCGGCTGGTTTATATATGTGGCGTTGAGTTGACATGTTGTTCTCACTTCAACTACAGCTATTTTCGTGGAAGTGATCAGTTGGGGTGCATTGGTTAACTGTTAGATAAGAGACAAGAAAAAAAAAACCCACAGGGTAGATCGTCTGAACTTAATTTGACCCTACACCCCATGCACCGAAACATCGATCAGCCAACACATCTCGGTTCGCATTTGAGTTTACCCCATTCAGCCGTCAAAAGTCTTACGCCTCCAAAATATATTTCGTTGTCAAAATTACTTTTGTCGTCAGAAGTCCATGGGCCGTCAAAACTAACTCCGTTGTCAAAATTATTTTGTCGTTAATTTCCTTAAGCCGTCAAAACTTATCCAGCCCAAATTCGTTGCCAAAGCTCATTACGCAATGCCAAGTTATATTCCGCCATAGACTATTGTGCAGCTTTAAGTATTTACACTGTCAAAAATCATTCAGCTGTCTGGAGCCATTATGCCGTCTGAAGTCATTAAGCCTCTAAAACTCCTTAGGCCGTCAATACTCATTCCGCTACCTCACGCTGCGCCTCCTAATTATGCACAAATGTGTTGTTCGTTCGTAACCAATCACAAGAGCCAGCATATCGTGCTGACCTCATCTGAGGCGAATGTGAAAGACGAACCACATATATGGAACAACAATCCGAACAGTCTCGGTCCAGCTCACAGCCTGAATATATCGGCGAGTAATAGGGATACTGAAATAGGGCTATGAAACCATCGAACTATACTGATTAGAACATGAAAAGAATTAAAAGAAAGGGTGGGCGGGAACAATAGTTGATTACATTCATTCGGTGAGCTTTGCACTTGAAAGACTGAGGGAATGTGTTGAATTTCGATCTAAATAGTGGCAGATTTCATATAGACTTGACTTTTCAGGAGGCCGTTTTTGTGAAAACGTTCGTATGAATATTTGTAGATCGAGGTATACGTGACTCCGAAGTTTGAAGCTCCTATGGTAGAACCTTTGCCGTTTAATTAGCGATACGCATCAATTTTTCATTATGCATGTAAGGTCTTATTTAATGACTTGAGAATATTAGATCGTTTAGGTTTCACTGGGGTTGTAAACAACCTTTACTCAAACGCAATTAAATCTAGATCTGATAGTGTTCCAACAGAAAACTTTTGGCGCACTCGAGGGGGGGGGGGTCTTAAGTCTTTTCCATTAGGTTAGGTGCGGTTTTATGACTACGTATAGTCACAGCTATTCTCTGATTGGCGTGAGATCGTTTTCGGTTCCCTAGTGACCTTTGAGAATCGGGTAAATTATCTGCATTTTGAATGCAAAGGAATTTTATCTCTGTCGTTTCCTGAAACTATGTCTTTAATTCCGTTATCTCTGGGATAAGGCTATCCATTAGCCAGCAACATAAGTCTCGTCAGATCGACATGAATGAAATCACCCGAGTTTCTGAAATCTGATTGGTCCGTTCACAAGGCGCAAAAACCTTTGTAGGGACGTATATAGCAAGCCCCTTGCTATAGAGGTACGTTCAATCTCGTATTGGTTTGTGCTAGTATTTTACGTTCTTTTCGATTTTTTTTATTAATATTCTCCCAAAAGGTGAGACTAGGATTTGTCTGACTGTAATGTTCTTTGTATACGTCAGAGATTCAGCGAGCAATACTCAGTGAATCCAAATTACGTCCCGAAATTCCGAAGAAAGTGGATACATATATAATGATAATTCGATGCGTATCCCTAATGAAACAGCAAATGTTCTCTTTTATCATGAAAGCTTCAAACTTGGAAGACACGCATACACCTCGTTCTTCAAATATTAAAAAGTCAACGGGTTTGGTTCAAACGGCCTCCTGGATATTTTAGTCTATATGAAACCTGCCACTATTTAGATCGAAATTCGGCACACCCCTCACCTCTTTCAAGGCATTAAAGTGATTTCTTAACAACTTGTAGCTCCCCGACAAACAAGCTACTTTTTGTACATTTAATCAAGAGATGAAATTAACGATTTTGCTAACTGTAAAAGCCTTTTATTCTAATGCCAAAGTGTTTTTATTTTTAATGTGGTGGCACATCAAATCCGGATTTATCCCAACTGTTCCCCCGACAACCTACCTACCTATCAACAACAACAACCTATTAAGATTTACGAGTTCTCTGGAACATGAATAGATTCAGACCATGCTTACATGTAAATGCTCTTGTAGATGCAATTAAAAATATTTAAGCCCCTGCCACAACTGATGCTACTGCTGAAGCTCCGCCCTACTAGGGCAAGAAGGAGAACGTCTACCTTGGTCATAAAAACCAACGATGAAAATATTCAAAACTTGGCACATTTAAACGATTTAATGACATAATGACATAATGAGTTTTGGCAACGAATTTAATTTGAAGACTTGATAAGTTTTGACGGCTTAAGGACTTTAACGACAAAAGTAATGGAGTTAGTTTCAAGGTATACTGGAACTTTGGATAATATCTGCCAATGTGCATTACTTTGCAATTGCCTATACTGAAAACATTTGCCAATCCTTCGACCAACAAAAAATAATCTCTATATTACTGCATAGTCATTAAGAGAAACGTGTGACCACAATTAGTTAGGGGACCTATCATCAGAAAACTTCTTAGCCGTAAGCATGGTAGCAGCGTCAATGTCATTGATGTAGGACAATGGAGGTACCCCTCCCATTCAGTTTAAACAACAGGTGCTTATGAGGAACTTTGTCAAAAGCCTTGTGAAAATCTATAAGTACAACATCAACAGCTCTACCCACATGAACTAAGTTCGTAACATTCTTCAAGAAATTCCAGAAAGTTCAAGTGGTATTCAGGAACTTTTCTGACAAAAGTCATGTTGTAACGTTCTAATTAAGGAATGATTATGGAAGTAAGTGACCGTGAATTTTTTTTACAATAGACTCCATGACTCTGTCCACAACATTATAGTGAGACCGATAGGTTTGTAATTGCAAGACTCTGAATTTATCCCCCCCCCCCCTCTTGAAAATTGGGTAATGTTTGCACTTCTCCACTCTTCTGTCGCATAACCTACACACATGAATTTATCAAACAACCGATGACAATAAAACACATAGTTTAGGTGCAAACGTTTTTAAAATTAAAGGATAGCTTGAATCAGGGACCGGGTCGTTAGAAACAGCCTAGACATAGCATGTTCTTTTAAAGTAATATCAAAATGGACCGAGTCCAGGGGGGAAAAGTATTTACACGCCCTGACACATTTTCCTGAGTATTTATACGCCCTGACACATATTCACTAGTAAATCCTGAAGCAAAATAATCATTAAGTAAATCAACAAATAAAATAGAGATTAGAAGAGAGCCCTTAAATAGAGCTCTAATGTCTGCATTTTTCTCAATTAATGAGAGATAACATTTATCGATGAAAACTAGTAATAATTTGATAGCTTTTGTCTCCAATGTTTCCTCCAATGAAATCGCTTTCACTTCTTCGGTGGCGACCTTTAAACCTCAAGGGTGAAAAAAATGTAGGTCGCCTGCATATACTTTCTAAGCTGAACGCCACCATATAAGTATGCGCAGAATGCGCAGGAAAATGTTTGGTCGAAAGACCGGCTCAGATTCCGGGAAATTCCGCGTCGCACATCCAGCGCCACTGAAAACAAGATATGTAACATGTTTTGCTGCCACTTTGTATCGTTACTTAATATACTTATTGAGTTACTCACTTGATATACAGGCAAAGCAAGTCTCTATAGGAGAGACAAAGGTAAACATTCTCGAGGTCTTCGGTATATATTGTATTGATATATTGTAAGTCAAATACTTGATCACCGAATCCTGTGTGTAGGCAGATACACGCTTGAAGGACCCCATAACATGTTGAGTCTTGTGACGGTGCACTCATGTACGGGAGTTTTGTAATGGGTGAATGAAGGCAGTACAGTCGGCTTTCACAGAAAGATAGCAGGTACTTGGTATACTCTGGTACTGGAGCAATATGTACGGGTTATAGACACTGAATGTGTAAAAATGGTTAAAAACAAACAGAAAGTTCGAATTGCAAAGAAACATTCCCCCCTTCCACTGCAGTGACCGTGGTGTCTGCGAGGGGGGAGTAGTCCACAGCTACAGAAAGCAAAACTGATGTGATAAATCATTGGAAATGGGCAGTAAATGAATTCAATTGCTTGGCCCGGTTTTTATGTTATCAGGTCAAGTTTTTTTTTATTTTGATTTATTTATTTATAGGTCTACATCAATTAGGCCTAACACATTTGACTCGATTAAACTCATGATAGAACTGAAAGCACATCAGGTTACATGATTGTGTACACACATACCAACATCCACACGTAAGCATACACACGGAACATACACACACCAAGAACATAAACAAGAATTAAAAAGTCCCTTACCAGACTAATAGATGATCTTTCAAGTCAGACGTTGTTGAAACTTCACTGAATTCGATGGGTACTACTGACACTGAGTTTGGTAATTTGATACTAGGTGTATGATTTTATTCTTAAAACGCACAATTCAGTGGTGAACTACAAACTAGTCACGTCACAGATAAAATAATAAAATAACACAAACTGCGTAGAAGTTCACTTTACAATTTGTTGATCACAAACAAAATCTCGATTACCCAAGTGCAGCCCTACGGTAGCCAAAGCGTGACATTTGTATTTATTTCAGTTTTTTCTTCCGTATTTATATGCAAAACAGGAGGCTAGGCAAACTACAAACACACTGATATGGGTAAATTGCAAAAATGTTGCTTTTGATATTTTTATGTACAATGTTTCTGTAACTTCCTTCTTGTTCATTTGTCATACGGTAATTATGATAATTATGCTATCATCACATTATTATGCACGGTATAATACATCATCATATGCATAAGTCTATATAATACAGTTGTATACACTGTCCTAGCATTCTCTCAGATAAGTTCATTTACAGTTCCCTGTGATTGAGACATCTGGGATTTTTTATGACAGAAACTAAGAATTTGTAAATCAGTGTAACATTATGATGACAATGTAGGTGAGACTACGTTACAAACGAGACACTATAAGGGGGGAGAAATGCAAGGTACTTCATTTTGGTGTAAAAATATAGCTCATGATTATTTCCTGAATGAAGACTGAAGAATCTTAGACTCACCAAACTTGATATTGAAAGGTGAGGGGTGACATCATTCAGGTTTTCAAATTTCGCTTCGTGAGTAATAGCCTAGACTGAGCAATTGTAGCTTTTAAAGGTTTGTACCCCATTCCTGGGTTCGATGTCATGGTAAAAAGCTGGTCAGACCTTCATGCAGAATCAATGTTAGGAAATTAAGCTTTTTCCATAGAGTTGTTCGTGAAAGGAATAGTCTCCCTAGGTGGGTTGTCAACTCCAGTTCTGTTCACTGTTTCAAGGTTCACATCGACAAGTTTTTCTCAGATTGGTAGAATTTAATTGTTCCTTGGTGTCTTCCTAGTTTGGGTTTGTTTCTCACTTTTGTTATGGGAATGTTTCAAGGCATTAGGCCCTCATTTACCCTTTAACTTGTTATGTTATGTTAATGACAATATAGCTGACTTATAATCGACCGTAACTGTCCCTAGTATAGAGTATAGAGATTTACAAAGGCATTCACGGACTGCTGAGTTCCATTTTGTTGTTTGACAGTTGTTCAACCGTCCGCCCCCTGACTGTATGGTAACCCCACCACTGTCTTTTATCTAAGTTCATTTCAAACCATCACACTGTAGACAATAAAAAGATACAATCTGAACTTTTCAAGTTCGGTTATATGGATTTGCAATCGAGTAGGCCTTATACTGTAGATGGTACGATACCGCCATATATCAATTTTGGTTTAACTTCACAGCGTTTAAAAGCTTACATTAAGTGTCGGGTAAAAATGACATGGTCCTTAAAATATACCTACCGTAAAGTTTCATCTGAATGTTTCCTACGACAAAATTTTCCCGAAACGATGTCCTTACGGATGCCAAAGTTTGGTATCAAAATGTATAACTTGATAGGATCCACGCTTTACTCGCAACAACCAGTATGCGTCTGGCGACTTCATAACTGTACCAGTAAGGTTTTGACTAACTAGAGCAGCAGAGCCGCTGAATCTCAGTACTTCTGGTTATTTAACGTTCCGTTATAAAAATGTCTTGAATATGTTAGAAACAGTTCAATTGTGACTAAAGAGATTGTTAAACGACAATCAGAGAAGTTTGAATCTGGTTGACGTATCTGGTGTTGACAAAATATTAGATTTCTGCCACTTAGTTGATTTACATGCCATCTATTGTTAAGAATGTAACTAAGTAAATGTAGCCATTGATGTCCACTACGCAGTTGTTGAGTTTCGGTTCACCTTCTCTGAAAATGTGTGTGGCTAAAAACCTCGAATCACAGCATTGTTCTGAGAGAGCTACTTGTTTAGGGATTAGTTGACTTAAATGGTGTCGCTAGGTGAATGCTATTGAAAGGCAATCGGCCTAATAAAATTAATGAAATACCTTTGAGATAATTGAACAGCTTATCATCCCTCAATTTAGTTGGTGTTGTATAGTATTAGCATTTAATTAAAGGCACGCCTGGCGTCCCTTTATTGTACTTCATCTTTCATGATATTCTTGATATCATTCTTCTTTTGAAGTTGAGAACATACACAATTGAGTTGAAAACCTCAATACCACGCTGTCCTTTACTATTACACACTCCAATCACAGCGAATCGAAGGAGGAGCTTAAACAAAGGCCCACCAATCCGAACAAAGGATCAAAATATCTATATTTTATGAAAAAGTACTGCGTGCAAAACTATGGAAAAAGACCTACTTTTTCCAGGTGTCAGACCCTTTTTTGGTCAATAATTTGCAAAAAGACTTATTATGCAAATTCTCTTCCTGTTTTAACTAGTAACATCTTTTGCTAACATGCATAGAAAGATGATGGAGAAGTTTGATACACATTGACAAAGGATCGAGACCCTGACACCATTTTAAAAGAATATCAAAATGTCCAGCCAGCATGACAAATATCTCAATACAAAAATAAGCCTTCGATCTGGTCAGATTTATTATAACAGAGGATGGTGGCCTATGTGAAAGACTAACTTATCGATGAATGGGGTATATAAATATGATATTATTCATCGATACATTACCGAAATGAAGATACTGTTATCAGTTCAATGTTTCTTTAATCTGGTCATCAGTTTGAAAATATCAGAAAAAGGGACAGAGGCAAATAACAAATTGAGCTGAGAAAAAATCATCATCGTATATTAATCTCGTTGTTTCAAGGTGTCATGAGGATACTTTGAAGATATTTTTTAACTTCATTCATGAAGGATTGTTTAAATATGATTCTAATTGCCTGAATTGTTGTAAACTGATGCTTTCAACAGTTCAAGTGGAGAGAATATCATAATTTCAATATTTCTTAAAATTGGTTTATCAGATTTGCTATCAGAAATTGTTTAGAAACAAAAAAGAGTTATGAACAGTTTGTTAAGCTGAAAGATTACTTGAATCAGTGACTCCGTTTGATTCTTTGCATATTTTAACGTGCTCCCGCGAATAGGCCAATTTTTCAAATGTTGAAACATGGTATTGAGGTATCGAGAATAAAATAAATTGAGGAGGCTCAGTTTTATGAAAGTTAGCTAAAGAGTATATCATCCAAATAATTCCATCCTAATAATCACAACCCTATGAGTGTGTGTCGACTCAAATGCATTTTCTTGAGCAACATTGCCTTACCAACTTATCGGGGTGTATAGGAAGCAGCGGGGTGGACCAGTTCATGTTCGCTCTCGTGAAAGGAATAGAAACGTAACATTGTCCAGCTACTTTTCATGGTCTAAAGAACGTCCCTGATGTTATGATAGAAATTGCATAATTCATTGGAATCTGCTGTCCTTCTTCATACAAACTGACATTATGTAAATACGGTTTATTTTTCTGGGCGTTTCTGAAGCACCATAGGTCAGATAAAAAAAAGGGGGGGGGGGTGGATGGATAGGGCTGAGCATCTGAGCAAGGGACTGGAGGGAATGGAGAAGCTCATCATGATGCTGTAGTTACCACAGCTTACAGTTAAAAACAAAATATATTGATGGATTGAGTAACAAATACGTGATCCAAATGACTATTATTTACACTTAGTAGGTCATTCTCACCTATTTCTGTAAGGCTGTTACAGACACTTGACTTTCTGACCTGAAGCCAAACGACAATCTTTGCTTTCAAGTTTGAAGTTTATCAGTAAAGAAGCTGTAGAGTTTGTATTCATTGAGACATGTTATAAGCGAAACGTAATAAACATAGTAATCATGTTTTCATAAGCCCAAAGCATACTTTTAATTTAGTTCAACTATAGAGAGAAAGAAAAAGATAGACAACATGAATTTATACATCATGTATTAAAATAATTAAATTGCAATACAGGAATGAGCGATGTAAGGTCACGTGCGACACTCAGGATAGACCTCCCCGAACATGCGCAATACACGAAACCATACAATACCATATATTGTTCTGACATGTGCATTTATTACAAAAGCAGTTAGAATGTATTGATATACGATAATTCATAATAGCAGAACAAAAACAAAAAAAAAATACATAAAGAACCACCATGTCAAAAATAGCACAGCAAGTAACCTTTTGCTACCTCGGTTATGAAATTCATGCATAAACTGTTTTCAGCCAATTTATAGTAAACATTTCTTTTCTGCGTATAATTGCAACAAAAGTGATACATTGCTAAGGGTACGGTGCTAAAGGCTGTATAGGCTATAGGCTGTTCAAGTGCATTTCCTAACACTAAGTTTACTGATTGTGTCTTAGACATGCACTTTCCTGTGCAATCAATGTTACAATAGCCTTGAGTCTCTTCTACCGTAAAATAATCAGCATACAAATCAGTGACGTCAATGATTGCATCTTTTCTGGGCTAAAGTGGTGCCTATTATCACTAACATGCTAGCTAAAGGTGCAGGAAAGACATATCTAAGCCGAACGCCACCACCCGTTGGCAAGAGTGTACGCAAATCTAGATCACCAATGGTGCAGAAGCTCATAACTCACACCCTGATGGTACAATTTACGTATCATTATACCAAATCATCAAAATTGTACAAGAGATTCAGGACTGCACGATTTGCAGAATTCCAAAAACTAGAATTTGATGGTAACTACCGAATAACAATGCTTGTAATTAGCGTTACACATGACGTACAATAATTATGAAAACATTTTTATTAATTCAGCCCATGGTTTGTACAGGCTCTAGGCGTATGAATTAGTACTAGTTGTGGAAAAGTGAACGGTCACGGGTTTTCCAAAACCGATTTACGTCATTATTCCTGGATCATTAGTGATCATTTGTATGTGGCACATGAGGACCCTCTTAGCTTGACCATCGATCGGGTCACTTTAGACTTATGTGGTAAACATGGAAACTTACCACACAGACGACACGTTTTGGAAGACTAACTGAATGTCATGACGCAACTCAAAGTGCCCTGAAAACATACTTAAACACACCTGAAGGCAATGCAGAGTTACAGTTTATACACCAACTGACACTGCCCCATTACTCAATCATCATCCACGCACAATGGGGGTAATTGAGATGTTGTATAACATTTTAAAGGGGCACTTTAAAAGCAGAAGGGAAACCTTTTCGCAGAATTTTATACAATGGGCCATATACTAAAAATTCAGGAACACTCTAAGATAACCACTAGCTGAGTAATATTATGACAAATCATCAACACTGTACAAGAGAATCTGTAGGAGAAAAAGCACTCAAAATTTCCTAAAATGGACCATAGTGTCCACACGTTACCTTGGACTGATAGTGTTTGTGCACCCCACATGAACTATGACCCAATTAACATTGTGTATTATAAATTCATGAAACAATGTGCAAGAAGCAGAATTTCAAACACAATTTCATATAATGGGCCATATGGCCCACATGTGGTCTTGAAATAAAAATCCATGAACACCCATTAACAGAGCATCATTGTGAGAAAACCGTCAATCATTATAGACGAGAATCTGCTGGAGGAGAAGCATTTTGCAAAATTCCTAAATGGACCAAAGGGTCCACATGGGACCTTGGGTCCACTTAGACCAGATAGACAGATAGATGAAAATATCCCCTAGATCCTCTGAAATCGGTACCAGACTCCAAAGGCGCCCTTTGACTCTCGTGACGCCCCAAAACCGCTGCTGGGGGCGATCCCTCTACTCCCCCTCAAGCCACCCCGCCAATGATTATAAACGGAAAGTTACATAATTGAGCTCTTGAAATAACTCATAAATAGCTGATTGATTTTGACAACGATATGCATAGTACCATGCAGTGAGTCAAATTATTGAAATTTCTATTAGAGAATTGAAAATCTTGACAAGTATTTCAGTTTTGTGCTATTAATAAATTGCTTACAGTTTAATGATTACGGTAATATTTCAAATACAGTCCAGAAATTCTCTCGGGGATGTTCTCCGGGATGTTATTCCCGGATGTTCTCCGGGGATGTTGCTCCAAGTTTCATGTTGTTCTCAAATAGTTAAAAAGACAAAAATAGTAGGAACCTTTGCAAGGAAGAGAAAACCTTGAAAATACCATGCATAAGAACGATGCCATCGACTTATTGTCGAGGTGTCGCTATAGAAACGAGTAAAATAAAACAGGCCTGGATCTGGAGTTTCGCTCAGCCTATGATAGCAGACTTACGTTTGCAAAATATATAATGACTTTAATTTGTTGGTCATAATTGTTGGATAAAAGGTTCCATTTGTGACAAATTCGACCCCCCCCCCACTGAAAAAGCTGCATACGGGCCTGAAAAAAGTAAAATTTTAGTAAGAGCTTCACTGAAATAAACCAAATTGTCGGTTCAACGCCTATTGCTTTGGTCACAAAATGGAATAAATTGCATTTAGAAATTTACATCTAGCCTTTGAAAGTAGCAAGTAAGAAAAATAGACAAAGAAAAGTGGCAATTCAGTTTACAAGCACTTGAAAACCACGCAAATAGAATAACTATAAATTTTTCATATGTATAAAACGTACATATACTCTATGTTGGCTTTATTTCATAATTCGATAGTAACATCATCTGACTGTGCCCACTGTAGACACTCTTTGAAGAAAGACATTGGCGGCACTCTCACATTCTCTTTCTTTCGTCTTTCGAGATGAAATTTTGATCAGATTTGTAGATTCCTCCTTAATTCGGTTCCTTCTCCTGGTGTTTCTGATTCTCTCTTCACTTTTCTGAATGGATGAAGAAGAGGAAATAATAATCAGAATGTAAATGTGACGTAACCATTACATAGTTCGACTGGGGCTCGTATTCCTTTCAAATATGTCTGGGAATTACCAATAAACAGTTGAACGTGACAACTATATATCTATTGATTTAAACCGTTGTATAAGACTAAACATTCCTTCTTGTATATAGCAGACTACAACGACATTAATGAGATTTGGAGGCAGCTTACTTCACTCTTATTCTTGCTGTTCTAACTTATTACGCATGTGATAAGATACATAAGATACGCGAAAGATGGTTGCCACGTTTAAAAACTCAATAAACAGCTTTACTACAGACAGATTCAGAGCTTCTAATTTCACATAATAACTTGCAATTTCAGTAAATTCACAGCATTTTAGTGAAATTAAACTGACCTTTGGGAGAATCAGCATTAATTGAACTTATTAAGGTATACCATCAATTGCTGATTGCTACCATAAAGTTCTTGTATTTTCTTCTCGTTATGGTCTATTAAGCAATTATATCATTGTAGGAAGTCAAAACATTCGCTACTAGGTAAAAAAAGAATGTGAAGGACGACAGCTTCTTTTCGACTATATTTTGAAATGCATTTTTTTTTTGTTTATTCATATTAATTCATTCTCTTACTTATTCATAAGAGGTACCCTTAAACTAAGTCAATCAATTTGTTAGGAAGAAACTCGCCAATTCATGTTTCCGATACTTGAGATGAAAGTTACCAATTCAGATTATCAATGGATTCATGGTAAGCTGAAATTACTCGTAGAAAGAAATACTCACTTTTTTGGCGTCCCATCCAAATTTGACCGACAGATAGGCCAAGAGAGAAAGACCGTAGCGAAAATTCGCATTAATAGACCGAGACCTTTAATGTATACCGATATTTTTCGATATCGTAGACCACACAGTTCCCACTCTGACCGCAAGAACTTTGAAACATCAGACAGGCGGAATCTATTATGGCGCCATAAATGGCAGGGGCCGGTAAGACACCTTTCAAATTGAACCAGATAAAAGATTTAATAAGCAATATGCAATTAAGATGCAATGTGTACCTTTCTTAACAGGATTTTTTTTTTCATAGAGAACAGATGAACGGACAACAACGTATGTAAATAGCAACGTATTATTGACAAAAAAAGACAAAGCACTACTTCAAAAATTCGATTTCAGTTTTTTTTTAATTCTTTTCAAGAACTTGGCATTTTTCTTGTTGCAACTTTAAAAGACCTGAGAAGAAATTGAAATGCAAAGGGCACTGGAAATATGTACGTTCATTAAATGACGCCATTGTTACGTGTGGATAGATGAATATTTGTGCCAAAAAAAATAACTTACCGAATAACTTTCCTAGGATGTTTCCAACAGAAATACACATAGGACGGTCTGCCAGATCTACAGATCTGTAATAGAAGAACGAAAATAATATAAAAGTAAATAATATAAAATATAAATATTAGTATAGGTTACACGTAGTTACTTGAGGTAAGTGACGTCATACGATCCTCACTGAAGCCACAGATATTAGTGTTGTCTTGTCCGGAACAGAGAGGTGGGTGGAAAAAGGTGGAGAGAGAGAGTGAGAAAAACGGAACGTAGTGCAAATACTGCGGGCTAATTCAACCTAAATCGTTTCTGTGATTTACCCGCCAAAATTTAGTGAGCATTCTGTATTTTTTACCTGTTATTATAGATTAACTTTAAATCTTAGCAAATACACGCATACACCGTTTATAAAAAATTTTACATGAATCACTTCAATTAGATTAGTTATTGTGGCTTTTACTTGATAAACATACAGTAACACACAAAATCAACAGTCTTCCTAATACTTAAAGTTTCTATCGGATTCGTTGCAATATCTCTGAAAGCCAGTTCCACACATTGGAGACAAATATACAATTGATATCATTATTAAGCAGGCAAAGAGTATCATACTGGAAGTTCAGCCATCCCTGGCTACGACCTATTACAGTAAATTTGGGATGAAACTAATAAGGATTATGCAAGACAATGACCATCCAGGGAGTTCTGTTACAACTCCCTGGACCATCCACGTAGTGTTGTTTTATATAATGCAGTTATTCCTAGAATTGTCATAATGAGGTTACCTTACTCCAGTACTAATCGTCACCCCTCCTCTTTTATACCACAATCTATCAAATTCCATAATCTTACTTTCAAACGTTAAGTCTTGTTTTCTTGGTTCCACTCTTATACTTTTACTTCTTACATTTTACGTCTATCACTTTCTTTTAGTTACTTTTCTTTTATTGTTTAAGCCTTATTTGTATAGATATATTTTTGTAATTTCACATTGTGTGTTCTGTTTTATGCGCGCATTCATACCCTTGTATAACAAAATTGATCTTATATCTTAATGACCCTTTTTTGTAACCATCTTTAGCATATAATTATGGACCATCAATTTGAATGTCTTTCGATGTTTTTCATCTCCGTTTTATGGAATATATGAATTATGTCCTATACACAATATCACGTGGCTGCATTTTTTGTTCATGTTGTTATCAAAAACGGTGAAAACGGATTAACAACCACAATTAAAATACAGACCCACTGCACAAAAGGCATTCAGGAAAATCATTTTCCCCATTGTATCGGTAATTCTTCATTACAACTAGTCCAAAGATCGTTTGGAATGAGAATTCGCTTTATCCGCTGGTCTAAAAGTCATCAGCAAATAAGATATAATACATTAAAACGATATATATGTAAAATGAGATTTACCTTATCTGAAGAATTACAATGGGATTGAACATCATTGTTCCACCAATCCAGATCAACAAGCTCAAGACGAAATAAGGCACAAGAAACAGGCAAGGTGTGTCACTCGGACAGGCACCTGGGACCGCGTATGACGTGTCGATCAATACTTCATCACTGACGTCACCGCCAGCTGCATAAAATGTGACGTTGCTAGGAGACGGTATGCAAGCGCAATCTAAGTACACCTGTTTACAATACAGAAGGTGAGAGAAGGTTTATCCGAAACTCCTGTCATAATCTACATACTAATCTAACTTATATTACGTTCCAGTTACTTGGCATAGCGAAAATTTCGGTGAGAACAAACTTTATTATCGACTACTTCGGCAGTGCTGTAGTCATAATCGGTCACGTGATAACGCCGACATTTCATACACTGGCAACCATTTAGCTAACAAGATTGAAATAGTCACTGTAATCGTCTATTAGGAGTTTGTGTGAACTTTAAACCAAGTATTGGCGTCGTCAACGAGGGAGACAGTGTGTGGGAACACGTTCCCCTGTGGAAAACCGTGTGTTCCAGTCTGCCTTATACTCCAATTGAGATTTAGGACTTAAAAAAGATAAAAATCTTCTTTTTAACCCTGTGTGTAGTTAATATAATTGCCATCTTAATAGTGTAATATCCAGGAACTTTCGGGACTCCCCCCCCCCCTCATCCAGACGACCATAAGGGATTTGCCTGTGGACTTAAAGTTATCAAAATTTGGTTTTAAACATGTCTGACTTTAAGCACACATGAAGTTATCCAACTGTGGTTTCAGACCTGTGTTTAGTCTACAGATTTATCCTTAAAATGATGACTTTAGTGCATCACAAACGCCATAACACCTTGGGGTTGAAGAGGTTTCTCCCACTGGTTTTTCGCAGGGGGTGTTGCGCTTGGACTTGCAGTTGTCCCGCTTTGGGTTCAGACCCGTGATTATATAGGCAATAGATAAGCCTCGAGCTTCGTCCTTTGGGGTCGGTGGCGGTGTCAGCGCCGTAAACAATGACTGTTGTGCCAGCTATACAGTCACCGTACCCTCACAGTGCCTCTCGAAATAGAACGTCGTATGACGCCACTGAAACCTAGTGACCTTTGACCTGATAAATCTATGAAGAAACGCAGATTCTTCCAGATTCTGACATGCAAAATGACCGATATTAATTTCTTCCATTTAGTGACCTGTGACGTCACGTTTTATGTGTTACGTAATGCTGTTTTACGTTCATGAAAAAACTAATTTGGCTCAGTGTCTCCATTTTAGTAACATATCTAGAAGTTAACGGTTAACTCAGAAAAACTTTACCGTAGAATTCATGTCTCCTACTTTAGCTTTTTCGTAAGAACGACAACCGGCGAAGCAAGCGGTGGCGTAGGTTAGCCCGTCACTCCCACAGACTGGATTGTATTGGTTCTTGCATCCACACCCTTGGAGGCACCCTACCTCCAGATTCGGTAATTCCATATCCCTAGATGTAAAGACAAAGTGTCAGAAACTCTTCCCTTACTCCTTTGAACCGAGTCTTGCTAAGACCCGAGTAATGTAGCATCAGACGCACGCACTGTGCTCCCTTTGTACGGAGCTGACTGCGTCCTCTGCCGTTCCTCACCGAACTCTACTTGACATTATGTAGTCTGGAAACGTTATACTGACATCTTGAGTATGCAAAGTTATATCATTCCTCTAGAATTACGTTTTTGTTACTTTTCATCTGCTGTCTATACATTCAACCCTACATGTTAGCACGTAACTCATTAGAAATGAATGTTCGCAATGATTTTACCTTATGGATTTTTAATTATCGAGTAATGGATCCCAATATGTCAACATCCGGGCATCCAAAATGTTTCTGATAGCTTTACTTCGAACACCGGAGCGCCCAAAGGTACTGAATTAGCTCCATTCCTATTCACATTATACACATCATATGCACAATCTAGACAAAAACAATTGTAAGCTAGTCGAATTGGCTGACGACACTGCTCTGCTGGGTCATATTGAAAACGATGATGATACTGCGTATATAAATCAGATTAATCATTTTACGAATTAATTGTGATCAAAAAAAGAACTTAATGTTAGTTAGACAAAAGAAATTATAGGCCTAATTGATATTCGTAAATCGCAATTTGTTCCAAATGATGTAAGCATTAAGAGCAGTAGCTTGGAAAGGGTGGATATAATTACAAATATCTCGGTGTTGGTTTAGATAGCCGGCTTTCCTGGCAAAATCACATTGATATATTAATGAAAAAAAATAATTCTAGGATGTATTGTCTTCGTGCAATGTATTGAACAGGTTTCTTGTTCAAAGAAAAATTGTTGCCATGCTTTATAAATTTGTTATTTTGGGGGTTTGACAGTATAATCTAAATATGGTGGGGAGATAATGTTAGAAAAGAAGATGTACAACGTATTGATACAATGATAAGGCAAGCGAGCCGAGCAATTTAGGACAACTCAGCCAACCATGGCCACGTCCTACCTTGAACTTCTCCCAGTCAAACTTGACAATGTTTTACTCATAACGATGACCATCCCCTTCATGGAATTATTAACAATGTAGTGATATCCCGAAGTGGTAGGATGATGTTGCCATGATACTAATAGATGTACATTTCCTCATTCATCGGTCAATGGATCAAACTCCACAATCTGAATTTTAAACGTTCTTGATCCCCCAACCTTTGATTCTTTGATCCTTTGTTGACATTTTTATCCAATTCATCTTATCTTATCCTTTTGCCACGTTTTAATGTTTTGTTTGCTTTATCTCTGTACATTTTTTCTGCTTTTTTACTTATTTGTAAATTGTTCTTGTGCAGTGTTGTCCGCTTTTTAATGTGTTTATGCGAGCATCCAGTTACTCCTGTGGAGTTTCATGAGCTCTTATCTTATCAGTTGTATCGAACAGACCCTCGGGTATGCTTAATTAATGCTAATAATTAATAAAGAGCTCGCTTGCAAAAAGAACAGGGCGTAGAGTAGCACTGCAATGTGATGGGAATATTATAAGCGTTGGGTGTGGAAATATGAAAGAGAGAAACTTACAAATGTCCTGACCAAGGCTACTTTGACCCTAATTATTCTACTCCAGAGTTCCTCAGTTTTGATGTAGCTGAAATCAAACTCTTCTTAATCAATATAGGCACATCTCGGGTATTGTTTATCATGTACGTGAATGATGGTACAGGAAAGGAATTGCCGAATTCTGTTTCATTGTATTTTGATAATGTGTTATATTGTATCATATGCTGTTAATTCATGTTGTATGGTAGTATATTGTATTTTACTAATTAAGATACGGCCTGTTGCATTGTATTGCTGTGTATTGTTTCACATTGTGCTATTATTTCTTGTGTTTTTGTATTATTAAATTGTGTTACATTGTGTTATTTTGTGTTGTGTTATATTGTAATGGATTGTACTGTATTGTGTTACATTGTAGTTATTTTTGTATTATTGTGTTGTGTTACATTGTATTGTTTTGTATTGTTGTTTGGTATTGTATTACATGGCATTGTTTTGTATAGTATTGTTTGGTATTGTATTGTGTCATGTTGTATTGTATTACTGTGGTGTGTTGTATTCATTGGCAGCACCACGGGGATTTTAGATTGGGGGAAAGTTAAGAGCAAAATAAATTGTAGATAAAGAAGTTATCGTGTTACATGATACGCACACACGCACGCATACACACACACGCCATCACCATCGCATAGATTCCTTGTCTGCCTTCGGCAAGGAATAAAAAACGTAAGAATATACACAAGGAGAACAGGTTAATATGAATAAGGAAAATAATGCTCAGAAATAGGCTATATAGATAAAACATATATACATAAACAGAGTTTGCTCGCAATAAGGCTGAAAACTAATAACGAATGGAGGGAGCAAAGGTATAACTTTCACTACCACCCACACATGTTAATCTAGGACAGATTATGATACTTTCCCGTTGGTACTCACATTATGGCTTCCTCGTTAAAATTGTAGGGTACCGTCAGTCCAGCTACATTTCCGTTTTGGCATCCGAACCATAAAAAGAAACCTTCTAGTAACATGACAATACCACCTAAAATTACGATTATTAGAGCTATCTTTTTTCGAGTCTCTCCAAAAATGCGAACGATGATTCCACCAGCTAGATTTCCAAATATTCCAGGTGGAAGCAATAGTATAGCTAAATGAAAAGTAAAGCAACGGGCAAGAACAAAAATAAAATAAAATATTTTAAATTCACAATCAAACTATACAAAGAAAATAGTTTGTTATCATTGTTAAACTATTCGGTCTTGCGAATTAAAATAGTAATAGCTTTATCTCATCAAAACTTCATGCAAGCGATGAGTTACGGAACATGCATCATTTGAACTTTTTTATAGTTTTGGTAAAGAAAGTGTTCTCGATCAACATATAACTGAATTTCTATTATTTAATAACTCATTTTTGAAAGGAAGGGTACAGTCCTTCCAAATACTCTGTCATACTCATATCATACATACTGTGTCCATAAATATTGGTTTTAAAAAAATGATTTTTTTGTATGAAAACAAACACACTATTTCCCTTTGAAGAGCAATATGCAACTGAATTTCATGTTCACTCAATCAGGGTTCAATATTGTGACTGAGACATTTTGTGCTATGTGTTAAGTCACGACCAAACTGAGATTATTTTCTTGACTGCTCCCAAACCCCCCTCAACCCCACCTCGTTCACCCCGCCTTGTTCACCCCACCTTGCTCCGAAAGCTGTGCATATTTCACACAGTAAAGCAGGGGATACAAGTTCCAATAATTCCACTGGCTAACTGGTAAGCATGTCACTGAATTTTCCTGACGAACTTGAACATGTTAAAATACATAACATGCTGCGGTGCTACTTAGGTCAACTAAACATGCACAGCATATGGCCCACGTGCTACTGCAGCTCCTGCAGATGTTACCTATAGGGGACTGACCTGCAGCAAAGTGCTAGTGAGTGTTTAACAATACTTCCATGGTGTAATCATTAGCTGGTACGAGGGACAAGTTGCATTATAGCCTCGGTTGATGTCCCTACCAACATGTCGACATTCCTACATATGCCACTGTTAGTAAACATACAACAGCAGGATTTGGGGCTATGTTTCGTGAGTAGGATACACACAAACAAATAGGAGATCAAGCTTCGCTTCTTGAGATGTCGTGTTTACAAGGTTTTCAATGTTTTTACAATTTAGGCCGCGTTGACCCCTAATGACCTTTGACTTGCACCAAAAATGATAGGCTTTTCCCTCTTACTATGATTTACCTACATACTGTACGGAGTACGGAAATTATCCATTTTTGTATTTGCCCTCTGATGATCCTAGGTGACATTTGACTTCCTACAGAGACAATGGGGTTTTTCCCCTCATCACAATGCATTTACCTATCACGTGCGAAATTGGTTAAAGCTTTCTGTCTTGAGATATCGTGTTAAACAAGGTTTTTAAACAAGTCCCCCTGTGACTGAAGATAACTTTTGACCTCCACCAAAAATAATAGGATTCTTTCCCTTGAGATATGTGTAAAAATGTTTGTGAACTGCCAGTTTCCCTTCTTGAGAAATCGCATTAACGTGCAAAGTGTCACAAACACACACACACACACACACACACAGCTTTGTTTTCCATTCATTCCGAGGACCTCATTGTGCTTTCTTTTGTTTTTTTCTTTCTCAACCCTAACCTTAACAATAGACTGTCTATTGCTAATCTTGAGAGGAGGGGAGAAATCTATTGAATTTTCTACAGAGGACCTAAAATCTATTGTTTTGGTCCTCGATCCATGGGCGTCAACAGGTGGGGGACTGGGGGACATACCCCCACTTTCAAAAGTGGAGGGGATATCATATCATTTATCAAACCCACTTTTCAGAGCAGTTACTAAAAAAATCACATGCATATGCGCTATTTTCTATCACAATTGCAGAGCTGATTCAAGTAGAATCTAACTTGAGCGTTGAGTCCACAGAGAATCGCAGAAGAGTTCATCAGATCATCAGACAGATTTTTGGGAACTTCCGACACTTCGGTGAATCCTCTTAAGTTGGGTGTTTGGACAAGCACCGAGTGACCAAGTGACATATTCTGCAAATATTTAAGGTCAAGAAATCTGGACGCCTTGGGCCCCTGCTATCTATCACTTGCACTGTCATTTATCTCCCATTCTCCCAATATCCTACATCTGCCCATTTAATTCGTTGGGGGGCGGGGGGGGGGAGACCATTCGAAAGTGTATTGAATCTTGCACACATGTTGTTTGTATGGGTTCCAATGGATTAGGTAAGCCATACAGGTAGATGGTGATGAGGTACTATGTTCATATCACTACCTCCAGTCCCTTAGACTGGACGGACGAATAGGGGTGTACTGGAGTTAAGTAATTAAGACTACATGTTCGCCCGATATGGTACATCTTTATTGTTGAGTGCCGGCTAGGCGCTACACACGCTCTGCGTGCCTTTTTCTGATTATTTTTATTAAAGTACCTGGGCACATAACAACTGACGTCCCGCACCTACATGCATTTATTATATATACCACTCCACTCATCCCGGAGGTTACGTCGCCACTTTTTCAATATTTCGTTTGAGATGGACGCTGTGTAATTCGTCTTCCTTGGTGTCAGAACGGCATCTTTCTACCAGCACTTTCTGTCGGAATTTAGTTTTGTGAGACGAAATTTCTCCTCACAGATCTGGTTCTGATGTAACTAAAAACGACTCAGGAAGGCCGCCTCCTGCGATCTAGGGGGTCTTATGTACCCAAATTTCTGGTACGCCACGGGCCAACCAATGGTGGCGCTCCGCTTAGATAGTATAGTGTCCCCCTCACTTTCTGAAAACTGCTGACGCCTATGCCTCGATCCCACCCGAAAACAAGGTCACTCACCCACACAAAGCACACACCCATATACACACACTCGCCATCACGGAGGCATAGGTTTCTCTTACTGTCGAAACCAAATGTGGTATCACGTGATGAAAAAGAGTTATCTATGAATTAGCATAGTTGGGTACACTAATTCAGTTTGGAGTGACTGCACTTCCCCTTTAAATCAACCAATGAAATCGGCATATTTTCTTCATGTGGTTTTCTATCTTTGCTACATTGTTTATTGTGTAGCCTACGTGATCTTAGAAATATTTCCATGGAATGTGCCTTTGAAGATTTTCCTTCACAACCCTGTATCTTTTTATATCGCTCTGTATGTAACAGGAGCATAAGGGACTACAGTCAGGGTTATGTCTGTGATGGTTCTTAAAGAGTCTGTTTCGTAACGCCTTTCTATTAATTTATTTTAATCATACTTGATAAAGAGGAAGTTCCTGACACTTCGACAACCCCTCAGTCAAAATATCAGAAAGAAAAGAGAAGTATAGGCTATTAATAATAATTTTATTGTCAGATTGTCACATCTTTATTGTCGCATGTGTCACCCTGTAACTATGGAACATTTCTTCAAGGTCAAGTCTTTTCCTGTGTTGCGTCACTCGCGGGAGTCTCCATGTTACCAAGTGCACCGATTCTTTTCATGACTGCACCAAACAAACGAATCCCCGGAGAAAAGTATAAAACGTGGCATGGAATTGAAGCACCCATATGTACATAAAACTACTGCCAACACTGTAGAGTTATTCGAATAAAATTGTGTGGTTTACTAGGCTGCGTACTGTAGGTGACGTGGTATGCTGCATGCTGGGAGAGGATTTCCTGTGATCACTTGGTACAGGTTACAATTAACAATGAAAGCAAGTACGCAGGAATCATTGGTGAGAGGGTGAAGGACTGAGCTTAGGACAGAGAAGTATTGCTTTCCATGAGGTCGACTAACATAAATATGGAACACCTTTATTGAAAAGAAGTAACTGTCTCTCTTCCTGTATCTCAGGACGGAGTTATCTTCCATTATCTACCTGCTCATGAATAAAAGGCGGTCACCCCTGGTAATACGCAGACAAACGCACTATATTGCATACCTTTGGATATTTGACCCTGAGACGTATCATGATACTATATAGACCTATTTCAGACTTCACTCTAAGAAATACGTAAGCTTTCATTTTAAAATAAGTGCTGTATTGACAACAGTTACAGTGACGTCATAGCCCGTAAGGTATCATGTCTATACAATGCACCTATCACGTAGGTAGAGTAACTTCACGATTTGCATTTTATTACGTACACATGCAGCGGACACTAAAAGCCGTTCATTGGTTGCTATCGATCACAATGACCATTTGGTCTTTGACCTGCTGCTAGCCTGGGTGAAGTGATTTCGTTGGGTGGATGGGGGGGGGGGGGGGAGAACGGGGTGAATGCTGACAATGCCAGCATTGTAGATCCCAAACATTTAACATGAAAAGTAATTAATGTTTGCAGTTTGAAAACCTCCCGTGAAGTAGACTACCCGAAGACTTTGATAACTGCTCTTGAAGCCACGTTTACTATTCAGTAATTTGGAAACTAATATCAACAAGGAGAGCAAAGAAATGGGACCAGATTGTAAGTGAGGGAAGATTGCATTCAATTGAAACAATATCCTTATAATGTGACTAATGGAGGAAAATTTGATATCTGAAAAAGAAAATTGGGCAAAGATGATACTTACCAAAGAGCATGGCTGTCTGGTGTGGGTTGAGGCCAAACTGTATCTGCATGTACTTGGGACCAAAAATGCTAAATCCAGCAAAGTAAACGGATAACGCGATGTAACAAAGGAAACAGAACACAAGGGTAGGTCTCGATAAAACCCTCCAGATAGGACTTCACCAAACCTGCGGTGAAATACACGCAGAAATAAGAAGCTAGACATAAATCCCTTGGAGGACGACTGAGAGGATTTCCGATATTTTCTTATCGGATTGATGTGAACCTGGATAATTATTATTTTTTTATATTGGGAGGATTTTGGAGGGAAGTAAGAGGATTGGGGGCTGAAGACCACAGTGTTAGAGCATAAGATTGGTACGGTATGAAGATAACTGTTTCTCTTTAACTCCCCATTCCATTCGTCTTGACTAACCAGTCATGGTTTACCATCTTCTTCCTACGTTTACACTGGAAACTCTCTTTTTTTCCAGTTTGGATCAGTTGTTTACATCTCCATGTTTGGATTATCGAGGTTAGGTTTAGAAGGCAGGGATCGCATCATGCAGAGAACGAGCATCCATTAATACACCTTAAATTTGACTGAGGGGAAACCAAAACCACGTACCATAGCCCATCTGAAATGAATCGCTCATGTGCCATTTATAGCAACTTAAGGGAAAGTAACTTTGACATCTTTCTCCTAAAAGTCAGTTTTGTGTCAGTTGCTTATTGCCCTCAAAAAAAAAAGGGATTTTCCCTGTGAAACTAATTTGTGTTTATCAAATCAATAACCACAACTTCTCTGATCAGTGAAAGATTCCCTTAATCTGGCAGTGTGCCGTAACATTAAACTACATTATCAAACATATCCAATCAAAATAACATCAACGCAAACTCTGGGCTAATGTAATCACATCGCTTGCCCGAAGCAGCATGTGACCCCGTCGAAATATAAAGTGTACTGTATGTGCTTCCAAGAACTTACATCTGTAATCTAGAAAGCGGGATATGACAAGTACGTATCATGAACTCTGTCTGAACTGCACCATGAACCTTTGGTGGAATGATGTAGTGGAAAGATTGGTTGTTTTGGAAATTCGTGGGCTAGGAACAAAATTTCTAGTCGTGAATTTTGGGAAGACAATAATGAAGATCAAGGGAATAGTTTTTTTTTTTTTTTCTAAACGATAGCTGAATTGGTTCGCAGTCAAGCCCTTTTGATTAGTAGGTGTAAAACAAACATTGCAGTGTGAATAAAATTCTTGATGCTTCTTATGGCATTGATATACAAACACTTCCAGTAAACAGGAGATTAGAGAACTAGGAAAAATTGAAAAGAGTAAACTCGAAATTTAATCGCTTTAACTGGGCTCTGGTGAATCGCAAGTTCCAATGGTGCGAAAGAGGTTTTTGCGTCTCTTGTTTTATGCTCACCTGAAATATAAGATTCCCCTTCTTCTCTGGCTACTTCAAATTTGACGCTTTGTATCATAACAGCTGTCATATCTTTGTCGTCAACTGATTCATTCTCCTCTGATTTTGGTTTTGGTAAAAACCGCGGAAAAAAGAAAATTGGAAGAGCTAATGCGACTTGCAAAATGCCTAAAATCAAGAATCCAAGCCACCAGGCACCAACGAAGGCGGGGTCGTTTGGAGCTAAATTTGCCAACTCTGTGTCTGTGATGTAGCTCGGGATCTGGAGGCAGACGATGGCTAGTCCATAACCGATCAACCCACCAGAACCATAGACGGCAAACAACAAACCTTAAAAAAGTGTAAGAACGATATGAAAATGCATGAATTGAACATAAAAGATGTATCAACATATCGACCTGTGTGGGGAACGGGTTGCTTTATCTTTATAAATAAATTCATTTGCACAGCACATGGAAATGTATATCCTTTGCGAAATATTCAGAATGCTTGAATATGCGCACAAAAAGGCCTTATTCCCCGTTTTGTAATTGGGACGCCTTGGTCAAATCCAACAACCCTACTTGTGTTTCTTCCATCCAAAATGATGGAAAGGAATCCCCTCTTTGGTTTCTTCCTGTGCAAGGCTATACCCATTTGAGTCTATTTATCGAAACAAAATTTAAGTTTAAACATTGAAGTTGCAACATTGGAACAAAACGAGCATGGCAACAGTGACGTCACATCTTGTAATGGAGATATCTCTATGTCGTCATAATCTGGGTTTAGCTTTGCAGTATTCAGCTTGGCCTAAACCAAGCGTAGTTCAGATAGACTATAGTACGACATAAGCAGTGGGACCCTTTGCTAAGGAATACATGGCTTCATATTGCCAGGTGACGTCATTCTCCTAACCATGATTTCAACATAAAAAAGATCGGGGCATCTATGACGTTATAAAATGTAATATGATGGCATAGTTTATTGTTTTAAATATTTGAGTATTTAATTTAGACAGATATCAACCTCTATAAGACGAAGCACAATATAATAAAATAAATTCTGGTACTACGGTTGCATTTCACTACCATTGGATATGCATATATTCAATTAGCATAACGTGGCAAAGCAATTTTCCAATGAACTAACAACTCTAACATATGAGAACTTACCTAGGTAGATGGGTAGTTTCTTTTTCTCCACACCGTCGTCAATGTGAACGATATACAAAGGATAGAAACCAGCACTTAGACCAGCAATGCCTGCGCCAAGGAAAAGCCAGAACGCTTGATTGAAGAGAGCCCCGGATTCTTTCACTTGATCTACAGTACATGTCTCCACCGTGTTACCGTCACTGCAAACATCATCAGTGCCAGCTGTGTGGTAAGCCAATGTCGTACCGTTTGTGTCTCCAACTTGATAGCTTTGTAATAGAGAGGGCATGGAGTACAAGAAATGGGGTACACTGTAGATCGCAAATCCAAGGCCCGTCATCATCAACAGTATAGACATATATCTCGGTCGGTGACGAGAGGAGGCGTAATGAACTAGAAAAAGCAGAGTCAATGCACCGACCCCGTCGGTTACAATGGGCAAGAAAGCCGTGTGTTGGCTCTTGAGTTGAAAGCGTTTCTCAATGGTGGTTACACATGCCGACTGGTAGACGATTCCCGCCACTCCGACGCTTGTCGCGAGCAGAGAGAAAACGGTTAAGACGATCGGATTATTCATCCTGTGGCAAAATGATGACGAAGATTCCTTCCCGTGGTCACCGTCACGGTGTGTTTGATCGTCATCCCTTGTCGCGGCTGGTTTATATATGTGGCGTTGAGTTGACATGTTGTTCTCACTTCAACTACAGCTATTTTCGTGGAAGTGATCAGTTGGGGTGCATTGGTTAACTGTTAGATAAGAGACAAGAAAAAAAAAACCCACAGGGTAGATCGTCTGAACTTAATTTGACCCTACACCCCATGCACCGAAACATCGATCAGCCAACACATCTCGGTTCGCATTTGAGTTTACCCCATTCAGCCGTCAAAAGTCTTACGCCTCCAAAATATATTTCGTTGTCAAAATTACTTTTGTCGTCAGAAGTCCATGGGCCGTCAAAACTAACTCCGTTGTCAAAATTATTTTGTCGTTAATTTCCTTAAGCCGTCAAAACTTATCCAGCCCAAATTCGTTGCCAAAGCTCATTACGCAATGCCAAGTTATATTCCGCCATAGACTATTGTGCAGCTTTAAGTATTTACACTGTCAAAAATCATTCAGCTGTCTGGAGCCATTATGCCGTCTGAAGTCATTAAGCCTCTAAAACTCCTTAGGCCGTCAATACTCATTCCGCTACCTCACGCTGCGCCTCCTAATTATGCACAAATGTGTTGTTCGTTCGTAACCAATCACAAGAGCCAGCATATCGTGCTGACCTCATCTGAGGCGAATGTGAAAGACGAACCACATATATGGAACAACAATCCGAACAGTCTCGGTCCAGCTCACAGCCTGAATATATCGGCGAGTAATAGGGATACTGAAATAGGGCTATGAAACCATCGAACTATACTGATTAGAACATGAAAAGAATTAAAAGAAAGGGTGGGCGGGAACAATAGTTGATTACATTCATTCGGTGAGCTTTGCACTTGAAAGACTGAGGGAATGTGTTGAATTTCGATCTAAATAGTGGCAGATTTCATATAGACTTGACTTTTCAGGAGGCCGTTTTTGTGAAAACGTTCGTATGAATATTTGTAGATCGAGGTATACGTGACTCCGAAGTTTGAAGCTCCTATGGTAGAACCTTTGCCGTTTAATTAGCGATACGCATCAATTTTTCATTATGCATGTAAGGTCTTATTTAATGACTTGAGAATATTAGATCGTTTAGGTTTCACTGGGGTTGTAAACAACCTTTACTCAAACGCAATTAAATCTAGATCTGATAGTGTTCCAACAGAAAACTTTTGGCGCACTCGAGGGGGGGGGGGGTCTTAAGTCTTTTCCATTAGGTTAGGTGCGGTTTTATGACTACGTATAGTCACAGCTATTCTCTGATTGGCGTGAGATCGTTTTCGGTTCCCTAGTGACCTTTGAGAATCGGGTAAATTATCTGCATTTTGAATGCAAAGGAATTTTATCTCTGTCGTTTCCTGAAACTATGTCTTTAATTCCGTTATCTCTGGGATAAGGCTATCCATTAGCCAGCAACATAAGTCTCGTCAGATCGACATGAATGAAATCACCCGAGTTTCTGAAATCTGATTGGTCCGTTCACAAGGCGCAAAAACCTTTGTAGGGACGTATATAGCAAGCCCCTTGCTATAGAGGTACGTTCAATCTCGTATTGGTTTGTGCTAGTATTTTACGTTCTTTTCGATTTTTTTATTAATATTCTCCCAAAAGGTGAGACTAGGATTTGTCTGACTGTAATGTTCTTTGTATACGTCAGAGATTCAGCGAGCAATACTCAGTGAATCCAAATTACGTCCCGAAATTCCGAAGAAAGTGGATACATATATAATGATAATTCGATGCGTATCCCTAATGAAACAGCAAATGTTCTCTTTTATCATGAAAGCTTCAAACTTGGAAGACACGCATACACCTCGTTCTTCAAATATTAAAAAGTCAACGGGTTTGGTTCAAACGGCCTCCTGGATATTTTAGTCTATATGAAACCTGCCACTATTTAGATCGAAATTCGGCACACCCCTCACCTCTTTCAAGGCATTAAAGTGATTTCTTAACAACTTGTAGCTCCCCGACAAACAAGCTACTTTTTGTACATTTAATCAAGAGATGAAATTAACGATTTTGCTAACTGTAAAAGCCTTTTATTCTAATGCCAAAGTGTTTTTATTTTTAATGTGGTGGCACATCAAATCCGGATTTATCCCAACTGTTCCCCCGACAACCTACCTACCTATCAACAACAACAACCTATTAAGATTTACGAGTTCTCTGGAACATGAATAGATTCAGACCATGCTTACATGTAAATGCTCTTGTAGATGCAATTAAAAATATTTAAGCCCCTGCCACAACTGATGCTACTGCTGAAGCTCCGCCCTACTAGGGCAAGAAGGAGAACGTCTACCTTGGTCATAAAAACCAACGATGAAAATATTCAAAACTTGGCACATTTAAACGATTTAATGACATAATGACATAATGAGTTTTGGCAACGAATTTAATTTGAAGACTTGATAAGTTTTGACGGCTTAAGGACTTTAACGACAAAAGTAATGGAGTTAGTTTCAAGGTATACTGGAACTTTGGATAATATCTGCCAATGTGCATTACTTTGCAATTGCCTATACTGAAAACATTTGCCAATCCTTCGACCAACAAAAAATAATCTCTATATTACTGCATAGTCATTAAGAGAAACGTGTGACCACAATTAGTTAGGGGACCTATCATCAGAAAACTTCTTAGCCGTAAGCATGGTAGCAGCGTCAATGTCATTGATGTAGGACAATGGAGGTACCCCTCCCATTCAGTTTAAACAACAGGTGCTTATGAGGAACTTTGTCAAAAGCCTTGTGAAAATCTATAAGTACAACATCAACAGCTCTACCCACATGAACTAAGTTCGTAACATTCTTCAAGAAATTCCAGAAAGTTCAAGTGGTATTCAGGAACTTTTCTGACAAAAGTCATGTTGTAACGTTCTAATTAAGGAATGATTATGGAAGTAAGTGACCGTGAATTTTTTTTACAATAGACTCCATGACTCTGTCCACAACATTATAGTGAGACCGATAGGTTTGTAATTGCAAGACTCTGAATTTATCCCCCCCCCCCCCTCTTGAAAATTGGGTAATGTTTGCACTTCTCCACTCTTCTGTCGCATAACCTACACACATGAATTTATCAAACAACCGATGACAATAAAACACATAGTTTAGGTGCAAACGTTTTTAAAATTAAAGGATAGCTTGAATCAGGGACCGGGTCGTTAGAAACAGCCTAGACATAGCATGTTCTTTTAAAGTAATATCAAAATGGACCGAGTCCAGGGGGGAAAAGTATTTACACGCCCTGACACATTTTCCTGAGTATTTATACGCCCTGACACATATTCACTAGTAAATCCTGAAGCAAAATAATCATTAAGTAAATCAACAAATAAAATAGAGATTAGAAGAGAGCCCTTAAATAGAGCTCTAATGTCTGCATTTTTCTCAATTAATGAGAGATAACATTTATCGATGAAAACTAGTAATAATTTGATAGCTTTTGTCTCCAATGTTTCCTCCAATGAAATCGCTTTCACTTCTTCGGTGGCGACCTTTAAACCTCAAGGGTGAAAAAAATGTAGGTCGCCTGCATATACTTTCTAAGCTGAACGCCACCATATAAGTATGCGCAGAATGCGCAGGAAAATGTTTGGTCGAAAGACCGGCTCAGATTCCGGGAAATTCCGCGTCGCACATCCAGCGCCACTGAAAACAAGATATGTAACATGTTTTGCTGCCACTTTGTATCGTTACTTAATATACTTATTGAGTTACTCACTTGATATACAGGCAAAGCAAGTCTCTATAGGAGAGACAAAGGTAAACATTCTCGAGGTCTTCGGTATATATTGTATTGATATATTGTAAGTCAAATACTTGATCACCGAATCCTGTGTGTAGGCAGATACACGCTTGAAGGACCCCATAACATGTTGAGTCTTGTGACGGTGCACTCATGTACGGGAGTTTTGTAATGGGTGAATGAAGGCAGTACAGTCGGCTTTCACAGAAAGATAGCAGGTACTTGGTATACTCTGGTACTGGAGCAATATGTACGGGTTATAGACACTGAATGTGTAAAAATGGTTAAAAACAAACAGAAAGTTCGAATTGCAAAGAAACATTCCCCCCTTCCACTGCAGTGACCGTGGTGTCTGCGAGGGGGGAGTAGTCCACAGCTACAGAAAGCAAAACTGATGTGATAAATCATTGGAAATGGGCAGTAAATGAATTCAATTGCTTGGCCCGGTTTTTATGTTATCAGGTCAAGTTTTTTTTTATTTTGATTTATTTATTTATAGGTCTACATCAATTAGGCCTAACACATTTGACTCGATTAAACTCATGATAGAACTGAAAGCACATCAGGTTACATGATTGTGTACACACATACCAACATCCACACGTAAGCATACACACGGAACATACACACACCAAGAACATAAACAAGAATTAAAAAGTCCCTTACCAGACTAATAGATGATCTTTCAAGTCAGACGTTGTTGAAACTTCACTGAATTCGATGGGTACTACTGACACTGAGTTTGGTAATTTGATACTAGGTGTATGATTTTATTCTTAAAACGCACAATTCAGTGGTGAACTACAAACTAGTCACGTCACAGATAAAATAATAAAATAACACAAACTGCGTAGAAGTTCACTTTACAATTTGTTGATCACAAACAAAATCTCGATTACCCAAGTGCAGCCCTACGGTAGCCAAAGCGTGACATTTGTATTTATTTCAGTTTTTCTTCCGTATTTATATGCAAAACAGGAGGCTAGGCAAACTACAAACACACTGATATGGGTAAATTGCAAAAATGTTGCTTTTGATATTTTTATGTACAATGTTTCTGTAACTTCCTTCTTGTTCATTTGTCATACGGTAATTATGATAATTATGCTATCATCACATTATTATGCACGGTATAATACATCATCATATGCATAAGTCTATATAATACAGTTGTATACACTGTCCTAGCATTCTCTCAGATAAGTTCATTTACAGTTCCCTGTGATTGAGACATCTGGGATTTTTTATGACAGAAACTAAGAATTTGTAAATCAGTGTAACATTATGATGACAATGTAGGTGAGACTACGTTACAAACGAGACACTATAAGGGGGGAGAAATGCAAGGTACTTCATTTTGGTGTAAAAATATAGCTCATGATTATTTCCTGAATGAAGACTGAAGAATCTTAGACTCACCAAACTTGATATTGAAAGGTGAGGGGTGACATCATTCAGGTTTTCAAATTTCGCTTCGTGAGTAATAGCCTAGACTGAGCAATTGTAGCTTTTTAAAGGTTTGTACCCCATTCCTGGGTTCGATGTCATGGTAAAAAGCTGGTCAGACCTTCATGCAGAATCAATGTTAGGAAATTAAGCTTTTTCCATAGAGTTGTTCGTGAAAGGAATAGTCTCCCTAGGTGGGTTGTCAACTCCAGTTCTGTTCACTGTTTCAAGGTTCACATCGACAAGTTTTTCTCAGATTGGTAGAATTTAATTGTTCCTTGGTGTCTTCCTAGTTTGGGTTTGTTTCTCACTTTTGTTATGGGAATGTTTCAAGGCATTAGGCCCTCATTTACCCTTTAACTTGTTATGTTATGTTAATGACAATATAGCTGACTTATAATCGACCGTAACTGTCCCTAGTATAGAGTATAGAGATTTACAAAGGCATTCACGGACTGCTGAGTTCCATTTTGTTGTTTGACAGTTGTTCAACCGTCCGCCCCCTGACTGTATGGTAACCCCACCACTGTCTTTTATCTAAGTTCATTTCAAACCATCACACTGTAGACAATAAAAAGATACAATCTGAACTTTTCAAGTTCGGTTATATGGATTTGCAATCGAGTAGGCCTTATACTGTAGATGGTACGATACCGCCATATATCAATTTTGGTTTAACTTCACAGCGTTTAAAAGCTTACATTAAGTGTCGGGTAAAAATGACATGGTCCTTAAAATATACCTACCGTAAAGTTTCATCTGAATGTTTCCTACGACAAAATTTTCCCGAAACGATGTCCTTACGGATGCCAAAGTTTGGTATCAAAATGTATAACTTGATAGGATCCACGCTTTACTCGCAACAACCAGTATGCGTCTGGCGACTTCATAACTGTACCAGTAAGGTTTTGACTAACTAGAGCAGCAGAGCCGCTGAATCTCAGTACTTCTGGTTATTTAACGTTCCGTTATAAAAATGTCTTGAATATGTTAGAAACAGTTCAATTGTGACTAAAGAGATTGTTAAACGACAATCAGAGAAGTTTGAATCTGGTTGACGTATCTGGTGTTGACAAAATATTAGATTTCTGCCACTTAGTTGATTTACATGCCATCTATTGTTAAGAATGTAACTAAGTAAATGTAGCCATTGATGTCCACTACGCAGTTGTTGAGTTTCGGTTCACCTTCTCTGAAAATGTGTGTGGCTAAAAACCTCGAATCACAGCATTGTTCTGAGAGAGCTACTTGTTTAGGGATTAGTTGACTTAAATGGTGTCGCTAGGTGAATGCTATTGAAAGGCAATCGGCCTAATAAAATTAATGAAATACCTTTGAGATAATTGAACAGCTTATCATCCCTCAATTTAGTTGGTGTTGTATAGTATTAGCATTTAATTAAAGGCACGCCTGGCGTCCCTTTATTGTACTTCATCTTTCATGATATTCTTGATATCATTCTTCTTTTGAAGTTGAGAACATACACAATTGAGTTGAAAACCTCAATACCACGCTGTCCTTTACTATTACACACTCCAATCACAGCGAATCGAAGGAGGAGCTTAAACAAAGGCCCACCAATCCGAACAAAGGATCAAAATATCTATATTTTATGAAAAAGTACTGCGTGCAAAACTATGGAAAAAGACCTACTTTTTCCAGGTGTCAGACCCTTTTTTGGTCAATAATTTGCAAAAAGACTTATTATGCAAATTCTCTTCCTGTTTTAACTAGTAACATCTTTTGCTAACATGCATAGAAAGATGATGGAGAAGTTTGATACACATTGACAAAGGATCGAGACCCTGACACCATTTTAAAAGAATATCAAAATGTCCAGCCAGCATGACAAATATCTCAATACAAAAATAAGCCTTCGATCTGGTCAGATTTATTATAACAGAGGATGGTGGCCTATGTGAAAGACTAACTTATCGATGAATGGGGTATATAAATATGATATTATTCATCGATACATTACCGAAATGAAGATACTGTTATCAGTTCAATGTTTCTTTAATCTGGTCATCAGTTTGAAAATATCAGAAAAAGGGACAGAGGCAAATAACAAATTGAGCTGAGAAAAAATCATCATCGTATATTAATCTCGTTGTTTCAAGGTGTCATGAGGATACTTTGAAGATATTTTTTAACTTCATTCATGAAGGATTGTTTAAATATGATTCTAATTGCCTGAATTGTTGTAAACTGATGCTTTCAACAGTTCAAGTGGAGAGAATATCATAATTTCAATATTTCTTAAAATTGGTTTATCAGATTTGCTATCAGAAATTGTTTAGAAACAAAAAAGAGTTATGAACAGTTTGTTAAGCTGAAAGATTACTTGAATCAGTGACTCCGTTTGATTCTTTGCATATTTTAACGTGCTCCCGCGAATAGGCCAATTTTTCAAATGTTGAAACATGGTATTGAGGTATCGAGAATAAAATAAATTGAGGAGGCTCAGTTTTATGAAAGTTAGCTAAAGAGTATATCATCCAAATAATTCCATCCTAATAATCACAACCCTATGAGTGTGTGTCGACTCAAATGCATTTTCTTGAGCAACATTGCCTTACCAACTTATCGGGGTGTATAGGAAGCAGCGGGGTGGACCAGTTCATGTTCGCTCTCGTGAAAGGAATAGAAACGTAACATTGTCCAGCTACTTTTCATGGTCTAAAGAACGTCCCTGATGTTATGATAGAAATTGCATAATTCATTGGAATCTGCTGTCCTTCTTCATACAAACTGACATTATGTAAATATGGTTTATTTTTCTGGGCGTTTCTGAAGCACCATAGGTCCGATAAAAAAAAGGGGGGGGGTGGATGGATAGGGCTGAGCATCTGAGCAAGGGACTGGAGGGAATGGAGAAGCTCATCATGATGCTGTAGTTACCACAGCTTACAGTTAAAAACAAAATATATTGATGGATTGAGTAACAAATACGTGATCCAAATGACTATTATTTACACTTACTAGGTCATTCTCACCTATTTCTGTAAGGCTGTTACAGACACTTGACTTTCTGACCTGAAGCCAAACGACAATCTTTGCTTTCAAATTTGAAGTTTATCAGTAAAGAAGCTGTAGAGTTTGTATTCATTGAGACATGTTATAAGCGAAACGTAATAAACATAGTAATCATGTTTTCATAAGCCCAAAGCATACTTTTAATTTAGTTCAACTATAGAGAGAAAGAAAAAGATAGACAACATGAATTTATACATCATGTATTAAAATAATTAAATTGCAATACAGGAATGAGCGATGTAAGGTCACGTGCGACACTCAGGATAGACCTCCCCGAACATGCGCAATACACGAAACCATACAATACCATATATTGTTCTGACATGTGCATTTATTACAAAAGCAGTTAGAATGTATTGATATACGATAATTCATAATAGCAGAACAAAAACAAAAAAAAAAAATACATAAAGAACCACCATGTCAAAAATAGCAACAGCAAGTAACCTTTTGCTACCTCGGTTATGAAAATTCATGCATAAACTGTTTCAGCCAATTTATAGTAACATTTCTTTTCTGCGTATAATTGCAACAAAAGTGGTACATTGCTAAGGGTACGGTGCTAAAGGCTGTATAGGCTATAGGCTGTTCAAGTGCATTTCCTAACACTAAGTTTACTGATTGTGTCTTAGACATGCACTTTCCTGTGCAATCAATGTTACAAATAGCCTTGAGTCTCTTCTACCGTAAAATAATCAGCATACAAATCAGTGACGTCATGATTGCATCTTTTCTGGGCTAAAGTGGTGCCTATTATCACTAACATGCTAGCTAAAGGTGCAGGAAGACATATCTAAGCCGAACGCCACCACCCGTTGGCAAGAGTGTACGCAAATCTAGATCACCAATGGTGCAGAAGCTCATAACTCAACACCCTGATGGTACAATTTACGTATCATTATACCAAATCATCAAAATTGTACAAGAGATTCAGGACTGCACGATTTGCAGAATTCCAAAAACTAGAATTTTGATGGTAACTACCGAATAACAATGCTTGTAATTAGCGTTACAATGACGTACAATAATTATGAAAACAATTTTTATTAATTTCAGCCCATGGTTTGTACAGGCTCTAGGCGTATGAATTAGTACTAGTGTGGAAAAGTGAACGGTCACGGGTTTTCCAAAACCGATTTACGTCATTATTCCTGGATCATTAGTGATCATTTGTATGTGGCACATGAGGACCCTCTTAGCTTGACCATCGATCGGGTCACTTTAGCCTTATGTGGTAAACATGGAAACTTACCACACAGACGACACGTTTTGGAAGACTAACTGAATGTCATGACGCAACTCAAAGTGCCCTGAAAACATACTTAAACACACCTGAAGGCAATGCAGAGTTACAGTTTATACACCAACTGACACTGCCCCATTACTCAATCATCATCCACGCACAATGGGGGTAATTGAGATGTTGTATAACATTTTAAAGGGGCACTTTAAAAGCAGAAGGGAAACCTTTTCGCAGAATTTTATACAATGGGCCATATACTAAAAATTCAGGAACACTCTAAGATAACCACTAGCTGAGTAATATTATGACAAATCATCAACACTGTACAAGAGAATCTGTAGGAGAAAAAGCACTCAAAATTTCCTAAAATGGACCATAGTGTCCACACGTTACCTTGGACTGATAGTGTTTGTGCACCCCACATGAACTATGACCCAATTAACATTGTGTCTATTATAAATTCATGAAACAATGTGCAAGAAGCAGAATTTCAAACACAATTTCATATAATGGGCCATATGGCCCACATGTGGTCTTGAAATAAAAATCCATGAACACCCATTAACAGAGCATCATTGTGAGAAAACCGTCATCATTATAGACGAGAATCTGCTGGAGGAGAAGCATTTTGCAAAAATTCCTAAATGGACCAAAGGGTCCACATGGGACCTTGGGTCCACTTAGACCAGATAGACAGATAGATGAAAATATCCCTAGATCCTCTGAAATCGGTACCAGACTCCAAAGGCGCCCTTTGACTCTCGTGACGCCCCAAAACCGCTGCTGGGGGCGATCCCTCTACTCCCCCTCAAGCCACCCCGCCAATGATTATAAACGGAAAGTTACATAATTGAGCTCTTGAAATAACTCATAAATAGCTGATTGATTTTGACAACGATATGCATAGTACCATGCAGTGAGTCAAATTATTGAAATTTCTATTAGAGAATTGAAAATCTTGACAAGTATTTCAGTTTTGTGCTATTAATAAATTGCTTACAGTTTAATGATTACGGTAATATTTCAAATATAGTCCAGAAATTCTCTCGGGATGTTTCTCCGGGATGTTACTCCCGGATGTTCTCCGGGGATGTTGCTCCAAGTTTCATGTTGTTCTCAAATAGTTAAAAAGACAAAAATAGTAGGAACCTTTGCAAGGAAGAGAAAACCTTGAAAATACCATGCATAAGAATGATGCCATCGAGTTATTGTCGAGGTGTCGCTATAGAAACGAGTGAAATAAAACAGGCCTGGATCTGGAGTTTGGCTCAGCCTATGATAGTAGACTTACGTTTGCAAAATATATAATGAGCTTTAATTTGTTGGTCATAATTGTTGGATAAAGGTTCCATTTGTGACAAATTCGACTCCCCCCCCCCACTGAAAAAGCTGCATACGGGCCTGAAAAAAAGTAAAATTTTAGTAAGAGCTTCACTGAAATAAACCAAATTTTCAGTTCAACGCCTATTGCTTTGGTCACAAAATGGAATAAATTGCATTTAGAAATTTACATCTAGGCCTTTGAAAGTAGCGAGTAGGAAAAATAGACAAAGAAAAGTGGCAATTCAGTTTACAAGCACTTGAAAACCACGTAAATAGAATAACTATAAATTTTTCATATGTATAAAACGTACATATACTCTATGTTGGCTTTATTTCATAATTCGATAGTACATCATCTGACTGTGCCCACTGTTAAACACTCTTTGAACTGATGAAGAAAGACATTGGCGGCATCTCTCACAATTCTCTTTCTTTCGTCTTTCGAGATGAAATTTTGATCAGACTGTAGATTCCTCCTTAATCGGTTCCTTCTCCTGGTGGTTCTGATTCTCTTCACTTTTCTGAATGGATGGAGAAGAGGAAACAATAATCATAATTGTAAATGTGACGTAACCATTACATAGTTCGACTGGGGCTCGTATTCCTTTCAAATATGTCTGGGAATTACAATAAACAGTTGAACGTGACAACTATATATCTATTGATTTAAACCGTTGTATAAGACTAAACATTCCTTCTTGTAATAGCAGACTACAACGACATTAATGAGATTTGGAGGCAGCTTACTTCACTCTTATTCTTGCGTTCTAACTTATTACGCATGTGATAAGATACATAAGGTACGCGAAAAATGGTTGCCATGTTTGAAAACTCAATAAACAGCCTTACTACAGACAGATTCAGAGCATGTAATTTCACATAATCACTTGCAATTTCAGTAAATTCACAGCATTTTAGTGAAATTAAACTGACCTTTGGGAGAATCAGCATTAATTGAACTTGTTAAGGTATACCATCAGTTTGAAAGTTCTTGTATTTTCTTCTCGTTATGGTCTTATTAAGCAATTTAATTATGGTAAGAAGTCAAAACATTCGCTAGGTAAAAAAGAATGTGAACGACGACAGCTTGTTTTCGACTATATTTTGGAATGCATTTTTTGTTTGTTCGTATTTATTCATTCACTTATTTATTCATAAGAGGTATCCTTAAACTAAGTCAATCAATTTGTTAGGAAGAAACTCGCCAATTCATGTTTCCGATACCACCCCGAGATGAAAGTTACCAATTCAGATTATCAATGGATTCATGGTAAGCTGAAATTACTCGTAGAAGAAATACTCACTTTTTTGGCGTCCCATCCAAATTTGACCGACAGATAGGCCAAGAAGAGAAAGACCGTAGCGAAAATTCGCATTAATAGACCGAGACCTTTAAATGTATACCGATATTTTTCGATATCGTAGACCACACAGTTCCCACTCTGACCGCAAGAACTTTGAAACATCATACAGGCGGAATCTATTATGGCGCCATAAATGGCAGGGGCCGGTAAGACACCTTTCAAATTGAACCAGATAAAAGATTTAATAAGCAATATGCAATTAAGATGCAATGTGTACCTTTCTTAACAGGATTTTTTTTTATAGAGAACAGATGAACGGACAACAACGTATGTAAATAGCAACGTATTATTGACAAAAAAAGACAAAGTACTACTTCAAAAATTCGATTTCAGTTTTTTTTTAATTCTTTTCAAGAACTTGGCATTTTTCTTGTTGCAACTTTAAAAGACCTGAGAAGAAATTGAAATGCAAAGGGCACTGGAAATATGTACGTTCATTAAATGACGCCATTGTTACGTGTGGATAGATGAATATTTGTGCCAAAAAAAATAACTTACCGAATAACTTTCCTAGGATGTTTCCAACAGCAATACACATAGGACGGTCTGCCAGATCTACAGATCTGTAATAGAAGAACGAAAATAATATAAAAGTAAATGAATATAAAATATAAATATTAGTATAGGTTAGACGTAGTTACTTGAGGTAAGTGACGTCATACGATCCACACTGAAGCCACAGATATTAGTGTTGTCTTGTCCGGAACAGAGAGGTGGATGGAAAAAGGTGGAGAGAGAGAGTGAGAGAAACGGAACGTAGTGCAAATACTGCGGGCTAATTCAACCTAAATCGTTTCTGTGATTTACCGCCAAAATTTAGTGAGCATTCTGTATTTTTACATGTTATTATAGATTAACTTTAAATCTTAGCAAATACACGCATACACCGTTTATAAAGAATTTTACATGAATCACTTCAATTAGATTAGTTATTGTGGCTTTTACTTGATAAACATACAGTAACACACAAAATCAACAGTCTTCCTAATACTTAAAGTTTCTATCGGATTCGTTGCAATATCTCTGAAAGCCAGTTCCACACATTGGAGACAAATATACAATTGATTTCATTATTAAGCAGGCAAAGAGTATCATACTGGAAGTTCAGCCATCGCTGGCTACGACCTATTACAGTAAATTTGGGATGAAACTAATAAGGATTATGCAAGACAATGACCATCCACGTAGTGTTGTTTTATATAATGCAGTTATTCCTAGAATTGTCATAATGAGGTTACCTTACTCCAGTACTAATCGTCA
The DNA here is from genome assembly GCA_021234535.1 of Stichopus chloronotus. Lineage (NCBI taxonomy): Eukaryota > Metazoa > Echinodermata > Holothuroidea > Aspidochirotida > Stichopodidae > Stichopus > Stichopus chloronotus. Next base: position 1,832,510 of record CM037843.1, on the reverse strand, counting down.
CCCCTCCTCTTTTATACCACAATCTATCAAATTCCATAATCTTACTTTCAAACGTTAAGTCTTGTTTTCTTGGTTCCACTCTTATACTTTTACTTCTTACATTTTACGTCTATCACTTTCTTTTAGTTACTTTTCTTTTATTGTTTAAGCCTTATTTGTATAGATATATTTTTGTAATTTCACATTGTATGTTCTGTTTTATGCGCGCATTCATACCCTTGTATAACAAAACTCATCTTATATCTTAATGACCCTTTTTTGTAACCATCTTTAGCATATAATGATGGACCATCAATTTGAATGTCTTTCGATGTTTTTCATCTCCGTTTTATGGAATATATGAATTATGTCCTATACACAATATCACGTGGCTGCATTTTTTGTTCATGTTGTTATCAAAAACGGTGAAAACGGATTAACAACCACAATTAAAATACAGACCCACTGCACAAAAGGCATTCAGGAAAATCATTTTCCCCATTGTATCGGTAATTCTTCATTTCAACTAGTCCAAAGATCGTTTGGAATGAGAATTCTCTTTACCGCTGGTCTAAAAGTCATCAGCAAATAAGATATAATACATTAAAACGATATATATGTAAAATGAGATTTACCTTATCTGAAGAATTACAATGGGATTGAACATCATTGTTCCACCAGTCCAGATCAACAAGCTCAAGACGAAATAAGGCGCAAGAAACAGGCAAGGTGTGTCACTCGGACAGGCACCTGGGACCGCGTATGACGTGTCGATCAATACTTCATCACTGACGTCACCGCCAGCTGCATAAAATGTGACGTTGCTAGGAGACGGTATGCAAGCGCAATCTAAGTACACCTGTTTACAATACAGAAGGTGAGAGAAGGTTTATCCGAAACTCCTGTCATAATCTGCATACTAATGTAACTTATATTACGTTCCAGTTACTTGGCATAGCTAAAATTTCGGTGAGAACAAACTTATTATCGACTACTTCGGCAGTGCTGTAGTCATAATCGGTCACGTGATAACGCCGATATTTCATACACTGGCAACCATTTAGCTAACAAGATTGAAATAGTCACTGTAATCGTCTATTAGGAGTTTGTGTGAACTTTAAACCAAGTATTGGCGTCGTCAACGAGGGAGACAGTGTGTGGGAACACGTTCCCCCTGCGGAAAACCGTGTGTTCCAGTCTGCCTTATACTCCAATTGAGATTTAGGACTTAAAAAAGATAAAAATCTTCTTTTTAACCCTGTGTGTAGTTAATATAATTGCCATCTTAATAGTGTAATACCCAGGAACTTTCCGGACTCCCCCCCCCCCCCCTCATCCAGACGACCATAAGGGATTTGCCTGTGGACTTAAAGTTATCAAAATTTGGTTTTAAACATGTCTGACTTTAAGCACACATGAAGTTATCAAACTGTGGTTTCAGACCTGTGTTTAGTCTACAGATTTATCCTTAAAATGATGACTTTAGTGCATCACAAACGCCATAACACCTTGGGGTTTGAAGAGGTTTCTCCCACTGGTTTTTCGCAGGGGGTGTTGGACTTGCAGTTATCCCGCTTTGGGTTCAGACCCGTGATTATATAGGCAATAGATAAGCCTCGCGCTTCGTCCTTTGGGGTCGGTGGCGGTGTCAGCGCCGTAAACAATGACTGTAGTGCCAGCTATACAGTCACCGTACCCTCACAGTGCTTCTCGAAATGGAACGTCGTATGACGCCACTGAAACCTAGTGACCTTTGACCTGATAAATCTATGAAGAAACGCAGATTCTTCCAGATTCTGACATGCGAAATGACCGAAATTAATTTCTTCCATTTAGTGACCTGTGACGTCACGTTTTATGTGTTACGTAATGCTGTTTTACGTTCATGAAAAAACTAATTTGGCTCAGTGTCTCCATTTTAGTAACATATCTAGAAGTTAACGGTTCACTCAGAAAAACTTTACCGTAGAATTCATGTCTCCTACTTTAGCTTTTTCGTAAGAACGACAACCGGGGAAGCAAGCGGTGGCGTACGTTAGCCCGTCACTCCCACAGACTGGATTGTATTGGTCCTTGCATCCACACCCTTCGAGGCACCCTACCTCCAGATTCGGTAATTCCATATCCCTAGATGTAAAGACAAAGTGTCAGAAACTCTTCCCTTACTCCTTTGAACGGGGTCTTGCTAAGACCCGAGTAATGTAGCATCAGACGCACGCACTGTGCTCCCTTTGTACGGAGCTGACTGCGTCCTCTGCCGTTCCTCACCGAACTCTACTTGACATTATGTAGTCTGGAAACGTTATACTGACATCTTGAGTATGCAAAGTTGGATCATTCCTCTAGAATTACGTTTTTGTTACTTTTCATCTGCTGTCTATACATTCAACCCTACATGTTAGCACGTAACTCATTAGAAATGAATGTTCGCAATGATTTTACCTTATGGATTTTTAATTATCGAGTAATGGATCCCAATATGTCAACATCCGGGCATCCAAAATGTTTCTGATAGCTTTACTTCGAACACCGGAGCGCCCAAAGGTACTGAATTAGCTCCATTCCTATTCACATTATACACATCATATGCACAATCTAGACAAAAACAATTGTAAGCTAGTCGAATTGGCTGACGACACTGCTCTGCTGGGTCATATTGAAAACGATGATGATACTGCGTATATAAATCAGATTAATCATTTTACGAATTAATTGTGATCAAAAAAAGAACTTAATGTTAGTTAGACAAAAGAAATTATAGGCCTAATTGATATTCGTAAATCGCAATTTGTTCCAAATGATGTAAGCATTAAGAGCAGTAGCTTGGAAAGGGTGGATATAATTACAAATATCTCGGTGTTGGTTTAGATAGCCGGCTTTCCTGGCAAAATCACATTGATATATTAATGAAAAAAAATAATTCTAGGATGTATTGTCTTCGTGCAATGTATTGAACAGGTTTCTTGTTCAAAGAAAAATTGTTGCCATGCTTTATAAATTTGTTATTTTGGGGGTTTGACAGTATAATCTAAATATGGTGGGGAGATAATGTTAGAAAAGAAGATGTACAACGTATTGATACAATGATAAGGCAAGCGAGCCGAGCAATTTAGGACAACTCAGCCAACCATGGCCACGTCCTACCTTGAACTTCTCCCAGTCAAACTTGACAATGTTTTACTCATAACGATGACCATCCCCTTCATGGAATTATTAACAATGTAGTGATATCCCGAAGTGGTAGGATGATGTTGCCATGATACTAATAGATGTACATTTCCTCATTCATCGGTCAATGGATCAAACTCCACAATCTGAATTTTAAACGTTCTTGATCCCTCAACCTTTGATTCTTTGATCCTTTGTTGACATTTTTATCCAATTCATCTTATCTTATCCTTTTGCCACGTTTTAATGTTTTGTTTGCTTTATCTCTGTACATTTTTTCTGCTTTTTTACTTATTTGTAAATTGTTCTTGTGCAGTGTTGTCCGCTTCTTAATGTGTTTATGCGAGCATCCAGTTACTCCTGTGGAGTTTCATGAGCTCTTATCTTATCAGTTGTATCGAACAGACCCTCGGGTATGCTTAATTAATGCTAATAATTAATAAAGAGCTCGCTTGCAAAAAGAACAGGGCGTAGAGTAGCACTGCAATGTGATGGGAATATTATAAGCGTTGGGTGTGGAAATATGAAAGAGAGAAACTTACAAATGTCCTGACCAAGGTTACTTTGACCCTAATTATTCTACTCCAGAGTTCCTCAGTTTTGATGTAGCTGAAATCAAACTCTTCTTAATCAATATAGGCACATCTCGGGTATTGTTTATCATGTACGTGAATGATGGTACAGGTAAGGAATTGCCGAATTCTGTTTCATTGTATTTTGATAATGTGTTATATTGTATCATATGCTGTTAATTCATGTTGTATGGTAGTATATTGTATTTTACTAATTAAGATACGGCCTGTTGCATTGTATTGCTGTGTATTGTTTCACATTGTGCTATTATTTCTTGTGTTTTTGTATTATTAAATTGTGTTACATTGTGTTATTTTGTGTTGTGTTATATTGTAATGGATTGTACTGTATTGTGTTACATTGTAGTTATTTTTGTATTATTGTGTTGTGTTACATTGTATTGTTTTGTATTGTTGTTTGGTATTGTATTACATGGCATTGTTTTGTATAGTATTGTTTGGTATTGTATTGTGTCATGTTGTATTGTATTACTGTGGTGTGTTGTATTCATTGGCAGCACCACGGGGATTTTAGATTGGGGGAAAGTTAAGAGCAAAATAAATTGTAGATAAAGAAGTTATCGTGTTACATGATACGCACACACGCACGCATACACACACACGCCATCACCATCGCATAGATTCCTTGTCTACCTTCGGCAAGGAATAAAAAACGTAAGAATATACACAAGGAGAACAGGTTAATATGAATAAGGAAAATAATGCTCAGAAATAGGCTATATAGATAAAACATATGTACATAAACAGAGTTTGCTCGCAATAAGGCTGAAAACTAATAACGAATGGAGGGAGCAAAGGTATAACTTTCACTACCACCCACACATGTTAATCTAGGACAGATTATGATACTTTCCCGTTGGTACTCACATTATTGCTTCCTCGTTAAAATTGTAGGGTACCGTCAGTCCAGCTACATTTCCGTTTTGGCACCCGAACCATAAAAAGAAACCTTCTAGTAACATGACAATACCACCTAATATTACGATTATTAGAGCTATCTTTTTTCGAGTCTCTCCAAAAATGCGAACGATGATTCCACCAGCTAGATTTCCAAATATTCCAGGTGGAAGCAATAGTATAGCTAAATGAAAAGGAAAGGAACGGGCAAGAACAAAAATAAAATATTTTAAATTCACAATCAAACTATACAAAGAAAATAGTTTGTTATCATTCTTAAACTATTCGGTCTTGCGAATTAAAATTAGTAATAGCTTTATCTCATCAAAACTTCATGCAAGCAATGAGTTACGGAACATGCATCATTTGAACTTTTTTATAGTTTTGGTAAACAAAGTGTTCTCGAGCAACATATAACTGAATTTCTATTATTTAATAACTCTTTTTTGAAAGGAAGGGTACAGTCCTTCCAAATACTCTGTCATACTCATATCATACATACTGTGTCCATAAATATTGGTTTAAAAAAATGATTTTTTTGTATGAAAACAAACACACTATTTCCCTTTGACATGAGCAATATGCAACTGAATTTCATGTTCACTCAATCAGGGTTCAATATTGTGACTGAGACATTTTGTGCTATGTGTTAAGTCACGACCAAACTGAGATTATTTTCTTGACTGCTCCCTAACCCCCCTCAACCCCACCTCGTTCACCCCACCTTGTTCACCCCACCTTGCTCCGAAAGCTGTGCATATTTCACACAGTAAAGCAGGGGATACAAGTTCCAATAATTCCACTGGCTAACTGGTAAGCATGTCACTGAATTTTCCTGACGAACTTGAACATGTTAAAATACATAACATGCTGCAGTGCTACTTAGGTCAACTAAACATGCACAGCATATGGCACACGTGCTACTGCAGCTCCTGCAGATGTTACCTATAGGGGACTGACCTGCAGCAGAGTGCTAGTGAGTGTTTAACAATACTTCCATGGTGTAATCATTAGCTGGTACGAGGAACAAGTTGCATTATAGCCTCGGTTGATGTCCCTACCAACATGTCGACATTCCTACATATACCACTGTTAGTAAACATACAACAGCAGGATTTGGGGCTATGTTTCGTGAGTAGGATACACACAAACAAATAGGAGATCAAGCTTCGCTTCTTGAGATGTCGTGTTTACAAGGTTTTCAATGTTTTTACAATTTAGGCCGCGTTGACCCCTAATGACCTTTGACTTGCACCAAAAATGATAGGCTTTTTCCTCTTACTATGATTTACCTACATACTGTACGGAGTACGGAAATTATCCATTTTTGTATTTGCCCTCTGATGATCCTAGGTGACATTTGACTTCCTACAGAGACAATGGAGTTTTTCCCCTCATCACAATGCATTTACCTATCACGTGCGAAATTGGTTAAAGCTTTCTGTCTTGAGATATCGTGTTAAACAAGGTTTTTAAACAAGTCCCCCTGGGACTGTAGATAACTTTTGACCTCCACCAAAAATAATAGGATTCTTTCCCTTGAGATATGTGTAAAAATGTTTGTGAACTGCCAGTTTCCCTTCTTGAGAAATCGCATTAACGTGCAAAGTGTCACAAACACACACACACACACACAGCTTTGTTTTCCATTCATTCCGAGGACCTCATTGCGCTTTCTTTTGTTTTTTTCTTTCTCAACCCTAACCTTAACAATAGACTGTCTATTGCTAATCTTGAGAGAAGGGGAGAAATCTATTGAATTTTCTACAGAGGACCTAAAATCTATTGTTTTGGTCCTCGATCCATGGGCGTCAACAGGTGGGGGACTGGGGGACATACCCCCCACTTTCAAAAGTGGAGGGGATATCATATCATTTGTCCCACCCACTTTTCAGAGAAGTTATTAAAAAAATCACAAGCATATGCGCTATTTTCTATCACAATTGCAGAGCTGATTCAAGTAGAATCTAACTTGAGCGTTGAGTCCACAGAGAATCGCAGAAGAGTTCATCAGATCATCAGACAGATTTTTGGGAACTTCCGACACTGCGGTGAATCCTCTTAAGTTGGGTGTTTGGACAAGCACCGAGTGACCAAGTGACATATTCTGCAAATATTTAAGGTCAAGAAATCTGGACGCCTTGGGCCCCTGCTATCTATCACTTGCACTGTCATTTATCTCCCATACTCCCAATATCCTACATCTGCCCATTTAATTCGTTGGGAGGGGGGGGGGGGGAGACCATTCGAAAGTGTATTGAATCTTGCACACATGTTGTTTGTATGGGTTCCAAGGGATTAGGTAAGCCATACAGGTAGATGGTGATGAGATATTATGTTCATATCACTACCTCCAGTCCCTTAGACTGGACGGACGAATAGGGGTGTACTGGGGTTAAGTAATTAAGACTACATGTTCGCCCGATATGGTAGATCTTTATTGTTGAATGCCGGCTAGGCGCTACACACGCTCTGCGTGCTTTTTTCTGATTATTATTATTAAAGTACCTGGGCACATAACAACTGACGTCCCGCACCTACATTCATTTATTATATATACCACTCCACTCATCCCGGAGGTGACGTCGCCACTTTTTCAATATTTCGTTTGAGATGGACGGTGTGTAATTCGTCTCCCTTGGTGTCAGAACGGCATCTTTCTACCAGTACTTTCTGTCGGAATTTAGTTTTGTGAGACGAAATTTCTCCTCACAGATCTGGTTCTGATGTAACTAAAAACGACTCACGAAGGCCGCCTCCTGCGATCTAGGGGGTCATATGTACCCAAATTTCTGGTACGCCACGCGCCAACCAATGGTGGCGCTCCGCTTAGTATAGTGTCCCCCTCACTTTCTGAAAACTGCTGACGCCTATGCCTCGATCCCAAACGAAAAAAAGGTCACTCACCCACACAAAGCACACACCCATATACACACACTCGCCATCACGGAGGCATAGATTTCTCTTACTGTCGAAATCAAATGTGGTATCACGTGATGAAAAAGAGTTATCTATGAATTAGCATAGTTGGGTACACTAATTCAGTTTGGAGTGACTGCACTTCCCCTTTAAATCAACCAATAAAATCGGCATATTTTCTTCATGTGGTTTTCTATCTTTGCTACATTGTTTATTGTGTAGCCTACGTGATCTTAGAATATTTCCATGGAATGTGCCTTTGAAGATTTTGCTTCACAACCCTGTATCTTTTTATATCGCTCAGTATGTAACAGGACATAAGGGACTACAGTCAGGGTTATGTCTGTGATGATTCTTAAAGAGTCTGTTTCGTAACGCCTTTCTATTAATTTATTTGAATCATACTTGATTAAGAGGAAGTTCCTGACACTTCGACAACCCCTCAGTCAAAATATCAGAAAGAAAAGAGAAGTATAGGCTATTAATAATAATTTTATTGTCAGATTGTCACATCTTTATTGTCGCATGTGTCACCCTGTAACTATGGAACATTTCTTCAAGGTCAAGTCTTTTCCTGTGTTGCGTCACTCGCGGGAGTCTCCATGTTACCAAGTGCACCGATTCTTTTCATGACTGCACCAAACAAACGAATCCCCGGAGAAAAGTATAAAACGTGGCATGGAATTGAAGCACCCATATTTACATAAAACTACTGCCAACACTGTAGAGTTATTCGAATAAAACTGTGTGGTTTACTAGGCTGCGTACTGTAGGTGACGTGGTATGCTGCATGCTGGGAGAGGATTTCCTGTGATCACTTGGTACAGGTTACAATTAACAATGAAAGCAAGTACGCAGGAATCATTGGTGAGAGGGTGAAGGCTGAGCTTAGGACAGAGAAGTATTGCTTTCCATGAGGTCGACTAACATAAATATGGAACACCTTTATTGAAAAGAAGTAACTGTCTCTCTTCCTGTATCTCAGGACGGAGTTATCTTCCATTATCTACCTGCTCATGAATAAAAGGCGGTCACCACTGGTAATACGCAGACAAACGCACTAGATTGCATGTCTATGGATATTTGACCCTGAGACGTATCATGATACTATAGACCTATCTCAGACTTTACTCCAAGAAATAGCTTTCATTTTAAAATATGTGCTATATTGACAACAGTTACAGTGACGTCATAGCCCATAAGGTATTATGTCTATACAATGCACCAATCACTGAGGTAAAGCAACTTAACGATTTGCATCTTATCCCGCACAAATGCTGACAATGCCAGCATTGTAGATCCCAAACATTTAACATGAAAAGTAATTAATGTTTGCAGTTTGAAAACCTCCCGTGAAGTAGACTACCCGAAGACTTTGATAACTGCTCTTGAAGCCACGTTTACTATTCAGTAATTTGGAAACTAATATCAACAAGGAGAGCAAAGAAATGGGACCAGATTGTAAGTGAGGGAAGATTGCATTCAATTGAAACAGTATCCTTATAATGTGACTAATGGAGGAAAATTTGATATCTGAAAAAGAAAATTGGGCAAAGATGATACTTACCAAAGAGCATGGCTGTCTGTTGTGGGTTGAGGCCAAACTGTATCTGCATGTACTTGGGACCAAAAATGCTAACTCCAGCAAAGTAAACGGATAACGCGATGTAACAAAGGAAACAGAACACAAGGGTAGGTCTCGATAAAACCCTCCAGATAGACTTCACCAAACCTGCGGTGAAATACACGCAGAAATAAGAAGCTAGACATAAATCCCTTGGAGGACGACTGAGAGGATTTCCGATATTTTCTTATCGGATTGATGTGAACCTGGATAATTATTATTTTTTTATATTGGGAGGATTTTGGAGGGAAGTGAGAGGATTGGGGGCTGAAGACTACAGTGTTAGAGCATAAGACTGGTACGGTATGAAGATAACTGTTTCTCTTTAACTCCCCATTCCATTCGTCTTGACTAACCAGTCATGGTTTACCATCTTCTTCCTACGTTTACACTGGAAACTCCTTTCTTTTCCAGTTTGGATCAGTTGTTTACATCTCCATGTTTGGATTATCGAGGTTAGGTTTAGAAGGCGGGGATCACATCATGCAGAGAACGAGCATACATTAATAAACCTTAAATTTGACTGAGGGGAAACCAAAACCACGTACCATAGCCCATCTGAAATGAATCGCTCATGTGCCATTTATAGGAACTTCTTTGACATCATTTTCCAAAAAGTCAGTTTTGTGTCAGTTGCTTATTGCCCTCAAAAAAGGGGATTATCAAATCAATAACCACAACTTCTCTGATCAGTGAAAGATTCCCTTAATCTGGCAGTGTGTCCTAACATTAAACTACATTATCAAACATAGCCAATCAAAAAAACATCAACTCTGGGCTAATGTAATCACATCGCTTGCCCGAAGCAGCATGTGACCCCGTCAAAATATAAAGTGTACTGTATGTGCTTCCAAGAACTTACATCTGTAATCTAGAAAGCGGGATATGACAAGTACGTATCATGAACTCTGTCTGAACTGCACCATGAACCTTTGGTGGAATGATGTGGTGGAAAGATTGGTTGTTTGCAAATTCGTGGGCTAGGAACAAAATTTCTAGTCGTGAATTTTGGGAAGACAATAAGGAAGATCAAGGGACGAAATGGGTTTTTTTTTTCTAAACGATAGCTGAATTGGTTCGCAGTCAAGCCCTTTTGATTAGTAGGTGTAAAACAAACATTGCAGTGTGAATAAAATTCTTGATGCTTCTTATGGCATTTATATACAAATACTTCCAGTGAACAGGAGATTAGAGAACTAGGAAAAATTGAAAAGAGTAAACTCGAAATTTAATCGCTTTAACTGGGCTCTCGTGAATCGCAAATTGCAATGGTGCGAAGGAGGTTTTTTCGTCTCTTGTTTTATACTCACCTGAAATATAAGATTCGCCCTCTTCTCTGGCTACTTCAAATTTGGCGCTTTGTATCATAACAGCTGTCATATCTTTGTCGTCAACTGATTCATTCTCCTCTGATTTTGGTTTTGGTAGAAACCGCGGAAAAAAGAAAATTGGAAGAGCTAATGCGACTTGCAAAATGCCTAAAATCAAGAATCCAAGCCACCAGGCACCAACGAAGGCGGGGTCGTTTGGAGCTAAATTTGCCAACTCTGTGTCTCTGATGTAGCTCGGGATCTGGAGGCAGACGATGGCTAGTCCATAACCGATCAACCCACCAGAACCATAGACGGCAAACAACAAACCTTAAAAAAGTGTAAGAACGATATGAAAATGCATGAATTGAACATAAAAGATGTATCAACATATCGACCTGTGTGGGGAACGGGTTGCTTTATCTTTATAAATAAATTCATTTGCACAGCACATGGAAATGTATATCCTTTGCGAAATATTCAGAATGCCTGAATATACGCACAAAAAGGCGTTATTCCCCGTTTTGTAATTGGGACGCCTTGGTCAAATCCAACAACCCTACTTGTGTTTCTTCCATCCAAAATGATGGAAAGGAATCCCCTCTTTGGTTTCTTCCTGTGCAAGGCTATACCCATTTGAGTCTATTTATCGAAACAAAATTTAAGTTTAAACATTGAAGTTGCAACATTGGAACAAAACGAGCATGGCAACAGTGACGTCACATCTTGTAATGGAGATATCTCTATGTCGTCATAATCTGGGTTTAGCTTTGCAGTATTCAGCTTGGCCTAAACCAAGCGTAGTTCAGATAGACTATAGTACGACATAAGCAGTGGGACCCTTTGCTAAGGAATACATGGCTTCATATTGCCAGGTGACGTCATTCTCCTAACCATGATTTCAACATAAAAAAGATCGGGTCATCTATGACGTTATAAAATGTAATATGATGGCATAGTTTATTGTTTTAAATATTTGAGTATTTAATTTAGACAGATATCAACCTCTATAAGACGAAGCACAATATAATAAAATAAATTCTGGTACTACGGTTGCATTTCACTACCATTGGATATGCATATATTCAATTAGCATAACGTGGCAAAGCAATTTTCCAATGAACTAACAACTCTAACATATGAAAGCTTACCTAGGTAGATGGGTAGTTTCTTTTTCTCCACACCGTCGTCAATGTGAACGATATACAAAGGATAGAAACCAGCACTTAGACCAGCAATGCCTGCGCCAAGGAAAAGCCAGAACGCTTGATTGAAGAGAGCCCCGGATTCTTTCACTTGATCTACAGTACATGTCTCCACCGTGTTACCGTCACTGCAAACATCATCAGTGCCAGCTGTGTGGTAAGCCAATGTCGTACCGTTTGTGTCTCCAACTTGATAGCTTTGTAATAGAGAGGGCATGGAGTACAAGAAATGGGGTACACTGTAGATCGCAAATCCAAGACCCGTCATCATTAGCGCGAAAGACATATATCTCGGTCTGTGACGAGAGGAGGCGTAATGAACTAGAAAAAGCAGAGTCAATGCACCGACCCCGTCGGTTACAATGGGCAAGAAAGCCGTGTGTTGGCTCTTGAGTTGAAAGCGTTTCTCAATGGTGGTTACGCTAGCCGACTGGTAGACGATTCCCGCTACTCCGACGCTTGTCGCGAGCAGAGAGAAGATGGAAAAGGCGATAGGATTATTCATCCTGTGGCAAAATGATGACGAAGATTCTTTCCCGTGGTCACCGCCACGGTGTGTTTGATCGTCATCCCTTGTCGCGGCTGGTTTATATATGTGGCGTTGAGTTGACATGTTGTTCTCACTTCAACTACAGCTATTTTCGTGGAAGTGATCAGTTGGGGTGCATTGGTTAACCGTTAGATAAGAGACAAGAAAAAAAAAACCCACAGGGTAGATCGTCTTAACTTAATTTGACCTACACCCCATGCACCGAAACATCGATCAGCCAACACATCTCGGTTCGCATTTGAGTTTACCCCATTCAGCCGTCAAAAGTCTTACGCCTCCAAAATATATTTCGTTGTCAAAATTACTTTTGTCGTCAGAAGTCCATGGGCCGTCAAAACTAACTCCGTTGTCAAAATTATTTTGTCGTTGATTTCCTTAAGCCGTCAAAACTTATCCAGCCCAAATTCGTTGCCAAAGCTCATTATGCAATGCCAAGTTATATTCCGCCATAGACTATTGTGCAGCTTTAAGTATTTACACTGTTAAAAATCATTCAGTTGTCTGAAGCCATTATGCCGTCTGAAGTCATTAAGCCTCTAAAACTCCTTAGGCCGTCAATACTCATTCCGCTACCTCACGCCTCGCCTCCTAATTATGCTCAAAGGTGTTGTTCGTTCGTAAGCAATCACAAGAGCCAACATATCGTGCTGACCTCATCTGAGGCGAATTTGAAAGACGTACCACGTATATGGAACAACAACAATCCGAACAGTCTCGGTCCAGCTCACAGCCTGAATATATCGGAGAGTAATAAGGATACTGAAATAAAACCATCGAACTATACTGATTAGAACATGAAAAGAATTAAAAGAAACGGTGAACGGGAACAATAGTTGATTACATTCATTCGGTGAGCTTTGCACTTGAAAGACTGAGGGAATGTGTTGAATTTCGATCTAAATAGTGGCAGGTTTCGTATAGACTTGACTTTTCAGGAGGCCGTTTTTGTGAAAACGTTCGTATGAATATTTGTATATCGAGGCGTACGTGACTCCGAAGTTTGAAGCTCCTATGTTAGAACCTTTGCCGTTTAATTAGCGATACGCATCAATTTTTCATTATGCATGTAAGGTCTTATTTAATGACTTGAGAATATTAGATCGTTTAGGTTTCACTGGGGTTGTAAACAACCTTTACTCAAACGCAATTAAATCTAGATCTGATAGTGTTCCAACAGAAAACTTTTGACACACTCGAGGGGGGCGGGGTCTTAAGTCTTTTCCATTAGGTTATGTGCGGTTTTATGACTACGTATAGTCACAGCTATTCTCTGATTGGCGTGAGATCGTTTTCGGTTCCTAGTAACCTTTAAGAATCGGGTAAATTATCTGCATTTTGAATGCAGAGGAATTTTATCTGTGTCGTTTACTGAAACTATGTCTTTAATTCCGTTATCTCTGGGATAAGGCTATCCATTAGCCAGCAACATAAGTCTCGTCAGATGGACATGAATGAAATCACCCGAGATTCTGAAATCTGATTGGCCCGTTCACAAGGCGCAAAAACCTTTGTAGGGACGTATATAGCAAGCCCCTTGCTATAGACGTACGTTCAATCTCGTATTGGTTTGTGCTAGTATTTTACGTTCTTTTCCATTTTTTTTTATTAATATTCTCCCAAAAGGTGAGACTAGGATTTGTCTGACTGTAATGTTCTTTGTATACATCAGAGATTCAGCGAGCAATACTCAGTGAATCCAAATTACGTCCCGAAATTCCGAAGAAAGTGGATACATATATAATGATAATTCGATGCGTATCCCTAATGAAACAGCAAATGTTCTCTTTTATCATGAAAGCTTCAAACTTGGAAGACACGCATGCACCTCGTTCTTCAAATATTGAAAAGTCAACGGGTTTGGTTCAAACGGCCTCCTGGATATTTTAGTCTATATGAAACCTGCCACTATTTAGATCGAAATTCGGCACACCCCTCACCTCTTTCAAGGCATTAAAGTGATTTCTTAACAACTTGTAGCTCCCCGACAAACAAGCTACTTTTTGTACATTTAATCAAGAGATGAAATTAACGGTTTTGCTAACTGTAAAACCCTTTTATTCTAATGCCAAAGTGTTTTTTTTAATGTGGTGGCACATCAAATCCGGATTTATCCCAACTGTTCCCCCGACAACCTACCTACCTATCAACAACAACAACCTGTTAAGATTTACGAGTTCTCTGGAACATGAATAGATTCAGACCATGCTTACATGTAAATGCTCTTGTAGATGCCATTAAAAATATTTAAGCCCCTGCCACAACTGATGCTACTGCTGAAGCTCCGCCCTACTAGGGCAAGAAGGAGAACGTCTACCTTGGTCATAAAAACCAACGATGAAAATATTCAAAACTTGGCACATTTAAACGATTTGGGGTGTTTCCTAAAAAGAGTGCGAAGTTCACCGTCTGGATGAACGTCAGATACTGTTACCGCGTAACCTCACTTTTTCTTGACTTCCACGCTACATCGGTTTGGGTGTTCTGATTGGTTACAAACAGGCGACACCGTCGTGCATAATTAGGAGGCGCGATTTGCTGTATCGGAATGAGTTTTGACGGCCTAAGGATATCTGAAGGCTTAATGACTTCAGACGGCATAATGGCTCCAGACAGCTGAATGATTTTGACAGTGTAAATACTTAAAGCTGCACAACAGTCTATGGCGGAATATAACTTGGCCTGACATAATGAGTTTTGGCAACGAATTTAATTTGAAGACTTGATAAGTTTTGACGGCTTAAGGACTTTAACGACAAAAGTAATGGAGTTAGTTTCAAGGTATACTGGAACTTTGGATAATGACTGCCAATGTGCATTACTTTGCAATTGCCTATACTGAAAACATTTGCCAATCCTTCGACCAACAAAAAATAATCTCTATATTACTGCATAGTCATTAAGAGAAACGTGTGACCACAATTAGTTAGGGGGCCTATCATCAGAAAACTTCTTAGCCGTAAGCATGGTAGCAGCGTCAATGTCATTGATGTAGGACAATGGAGGTACCCCTCCCATTCAGTTTAAACAACAGGTGCTTATGAGGAACTTTGTCAAAAGCCTTGTGAAAATCTATAAGTACAACATCAACAGCTCTACCCACATGAACTAAGTTCGTAACATTCTTCAAGAAATTCCAGAAAGTTCAAGTAGTATTCAAGAACTTTTCTGACAAAAGTCATGTTGTAACGTTCTAATTAAGGAATGATTATGGAAGTAAGTGACCGTGAATTTTTTTTACAGTAGACTGACTCCATGACTCTGTCCACAACATTATAGTGAGACCGATAGGTTTGTAATTGCAAGACTCTGAATTTATCTCCCCCCCCCCCCTCTTGAAAATTGGGTAATGTTTGCACTTCTCCACTCTTCTGTCGCATAACCTACACACATGAATTTATCAAACAACCGATGACAATAAAACACATAGTTTAAGTGCAAACGTTTTTAAAATTAAAGGATAGCTTGAATCAGGGACCGGGTCGTTAGAAACAGCCTAGACATAGCAGGTTCTTTTAAAGTAATATCAAAATGGACCGAGTCCGGGGGGGGGGGAAGTATTTATACGCCCTGACACATTTTCCTGAGTATTTATACGCCCTGACACATATTCACTAGTAAATCCTGAAGCAAAATAATCATTAAGTAAATCAACAAATAAAATAGAGATTAGAATAGAGCCCTTAAAGAGAGATCTAATGTCTCCATTTTTCTCAATTAATGAGAGATAACATTTATCGATGAAAACTAGTAATAATTTGATAGCTTTTGTCTCCAATGTTTCCTCCAATGAAATCGCTTTCACTTCTTCGGTGGCGACCTTCAAACCTCAAGGGTGAAAAAAAATGTAGGTCGCCTGCATATACTTTCTAAGCAGAACGCCACCATATAAGTATGCGCAGAATGCGCAGGAAAATGTTTGGTCGAAAGACCGGCTCAGATTCCGGGAAATTCCGCGTCGCACATCCAGCGCCACTGAAAACAAGATATGTAACATGTTTTGCTGCCACTTTGTATCGTTACTTAATACACTTATTGAGTTACTCACTTGATATACAGGCAAAGCAAGTCTCTATAGGAGAGACAAAGGTAAACATTCTCGAGGTCTTCGGTATATATTGTATTGATATATTGTAAGTCAAATACTTCATCACCGAACCCTGTGTGTAGGCAGATACACGCTTGAAGGACCCCATAACATGTTGAGTCTTGTGACGGTGCACTCATGTACGGGAGTTTTGTAATGCT